>JAWWMU010000002.1:212682-275355 GCA_035048155.1 Cinnycerthia olivascens | reverse complement strand
CCAAGGAAAAGGGGGAAAAAAGCCACAGTGTGGAGAACTTCTCTGCCTCAACTAGCCAAAAAAACCAACAAAAAGCAAAGGAGAGCTCTCTCCCTCACTGCAGACAACACAGACCGTGTGTGAAGGAAAGCTTTGGTCTGTTTTCCAGCCAAGAAGTTCAATAACTGAAATGTAGAAGAGATTTTTCATTTATACCCAGAGGAGCCATAACCACATATCAAAAGAAAAATCCCTATCCAAAAAGCTCTTGGATATAAACAGGAAGTACTTCAGCAAATTGATAGATATTATATTATTAAACTGTTTTTCTGAGACTTCTCTTTTTTGGACTTTGCTTGCTTGGGTTTTTTTCAACTTACCTCTTTATTTTTTGTTGGAGTTTGAGGAATTGGCTCCTTTCACAAAGATGCAAAGTCTTTGTATTCAATTCTGTGGTAGGCACCTACAGAGTATTCAAATTTTCTCACTTTCAGCAGAAGGATCATATCAATATTATCAAAGAAACAGTGCTAAAGATAGTATCTAGGTTTAAAAAAAAATAATATGAAGTAATGAACACCTCAAAACTTGAATTTAATTGGTAAGTGCATCTCAGCAACTAGGAAGGATGTATTTTCAGTTTCCATCTCTTACAACTTAAAAGCATCCTCAAGAGCCAGCAGAGGCTGTTTTATATTCCAGATACTTACCCAGATCATTAATAGTATTGTGAAGATCAATACCTGTGATATTATATAAGGTTTGCTTCCCTACTCAGCTCCTCTGGAGCAGTGTCATTGCAATAATTCAGATGCACAGCAAAGAGGAGAACACAATCTTAACTCTGGCTCCACAGCCACAGGTAACTAAATTCTGTGTAAAATAAAGTCACTACAACCCTATCTAAAAGCTCACAAAATGCCTGGTGATTGTCTTTTTTTGTCATAACACCAGTTTTAAGCACCTGATCCAAATCCCACATAAGTCAATGGAGCTCTTCCTGTTCACATCAACAGACTCAGAGTGAAAGTCCAAGTCAGATTCTCAGTTATCTCTGCAGACAAGTACAGAGCTTAGCCAGGGAAAAAAAAAATAATTTCTTTCCTCATGAATTCAGGTCAGTGGGAAAACTGCAAGACTGCTGGTAGATTATTTTTCTTCTTGTAATTCACTCCAGCTTTCTGCAGCCCAACAGAAAAGCCTTGACACAGGCAATAGATGCGCGCACTGAAACCCCAGAAGAAATCAAAACAAGGCAGTGAGCCGTTTCTGAACTTAGTTCTGCTACAGGGGCTGAGCAAGGCCAAGCCTCTCAGAACCACATAAACGAGGTAAGTTCAGAGAATAAAATAGGTTAAAAAAAAATAAAGAAAAACAAAAAAACCCTGTGTTTCTGGAGAGCACCCTACCAAGCAAATGAGAAGTGTGTGGTGAAAGGTCTCTCTGCCAACATGATTTAGATGGACAGAACCGCCAAATAATTTGTTTTTAAGATCATACATTACTAGTAGTTTCCCTAGTTACTTTAGGCATACAAAATCCAAGAGCATTATAACAAAACACATAGGTAAAATACACACAAACTCCTATTCTAAAGCATATAAATATTGACTAAAACCCTCTCTGTGCTAACAATGTATCTAATTTCATACACATAGAAATCATATCTCAAACTTCACATTTTTGAGTATTTTTCTTTTATGGAGTGTTCAGGTAATTGCATATCAAACAACCCTCATGCTCAAACCAACCTTGAAATCAGGAGCAGAGCTGGAAAACAGAAGAGTTAGGAAAGAAAAAGAAGCAATGAAAGTAACAGGTAGTACAACAATATTAGTAAAAAAATAACACAAACAAAATCCTCATTGATATACATTTGTTCCATTACTGATATATCTTGGTTCCATACAGCCTTACTTTACTCTCAAGTCTTAAGTTTTGCTTTTGTTTTATTCTCTCTCGAAAATTACAACTTTTCCAAGAAACACACAGAAACTCTCTCCAAAATCTAACTTCACAGATGAAAAGGAGCAAAGTGATATGATATTGTGAGAGGAGAAAGCAGATTTGACAGCTTGGGAACCAAAGGGTGTCATCCAGGGAAGTGATGCACTAGCAAATTTAGGTGACTTAACAAAAAAATATACCATGTTTTAGGAAATCATTTTAAGAGCAAAGAAGAGGGTGGTGTCAGCAACTCAAATTTACTGTAAGCATCCTGTGCTTTTTAGTATGCTAGTGCCTTACCAGCAGCAAAATCATTTAGATAAGAGTAAATGGTATTGTGGATTATAAACCAGAATTGACAATTTCATACTAAAACCAAAAATAAAGAATGTATTAGGAATAAAAGTGAAATACCAGGGAAAATAGAACATTTAATTTATATATGGCACACTTATATTATGGTCAAATCCATAATATTCTCTGAATTTTTGATATTAATTTATAGTTTTCTAATAAAAAGCCCACAGCCTTCAATACAACACCTGCAGAAACTTCCACAAAATTGTCCATAGACAAAACTCAGATTAGCTAAAAAGACAGACTTCAGTCACCTAAAATCTAGGTTTAAGCTAGTCTTAAGCCAATTTAAGAAAAGACACTAACAACTGAACTTGCACCCCCATATGGAAGAAATTTCACCTTAACATAAGTGTTTGTTGGAACCCTGGACACAAAGAATTTCAGACTTTCTGTGCTGACAGGGAATGAGCCTCAAAAATAAACTGCATTTGAGCTGAGGTCATGAAAAAGGTTTCCAAAACTGAGTGATAGCACTGAGGTTATGAGTGTGCAGTTAAATGGAAGTGTGTTATCTCACAGGGTGAAAGATTTAAAGTTTGGAGTCATAGTAATATATAATATATATATAACAAGATGGAAGGTTTAGGGCATAGTCGTCGTCTTCTTCTCCCCAAGTTTGGTTGATTTTGTGTGGTTGGTTGAAAAAATCCACAGTGCAGAACATGGGTGGTTAGTTATTGGGTTAAAAGTAAAAATAAATTAGTTGGAATCTCATAATTAGGTCGTTTAGGCTTAAAAAGACCTTGAAGACAGAACTCTGTACTACATTTTTGCTCTGTTAACTTAGCATGCAGAAGCACTCGTGGTCAGTGAGGTTGTAATTGAAACAAGAAATAATAAACAACCAAGTCTCTTGTGCTTTTAATCCTGACCCAGAGGAAGAGGAGGATGAGGAGGAGGAGATGAAGAAGATGAAGAAGATAAAGAAGAAGAAGATACAGAAGAAAACACAGAAGATAAAGCAAGGGCTTCATCTCAAGTGTCCTCAGGTGAAGCCCAAGCCTTCACATTTAAATAAAGTGACTGAGCAGGATGGTGAACACTGAGTTGAATGGAGGCAGACAGAAATGCAGTGAGAGGCAAAGAACACACCTCTGGTACAGTGGGAAGTGCAGTTAACTATTTACTGCATGTTCCCAGTTTGTGAGGTTGTCTCACCTCTTTCTCCTGTTTTGCCATAAAAACCACTGAATCGACGTGCCTGATGTAAGACAAAACCAGTCAACCATTTAATGAGTAACAATTAAAAATTACAAGATCGACAGCTATGTGTACCCAATCCATCCTACCCTGCATGGAGATCAACAAACCCACCCTAAAGGAAACCTCAGCTCCTATCACTCGCTTCCCTTTGGGACCCAGTGCAGCAGTCAACAGCGGCTTGCTATTGATTAATCCTTCAAAACAATTATCAGCAACAGTTTGGGAAAAGCTAAGCAGGTAGGAAGTATAAATTGCTTATGGGAGTTTAGGACCCTTCAAAGCTGCCTGCTGTCACCTGTCTCCCAGCACTTAAGAGATCCAAATGATAACCAGCAGAGATGATACATGATGCATTCATCTTGCCTCTTACTTTTCTGCAATTAACACAGTCATATGTTACCATTACTGATTGACCCTCTGAGGAAGGAAAAAGCCACAGACACAGCCAATTGTTTGGCCCAAGTATCTAAGGAACATTACTGTGATTTGTATGTTTCCTTTTATTGTGAAAGCACCTGCTGAATACACACTGCAAAGACATAATGCATATTTACTTACTCCTCCAACAAATTAATAGCAAGCACTTTACCAGGCCTTTTAGGTCCTGGCTGGCTCTCCTTCAAGACAAATTGCTGTATATTAGCACAGACTTGCTGAGTTTCCCAAACAAGAGGGGAAATTTCTCATTTGTCAACAAAGCTCCCTCTTCAGCACTCACACCAGCTTCTGACTCAAATGGCACGTGTAGGTAATTTCTCACAGATCTTCTCTTGTTCTCAGTGCTTGTCACTCCCCAGGATTTTTTAGGAACTCAAAGCAAAGATGCCCAAAGCAGAGAGAATTGAAGGAGTCATGTGGGAGCATGTGCTGCACACCAGAAATCAGTCTGAAGGAAAAACATCAGCAGCCAGAAGAAATACTGACTGCTAAGAGAGCTGTGACAAATGAAACAAGGAGAGGAAAATCTGACCAAGGCATAACAAACCATGCAAGGCAGAGAAAAAAAGGTACAGGAAAAAAAAGGAAAAGTGGTATTTCAGAGGATTTGACTGGAAGAGATATAGAAACACTGTCTAGCAATGGAAGATAAAGGTCTGCATACTCTTGCCGTATTTAATGTGTAACATTTGATTACTTTTTAAAATCATATTGAATATTTTACTCAATTAAAAACTTTAATCCCTAACCTCTTTCAAAATGTGGTTTAGGATATGGTTGATGGGAGCTGCCAGCAGGTTAAGTGGCTACATAACTTGACTATTTCACTTGAGTTCAGCAAGTATCTGCATTTTAAAATCTCAAGCATTTGGCATGTGACAATACAGATATCTCTAACACAATTTTTTTGATGTAAACCTTTTATGTTGATGGATGCTCTCCAAGTTTCCATAAAATGCTATGCACATGAGAACTACTGGAAACACACAATAAATATGGTAGGAACAGGTCTCTAATGACTGAGGAAATGTCTGTAGTTGAATGATTTTAATTATATGTATAATTAATGACGTGTATTAATACATAATTATACAGAGAACTGCTGCATAGGAATGAAAAGGAGACACACCCCATCTATTTACATTTTATGATACAACTCTAATCTACTACTTTTGCATGCCTCAAATTCAACCTGTTTTTCACACTTCAACAATGATTCTTAGAAAATGTTTTAAAAAATAAGCTTGAACAGTACAGATTTACCATATGTGTTATTTCCCTATGAGAAATTCGAGTTGCTTTCCTACATTCCACCACCAGGAAGCAAATCTAAATGTGTAAATTTCATGATATATCTCATTGTAAGAGTGTGTTTGTTTGCTAAGAAAGCTTTGTTAGAGGCACACCATTCAATTAACCCAGATTAAAGGAAAAAAGGAGTAGAGCTTGAGAAGCTGTGGAGCAATAGTGACGGAGAAGCAACCCTTTGAAGAGGCTGTTCTCTCCCATTATCCACCCTGAAATGAGTATTGCCTTCTCTGGGATTGCCCCAGCACATACACAGGTGCAGGGAGGCCTCTGGGTCCCTTTTGCTGCTGTCCTGGGTCAGAGGAAGGTGAAGCTCTCTGTCAGGGCCATAAACAGCATCAGGGGAAATGGAGTGAGGGGATGGGCATGGACACAGCAGTAACGCCACCATCCCACCTCCCCATCAAATTGGGATCTGCTGTACTCTACTGCATAAAAAAATATTACTAATCATTTAGAAACACACAGAAGTTTGGCTTCAATAAGCAGAACTTCTGGTACTTCATCGTACATTCTCTAGTCTGTTCTAATATTTCATGATATCAAGAAAATCATTACATTAGAAAATGAGTGTTCACATTTTTGCTCCGAATTGATTCTCTCCAGTAATTTCTAATCTGATGCTTCAAGGGTGAAATGAGCCATATTAAATGTCTATACGTGTCTGGTGTAGACAAGATGTTTCCAGATGCTCAGATAAACAAACTTTACTCCATGCACTCACAACTGGCACGAGTGCTGGATCTCTCTCTGAAGCTCAGCAATTTTTGTCTGAGGAAAAATTTGAACTTTTCCAAGAACCAAAACTTGCTGACAGAAGTTAGACTTTTTGCTGGTGAAGGCTGGGGTGTAATTTTGCTGTTGTCCCACCCTGACCCCACACTTTCTTCTGTTCTCAAACATTTTAATGCCCAAATGTGATACCTACAAGAACACCTGCAACTATTAATTCCCTACAATAATTATACAGTGCAGCAGAAAAAAAAAAAAAAATAATTGGAAAACCCACCAATTATGTTATTTTATATATATATTTATTTGGTAAGTGGATGATGAAAGAGTCCACACTCATTCCATTTGCTTCTTGTACTAATTTTGAAGGTGCTTTCCCAGCAGGATCAGAAAGCAGCCGGTGCAGAAGAATCATTCTGGATTTGACACTGTGAAAATCCATTAGTAACAACACATCAGTTATGTTAGAAAGTTTTAAAAAGGTTTCCAAAATACTAAAAAATGCTTCATAAACTCTCAAGTGCACTTTCAATCACCTTCTTAGTAAACATACAGAAACTAAAGACACACCTGTATGGAAATCCTTAAAATAAATACATGTTGAAGAAAAAATAAAAACACAAAGCCAGAAGAAATTGGTTGCATGTGTGAGACAGAGCTCACATTTTATTGACTTTTATGCTTGGTCTAATTATGAAGCTCAGTGTCTGATACACGTGGCTTCTAGTAAAGCACAAGTTTCAGCTTTTATCTGCATCCCAACACATCCCTAAATTTCCAAATTTCCACATTATCCATCTTGCTGTAAGCATACAAGCATATCTAACCTGAAAAAAGTGGCATATTAGAAGTATAAGCTCCTTTGTAGAAAAAAACATATTAAACTGCTTTAAAGGGAGGTCTGCACCTGTATCTCAAACTGTTTTCCATTGGCAAGCGGAATAAAATCTCAGGCATCCCACCATCCTCAGTGAGCAAGCACAGCTGGAGAGTACACAGAGCTGGGAATGCCTGTTCCTCCCTTGCCATTCATCAACGGACAGATTTCTCTGCTTTCCCAGAATTTCACTTTGCAAAAGCAGGTTTGGGGATTTTTGGGGATGTTTTTGTTTGTTTGGGCATTTTTTTGGGTTTTTTTTTTGTGTTTGGTTTGGTTTTTTGTTTGTTTGGCTTTTTTAGGTTTTTTCTGTTTTAGTTTTTTGTTTGTTTTAGTTTTGGTTTTTTTTTTTGTTTTCCTTGTTTGTTTTGTTTGTTTAGGGTTTTTATCATTTGGGGGGTTTTGATTTTTTTTCTGTGTTTTTTTGTTTGTTTTTGTTTTGTTAGTTTTTTTTCAGGTTTTTTTCTATTTTTGTTTGTGGGATTTTTGTTTGATTTTTTTGTGGGGTTTTTTGTTTTGTCTTTGTTTTTTGGCGTTTTCTTGTTGGTTTTCTGTTTTTGATGTTTTCTGGGAGGGCTTGGTCTTTGTTTTAGTGTTTTTCTGGTTTTGCCCCCAATTTTTTCAGATTTTTAAATTATTTTTTTTATACAACAGTAATTTTGAGCACCTGTTTCAAACACGGTTTCTGAAATTTCTGCATTTTTATCAACCAACAGCGAGTGGCAGCTTGGATGTAATCCGTATCCAAGCTGGGTGTAACACTTAACTCCTCAAATTTAAATCAGCAAATACAGCTAAAATATACAAGCCAATTACTTTTAGGCAACTTATCAAGTAAATGTAGAAATAAAATCAAATGAGATAACCTACTGCAGCTTAATTACTAGCAATATTCTCTCTTGCTTATGAGAATCTAAATATTCATTAATTCTGAGCAATTAACAATAATGAAATGAAAGCCTGTGATGCTCAAGTTTGGAATTAGGTATGTCAGAATTCAGTAAAAGATGCATGAATTAACTTCTTCACAATTTCTATCAAGAGCCCTTCAGGAGCACCATGGTGGCAAATTATTTACTATAAATGCATATGGATCAGTGTGGGGAAGCCTAAAGAAGCTGCTAAAGCAAATGTTTATTGTAGACACGAGGGGACAACAATTTTCACATCTCAGTACTCCATGAAGCTGTGTGTTCAACTCAAAGCACAAATATTCAACTCTCCATCCCCAGAGTGCTCAGGGTTGCTAATACAGTACCATGACACCACAGCTGCATAGATCTATCCCAAAACACAGCAGAGAAAAGAAAAACACCCAGGAATCATTTGCTTATTTATTCTACTTAAGCCAAACAAGCCTCTGGATCTTACTTGCATAAATTCCCAATTACTTGTGTCTGTTTGAACTGTAAAATATTATCACTCCCCCAAAATGATCAGGAAATGCAAATACAGCCTAGAAAGAAGCTCCTGCAGTTTTAAAAAGAGGTATAGCTTACAAACGTGTGCTATCCAGCCATGAGTGACATAACAGATTCCAATACAGGATCATAGATTTTCACATCTTGTATTGTACAAAGTCACAAAATAAGGAAAAGAAAACCAGAACTGAAATGTGGTGTGTGGTCTAGGCTTTCCTCAACCTGCCTTACACAAAGAAATTTGACATGCCTTTGAACAGCTTTCTTTTCCAATAAATTGATGCAACTTCATAAAAGAGCTTCAATTTTTTAGTGTTATATGACACAAATTAATTCAACTTAGGTATGTGATTATCCAATTTTACCCCTAGAACCATCTCACCTGCAAGAGAAGCGTTCTTTCTGATGCTGATATTAAGCATACAATGATGTTAAAAATGTTAAATTTCTAAATTTCTGCTGAAAATGTATTGGAACCACCTGTGTAACTTAGTCCTACTAATAAGAGCACTAATGAGAATTCCCCAAGGAGACATCAAGGAATAATTTCAAACACTGAACACAAAGAATAACCAATTTCTTTTCCTAATCATCTGAGGCACCTCTACAACTACACAGAGACTTATTATGTTATATTCAACTTGAAGGTTAATTAGAAAGTAGGTTACTGAGGACAAAGGGTTCTGGAGGTGTAATTTTTCTCCTAGCTTTCATTGATTTGATATGATCTATGGTAGAGCTTAATCAAGAAATGTTGCAAATAGGGAAAAATATTCTTTGCAAGTTCTGTGGACAGGCCACCCCTCTGATTCAGGCCATTTTTACAGAAACGGCAAGATGTCACATTTATCAAGTTTATCACTTGGTAAGTGTTCTAAATCATTGAATCAGATGCCTCTTCATAATCCTAATTTTCTGAAAGCCCTAATGAAGATTTAGGTAATACCTTTTTGATTCCAAGTTCTACAGTTCCTCAACAACCACAGGCTCAACAACTGAGCCTGACACTTGGTGGCCTCTTCCAGGCAACACACAAAAGCTTGAGCAGCAAGAGATTTGTCTTTTCTATTTCCATGTTCCCAAGAGAAAATACCTAAGTATGATGCTTTGCTTCTCTGGACATTTTACTGCCTTTGTGCTCAATCATTCCCTGGGTCAGGTCTTTTTATAATTTGAAAGCATAAAACATGTGCATGTCTGAGCTGACTCTTTGCCACGCTGTAGAAATATCAAGGAGGGAAGTACAATCCTGCATTTTCCTTTCAAATTAGACGTTTGCAATCAGTTTAAAGTTAAAAAATACACAACAGCTACTCCAGGACAGACAGTTGAAGCATTACAACTTATGCTTTATCAAGGTACTTCTGAAATGAATTCATTAAATTATTGATTACTTTGAAAAATAAAACCTGCTAGTCCTTAAATGATTGACTACACTGTTCTTCTGGAATTTTGCTTCAGAATTTTAGCCAAGATAAGGTAGAAAATTTTGCTTATTTCAATTACAGAAATTGGAATTAAGTACTAGCTAAAATGGCAATAACACGGTGAGCCGAGGTCATGCTTCCGCGCAAGTTAAAATTCACCAATAAAAGCAAAAGCTTTAAATTAAGGCATCTCTCTCACTCCTACCCCACCCATTCCACTGGCATTCAGAAGCCACCAAACCAACTTTAAAGCATGTTAGAAGAAGTCCCTGAAGTCACCAGCTTTTGTGTACATTTGCCATCCTCTGTGATGGATTGTTCTGCTGGGTTGCACAGATGGCTGGCTGCCAAAAGGGTTAAATGGGTAATGGGTGTTATTCATCCAGAAACCTTCTAAGCCACAGACAAAAATGAAAACCAAAGTAAAATAAGTTTTCTCTGCAGGGATGTTTTCTTCTCTTCTGTTCCTGCCTATCCATATACCTGAACCAAAACCCTTTTACCTCAGGGCAATGCACTATTGAGGTGAGAGCATCGTGTGGTTTGAAAGCTGTGAAACTGCTCCAGAGGAGCCTCAAACCTTTAAGAGCCACCAAATTTGAAGCCCACAACACTGGAAGGTTTACTTCAGTTTGAAAGCTCAGCTTAGAGAGGTCTGTTTCAGTCCAGGGGGAAACTACTCTAACCTGGAAAATCTTAGAAGATAGTTTCTGACACTATGTTGCATGTTCTCCCCCTGCCCTTCCCCTCCCTTGTGTTTTATTTTATTTTTAGATGATAATCCACACATTTCTCAATTCCTATGCAATGGAAAATGCAAAATCCTCAAGGAAAAGCTAGCTTAAAACTGTATCACTAAAAATTTCACATGAATTGGACATTGCTGCTGTACAGGAGCACTTCCACAACCTGGCCAAAAATCCCATCTCTGAACTCCACCAAGGGAAATTTCCAACTGGCTGCACCAAACACCAAGGAGGAACCAGTGGCCAATGTTCAGCACAACAAGGCTGCACAAGAACAAGGGTTTGCTAGAACAGAAAAAAACCAACTGCAAAAGAAAAAAGTAAAAAGAAACATGTTTGTATCGTGTTTCTTTTTGCTTTACCAATTCCTGCTCACCAGCAGCTTTTTACTAAGCATCAGTCAGTCTCAAAAAGCAATATCTTGAACAGTTCAGGGTTTTCATCTTTGGGTTCCTTTTATTTTCTTTCATCCCTGGAAGAGTGAAGGCACAAAAGCCAATCTTGAGGTCCCTTAACAAGGACCAAGGACTCATTCCACTGATGGAGTAACTGCAGTCACTACTATTTTCATCTGTATTGATTTCTTTCCAAAACCCTTTTAAAACTATCAGCCTGGTGTACAGACCCAGCAATATTTTTCAGATACCAGTGTGAAATTGCAGAATGTGTCCTAGAGAGTATTAAAGGAACAGTTCAAGTTAAAAGTGCTATTGTGATTCTTTTATAATTATGAAATTATGTTTACATGGAATTTTAGATTAGTTTTTCCCAACTAATCCTCAATTGGATTTAAACATTTTTTTATTATTATTATTTTTATTTTTTTCTTTACTGGGGGAGTCTTGTGAGTGGGTTTTTTGGGGTTTTTTTGTTTATTTTGCTGGGGTGATTTTTGTCTCTTTTTGTTTCCTTGTTGGGTTTTTGTTGGTTTTTGTTGGTTTGAGTTTGTTTTGTTTCTTTTGGTGTTTTTTTTCCCCTTTCTTTTATTTTGTTTTTGGTGTCTTGGTTTCTTTTGTAAATTTTTGTTTTAGTTTGTTTGTTCATTTTGGGGTTTTTTTTCTTTCATTTGGTTTTTTGGGGTTTTTGTTTTCAGAAGATTTTTTGGTTCTGGTTCCTTGGTTTTTTTTGTGAAGTTCTTGGGAGGTTTTGGTTGGTCTTTATTTCCTTTGGGGTTTTGGGAGGGTTTTTTTTTTTGTTGATTTTGTTTTGCAGGATTTTTTGTTTGAGATTTTTGTTTTGTTTTGAGGGGTTTTTTGGGGGGTTTTTTGTTTGGCTTGTTTATTTTGGGGGTGATTAGCCTTTTGGGGAGGGTTTTTTGGGTTTTTTTTTAAATTCCTTGATAAGCAATTAATAACAATAGGCAGTCATAAATACTATTGTAAAATTCTGGTCCTGTATTCACATATTTAAGACCAAAATGATTCCAGTCAAATTACCAGTGTTTATAATCCAAAGCTAAGTTTTCTCATACTTGTGTTGGTAGAAGCTAAACTATATATATATCTGCATATATAATAATCAACACCTAAATCATACAACTATCCAAAAGGATTGATATCACTTTGAATATTTGCTTTCCTTTTACTCTGTAAAGTAACAGCTAATGAGTATGATGACTTAGCCTTTCTTAGACAACCTGTTTTAACATTATTTTAACATTATTTCAACCTAGCATGATCTTGAGAAGCCTCATAAAAGCTGTATTATTTACTGCAGTTTCAAAGTGGTGGACAAATAGTTTCTATTTGCTTTTCACAGACATAATTATTGAAGAAATATTGGATTCACAAACAGCTTAAGGATACAAGATTTTGCTTTTACCTGCTCAGAAGAAGTATAATGTTTTCCTCTTGTCTAAGTAATATCCAGAATCAGGGCACAATAGAGCTGCAATTCATGTCACATGGTGTTGCTCTGGGCGTTGGTACCAAATGGACATTTGTGCATCCATTATTTTTAGCCAACAGTCAGCACACCTTTAGGTCAGCACCAGCTCTCTAGAATTGTTCATTAACTGCAGAATTGCAGACATGCATAGAGAACTTCTATGCAAAGTAACAGGGATTACCACAATCCAAGCACAAAATTAATTTCTTGGTCAGTAAAATTGGCTCACACTTGTCTAGAAATCGATGTTTCTAGTTTTTTTTGCTATAGCCGTAAATGCCAAAATAATTTCAATAAAATACAAGGAAATAGCAAAAAAAACCCACAGCAACCCCCCCAAAAAAACTCCAGACACACACACAGGGCACAAAAAAAGGAAATCTGCTTATTCAGTAAATTAAAATCCATTATATACCAAAAGAGCCTGTATTTACATGTTCACCACATCTTTCTCATCTGCATCCTATCTGCTCCAAAAGCCTAGGGATAAGAGCTGTTGGAAGGAGTAATACCCTCGAGGTTTCCTTTCAAATGCATTTCTCCTGCACTTTTGCTTATATATTGCATACATATTGCTTGTGTACATTTACACAAGTTTCCAACTCATTTCCATGATGACTGTAAAATCTAGTCCACACACTACACTCCAATGAAGTAACAAAAAAATAGCAAAAAAAAAAAAAGATATGCATGAAATGGATGTACCTGTACCTATCTGAATGCGAGTCCATCTTACTGATCTGCAAACACACAGTACAGGAGCAGTCTTAAATTCTTTGTTCATGGCTGGCAGTCTAAAAATTGCCATGGTAATCCTTAAACCCTACAAAATCATCAGCCTGGATGTTTATGTTGCAGAAAGCTTTCCATTATTACTTAAAATCTCTGCATACCTAATACCTGTCCCAAAATCAGACTTGCTAAAGTAATTGGAAAATACGCTGCAGCCAAACAACATATTTCAGAGCTACAGTGTATATTGTCTCATTTTCTTCACATGGAAAAAATGGATGAGAAGTAACAATCTAATCTTGACAACGAGACTGATTGGTTCAAAAATATTAGCGACAAAAAACCAGCGTTAACAGCAGCAGCTCCCCATGGCTGAATTCTTTCTCTAGTGACAAGAGCACCACCTATAGACCCACAAAGTCATCCTTTCATCGTTGTTTGACCTTAAAACACAGTTTAGCCTCTAGTCTTGAATAAGTGTAAGAAGTTTCAGCTGTCATCAGGTATTCCTTAAGAGCAGTGTAGTAATTTAAGGAATTTGTATCAGTTAAAGGCATGGTCCTATTCCCAGTCTTCATACTTTCAGGGTATGAGCTGTAGCAAAAAATGATATTGATAAAGATTATGACTGGGAAAAAAAAAAAATCTTGATAAAGATTTTTGACTTGAAAGGCACTTCCCACATCTCTGCCTTTTAGTGGTCCGTAAAAACACACACAGGGCAGTTGGTATGTAGTGAGACAAAGTTACCTGGATGGGGGGGTGTGGAAACAGTAAAAAGGCTGCCTGCTGTTCAGTGGGCTGTACCATCCCAGCACTCGGTTTTGGCAGCTCCACATGCCCTCAAGATGCACAGTAATAAATCCATCACAGCCAAGGCCTCTCCTCCCACCAGTTCCACCAGAGCCTCTGAGGCTGCACTGCTCACACAAAAGGTTCAGTCCTGAGGAACTTGTCCAGATCCATGCCAGCCTTGCCCTAATGATAAATACACTGCTAGCTGATAACACTTTAACTTGACAGGATGTGAAAAATGTTCTGCTGATATGAGAGGGTCAAGTCAGCTCATTTGCCCTAAAAGGTTGGTCTTTTCACTTTATAAAATCAAGAACACAATTTTCTATTTCTACAATATATGTAAAGGTACCATGTGGCTTTAAAAGTTAATTTAGATTAAAAAAGATCAAACAAACTGCTTTTCCAATAATCTAGAGAGGACAGATATGAATAACATTGACTTACTCGTAATCACTGCAGTAACTTCCCACTTTGGAAAAAGGTAAAACTAAACCAGAACACAGCACTCTGCAGAAAAATTATTCTCTGAGTCTTTTTTCTAAAAAGACTTATTTTGAAAGAGTTAAATCACAAGTAGCATTAGGCTTAGGCAAGCTCCAATTTAATTTTGTGTCTATTTGTGCAGGAGTGTGTAACATCTGTCCCAATACACTCTATATTTACATAAAAGCCATCTAACATAGCATGAAGTTTCCCCATCTCAGCTGCATGTCATGATAGGATATAAGAGAAAAAAACTCTTGGATCATCTGTCTTTTTCCTGTCAAAACAGTGTGATATTAACAAAAAAAAAAAAAACCTGATTCTTTGCTTAGCTAGTAAAAAGAAACATGTAAAATTCTCCAGTGTTTGTCTTGATTTGATAGCACAATTTTAAAAAAAAACAAACCACTGGATTTGTTAATTTTTTTCTCATCAGTCATATAAGTCACCTCATTAAGAAAAATGAGACTCTTTATGTGCAAATTTTAGGCAAAGAGATTTTCAAAGCTACAGCAATTAATGCTACAGTTACTTGGTTCCTATCTGAAGTGATGAACAAAATATAAGGGGTGTAGCAGTCAGACTTACAGCAGTGTAAATCAGCTTCCCTGGTTTATTCCACTAGGATTAAAAGGTTCTGTTTCATGTACTAGGAATAAAGCCCTTTAAATCATCAGTGCTTATCCACTGCTTCTCAAGATTGCACATGACCAAAACAAGGATTTCTACTCAGCTACAAAGCCCTCCTTAGAAGCCTGAGCTGGAGACTCAACTAGAAAATAGCTGGCCAAGGAAACCTAGGAAAACTGGCTGGATCCTAAAGGACATAACAGTAACTAACATTTAATAGTATAGAGAGTTCAGTCTGCTACTGGGAAAGCACAAGGAACACTTAGAAAATAATAAAAACAAGTTTTATTTTCACAGAACTCTGCCAACAATACTCAGTGCTTGGGCCAGAAATCAATCACGATCAGGACTGTCTTTCACCCATGAGCACCTCAAGATGCTTTAGCAAATGCACAGGCATTGAATCTTGGCCACTGCTGAAGAGTTCAAAGACAAGGACACCAGTAAGTGGAAACTGCAGAAAAGCAGACCAACCAGAGAATTGTCACACATCCAAATCCCTACACACAATCATATAACTTTGTTGTAGAAGACAGAAGACTTTAGAGATTATAACCAGAACAGAGGAATACCAAAGAAAGATGTCTTGCCCTAGATGACAGTATCAATACAGCAGGAAGATGCCCAGACTCCTAAGTTAAAAGTAATTTTTAAAAGAAATTAAACAGCAGCTTTTCAGGTACTTTGCAAAGCTCCTCCACCTTCAGAGAAAGGGATTTATCACTGGCACATTTAAATGGGGCAATGACCTCTCAGGTATGCAAAGACTCTTCACTGCACAGCAGCCATGGGCTTATGCAATAGGAACCAGCAAAGCTTGAAAGCTGAAGAACAGGAAGCTGAATTGCAGCTGATGTAGATAAAATGACTGGTTTGGAAAGTCACCCTTGCAGCAACCATCCCACCAGCAGGAACTGGCCAGAGGCAGAACTCTGGAGTTATGAAATGATGGCATTCTGACTGAGAGTATCAGTTATATGAATTGATGGGTCAGGGGATGTCATGGGATGGTTATGCAGAATGTCAAAGACCTGCAGATGGCCTGAAGCTGAAATGCCAGGTAAATTCCTGTCAGGGAACCATGACTCCTACATGGAATACTTGTAGGATTCTTCACAGCTTGAATCAAGCTTTTGCTGCATTCATGTGCCCTGTGCAAATTCAAGCAATCCAAGCCATTCTCTTATACTACTGTATTAGACTTTCAGCTGATGTAATATAATTTATTATTTAACAGCAATTTAACTTTGCAGTCTCTTTTATTAACTTAAGGACATAACTACTACTAAAGGATGCTACTAAATTTAACTACTGAAGAATTTGCAACAAGAGACCACGGGAGAACATATTGAGATTGCAGTTGTAGGAAAACACCAGTCTTCTGATTTGTTTATATTAATTAGCAATAAACTTATAATAAATCTATACGACCAACAAGTTTCTGAAAACAACTGGCAAAGAGAATGGCTCCCTAATGAGAACTCAGTGGAGAGGACTAAAGTCAATGTCAGATGCTAACAGGTCTAGAGCCTCCTACAACCAGAAAAGTCAGGGTGGAAGAAAAGATTTTAGTTACCTTCTCTTTCACAAGGCAGACTTTTCAGGTGACTGAAGTTACCATGAGAGGCAAAGCCTCACACTCTTATATTTAATTCTACCCCATCCCCTTTATATTGGGAATTGTTTCCAGAACTCTTAGCAGTAAATACCATTTTTCCAGCCTAAGCAGGAGAAGCACTTTTCTCCCCTAAGTCAGGCTCACACTGAGGATAGCTATTAGATTTTCTTTTGATGGATTTCTCTCATGTATTTAATCCACCAAGGGTTAGCAGGCAAGTTGCAGGAAGTATATTTGGCAACAACCGAGTTGTGATCACCACGATCATGACTTTCTGCTTTTGCCTGCTCAGGCAGCAAACAAAAAAATATTGAGTCTCAACCATTGCACAGCAGGCCCCTGGAAAACCCTGCAAGACATGTGTGCACTTACATTCATCAGTATTTTTTTAAAAACATGATGAAATTTCTTTCTTATGCGATGTCATGGACATGGTTTGATTTTTGGCATGGAAGGATATAAATTGCCAGCAGTATGAGAAGTCAGGAAGAGCACAAAATTCAAAGTCATTTCCAAATCAGTGAAAAGCATTTCAAGTTTTCTAGCTTGTCAATGCTTTCCTTTAACACTTCTCTCCATACACACATATAAAATAAAGAGAGCATTTTTTCTTTATAATTTATTACCATATTCTATAGATTTATTTCTTTCTATTACCTACAGGTAGATAAACATAGGACAGCTTTGTATTTGAGGGACACCATCACTCTGGATTTTTAAAAATTATGCTTCACTGGTAATTAAACATCCCCTATTCTTGCTCAGCCCTAAATAGCCACGTTCAGAATCTAGTAGCCCCAGCTAGACACAGAAGCTGCTGTCTGGAAGTTTGTCTTAGTTCCACGTTAAGAAGCAGACATAATTGTGAATACAGATGAAGCAAAAGAGGGGAAACAAAAATATAGCAGAAAAATTAACAATTCCTGCTCCTAAATATGCTGCAATTATTTCACAAAGTTTTGTACTTGCCTAAATCAGACTGGGCTTGGTGTATTTTGAGTGCTGTCATGTTTCCAACTGTCCCTTCACCAGGATTCCTTGCAAAGTGGAGTATTGCTGGAGTTATTAGATTAATCTGACCTAGTTTAGTATTTGAAATTAATTCTTTTCAGAAGTCTATCCAGAACGACAACTCAAGGAGATCTTGAGCTTAAGAAAGAAAACCAACCCCATCCCACAGGCCTTTTGGCAAAGTTCCTAAGCTTTTCTTACCCAAGTGTTAAAATTTCAGACAGACATAACATCATTATTAGGCAGTTATAAGTGCTATAATACAATTTGGAACAAAACAAAAATCACACAAAAAAAATATCAATTTTACACTAGGCTAGCTAGGGCATTTCACAAAGAATTCCTGTGTATCACAACTCAGAGTGCCATAAAATTGAAGTAGAATTAAATAATGTCTCGGTGCTTCAAGTAACAAAGAAGCAGACTTAAAATTATATTTGTCAGGTAAAGTAATCAGCAGTGGAATATGAAATGCATAAACACTATAAGAACAGAATTAATTTACAATTGAAAGCAGGTATTTCCATCTTTGATGGCATAAACAAGTAACTAGTTAGCAATTTTTGTTCAAATTAAGTAAAAAAAAGAAGTAGGGGTTTTTAGCTTGATTTAAATAAGAAAAAAAAAACTAAAAAAATTAGGTGAAGTATTTCTTGAAGCTTGAAAACTTAATTGTACTGAAACATGTTAAGGCTTTGGAGCAAAGTAAGAAGAAAGCCAACAGAACATCAGCAGATTCTAAAGAAGGTGGGTTTTTTGTTTGGGGTCAGGGTGTTTCTTTGGAGTTTCCCAAATTTTTTTTTTTAATGAAGGCAGTTCAGAAGACTGAGATGATCCAAGCGCCAGCCCCAATTCACAAAGTTGTGTTCAACCTCATTTTGAGATTCCATTTATTTAAACTTCAGCTTTTTAGGTCTGTTTCTCATAATTTTGAAAGTGTAAACAGTAAAATCACATGAAAAAAAAAAAAAAAGGGGTTTGTTTATTATTTCAGCTGAAAGCATTTTAAATTAAACCTCTGGCTTAAAGAGTATTTGCAAACCAAGAAAACCAGCTGGCAGAACTGAGCTTTAAAACACAACAGAGGCTGAAGTGATTATTAAAATAAAGAACTGTACCAAAGCATCTTATCTATGGCTGCAGAATAATTGCTTATCCAAACCAGATATTTTCCTCCTAATACTTGTAGACATTGTACAAAGGATGGGAGAAAATGGAGAAAAG
This sequence comes from Cinnycerthia olivascens, assembly GCA_035048155.1. Taxonomy (NCBI): domain Eukaryota; kingdom Metazoa; phylum Chordata; class Aves; order Passeriformes; family Certhiidae; genus Cinnycerthia; species Cinnycerthia olivascens. The sequence goes on along the minus strand of JAWWMU010000002.1, from coordinate 256,534 downwards.
TACTGAATCCAGGCAAACTGACATTGTCATGTGTGGATGTATTCCAAGAAGAGATAAATGCACCACTTCCAACCACAGCCCATTTTCAGGGCTCAGACATAAAGCACAGAGAAACTCACTGCTCTATAAAAAAAAAAAAAACAAAACAAAAAAAACAAAACAAGAGGAATGGATTTTAATTTTAGCTAAATACTTTCTTGTGCAGTTCCTATGTGATTATTACATCTCCACCGGAGATTACTCACTGACAACAAATGATAAACTCACTTTTATTTCTTTCTTGCTTTTAATCTAACATCTTCAGCCAGACTCTCATATTCAGTTTTCCCATTACTGCTGTCAATCTTACTATCTGGGGGAGCTGTGGATACTCTCCAATTAAAATATTTATTAAATATCTCAACATAAAGATGTGTAACATCACACCTGTCTTGCACTATATTACACATATATGGTATAGCACAAGTACTATGCCAAAAAACATGTGCATTCAGGCCAAGTACTGTCAGCAGAGAGATGCTTCTGGCTCAATAAAAATATAGCATTTTCTAGGAATGTAAAGAGCATGAATATATGTTTATTATTAGAAAAGAGCTTTATCTGTTTGTCTTTTAAACAATTCTAAACAAGTTTACTTGTCAAAAACAAGTATGACCTTAAAGGGTACATGATGCCCATTTACCCCTCAGCTTTGTAACCATTAGCCTTCAAATAAATTGATGCATTTTAAACTGTCCTTTGTTTCCACGATAACTATGGGTTCTGAAAGAGTAGAGACTCTAATACATTAAGCTTGATGTATAAAAATAAGGCATATGTTTGTCAGAAAAAAAGATTGGACTAATTTATAACCTCTATAATTAAGGTGTAAGGAAATCTCAAGCTGTTAAATTTTTTTGGAGCTACCCTAAAATGTTACATAAAACTATACAGTACCCTAATAACAGTAAGAGAAGGTGCACAGAACATTAAGGTAAGATGATGGGAAAAAATCCTGGACATGAAATCTACAGCTCAGTTCAATTGATGCAACCATCCTCACCATCCTTTCTGCTGCCAGCTAGAAAAATGCCCAGAGCATGTGTCTAGCAGCAGGCACCAAAGCCTGTTTGACATGTTTGACCTGTCAAGGTGCACAAAACCAGGCTGCGTTCACAGGTGGGAGGTAAATGCTCTTTCCCCCTGAGACACATCTGAAAAAACATTCCATGCCCTAAAAACAGAAGGGATGTACATGGGAGGCATGTAACAACACAGAATTTACATGGGAGGCAGTATCACCTCATCCTCCTTTGACTCCTCCTTGCTGGGAGTGACTTCTCATCAGCTGCATGCCAGGGAAAGAAAGGTCTTAAAGGGGGAAACTTGACTGGCTTTAAAAACTCTGGCTTAAACACTCAGAGCTGTTTCAGGGACAGATCTTGACTGTAAATCAAGGTAATTCTCACCTCCATCTGACAGATACAAGAGGAAAGAATGAGACTCACTAGTTTATTCTATCTTTGTTGAGTTTTTAATATGACGGCCAGGTTTAGGAAAAGGAAGCTCCTTGAACAAAAAAAACAATGGCTAGAAAGAGCAGTATTTGCCTTGTCACTATGGCTGCAGGGAACAGAATACTCTTGTTCACAAAGGGTAGAAAAACTTAGGTTTGGGAACTTTGAAAGGGAGTGCATAGAATGCAGCTGACAAAAGCTGGTGGCCTCAAGCCCTTTGTGAGACTCTGTATTGTAAAAGCTGTACAGACACACTGCCACTCACATCTCAGGAAAGGGAGAGCTGTTTCACTTAGGTCAGCAGGAAATGGAAATTTGCTGGAAATTTGAAAATTATCACAAACTCCTGAATTTTTGTGCAAAATCCCAGAGTGTAACATGCTGGTGTTTTTCAGTCACCTGGCTGCAAACCTCAGCCTCCAACAAATGAAGGGCAGCTCAGCTGTGAGGGTTTTTTCTGTAACATCTTTCTAACATAAGAGGTAATTAAAAATGAGTTATGTTGCCTAGTGTTATAAACTGGATTACAACTACATGCAGTAACTGCTTTAGACTTTGAAGTTGATTTTAGAAGAAAAGAAGTCCACTGCACAAAACATTGCCCCCCAAAAAAACCTTGCAAGGTAGTTTTAATGAATCTTTCATGGTTCAATAAGCTATTGTATTAGGTCATTCTCCTGATGAAGCAATGCTCCAATCTCATTATATTTAGTCAGAAAGAAATAAGCTGCTAGTGTTATTGGATTTCTTATAATTAGTTAAAGAGTAATTTTTTTGAATTTCCTTTGCTCATAGAGTTTGGGGGGAGAAAAAAAGTTGAGACAAGTAATATTGTGCTGTATTTAAGTAAAATATAGTGCTGCACACACAATAATCATTCCCTGCCATCCTACAGCTGGGATGTGCTTTAAGCTTTCTACTACATCCTTCCTTCCCTCTCCTGTCATCTCTACTTTTCCAAACAACAAACCTGAGAACGAGTTCAACTGGCTGAAAGCTCCAAAGGAAAAACACCAGGCAGCCCCCATAGCTGGTGGTAATTAATAGAAAGTGAACCAGTTGCTTTGTACAGCAGATAAAGAAAAAGCCCAGTCAGAATAACCTGCCACATCACGACATTGTGTTCCCAACAGAAATTAATTTTGTGAGCTGTGGGTGTTTGAAACAAACATGTGAGGGCTAAAGAGACCTAATGCCATCATCTCAGCATGGAGAGGAAGATTGAAAGGTACTTTCAGAATAACAGTTACAGTCTCTGGGTAGGGACAATGTTTTCCCCCTGTGGTCTTTATGAAAAAAGAGTAGAATAAATAGTGCCACATGTCTTCACAGCTGGAACATTTGTGACTGAGATGTTGGCACAAATTTATAATCTTACATGACCACATGAATCTAGCTATAATTGACAGACACGACCGTAATGACAAAATTCTATCGATTTTCCCTGGGAGCAGAGCTTCTCAGGCTTGAAGCACTAAATTGTGTTAAAAGAGCATGAGATTTCTCAAGCATTCACAGAGAAAAAGTATTCTCACATTTTATAATCTATGCCTGATTTTTCATATGAGCCCAAAGGCAGCCTGCACAAGTTGATATAAAGGCTCTGATGAAGGTTGCTAAGTACACAGAAACTCATTAAGTGCCTGCTTCAAAAGAGCTGGAGTCTGGAAAAGCCTTTAAAAATACCAAATATGCTTATCCTGCTTCTGGGTAGAAATCTGCTGTGAACACAGCTAGAAATGAGCTCATTGAACTCCATGGAGCTCTCTTAAGTTCCTGTTTCACATGAGATACAACACATGCAATGGCAAGTCCTTGTATGTCGGTGATAAAGCAGCACGTCCCCAACAAAATAAATGCTATTTTATAAAACTACAGCTTCTTCTTCAACATGCTGAAGGCACTTAGAGGTCTTACAGTGAAGCATGAACTGTATTACCCCGAGTGAACAACATGAAAACACAACTGGTGGGAGCAAAAGACCTCTCAGATTTTCAAAACCCCCACTTTCCTCCCCACAGTCAAGGTTCCTCTAGATTCAAGATTATTCTAGTTTAAACTCCTAAAGACAGGATTCCATCTTTATACTCATCACTAAACTGTGTTTTGCAGAAAAATATTTCCCAATAGAAAACTCCAAAACATTTCAGACCTACTTTATAAAAAAAGAAAATAAAAGGTTTGCTAAGGAATTCACAAGCATGCCATGCATAAACTAAAAACCTCTTTCAGCTGTGATTAAAACATCTGTATTTACAAATTTTAAAAATTAAAAGAAGTAATTTATTTACTGGGTAGAAGCTTTTTTTTTTTTTTTTTTTTTTTTAAGAAGAAAAACATGCTGTGATAAGACTGGGAGATTTTTTTTTCCATGGCTTCATTTCTTGCTTTGGGAAGCACAGCCTTTCTTACGTATTTGCACAAGAGATTCGGGGATAAACACTCTGAAATATTGCAGAGATACACAGGTATCCATCTTTCCTGTGTCCTGGATTCCTATCCCTCACACTCCTGGAAAGTCCTTTGATAACAATAAAACATGTTGAATTCTCTTTAGTACTTGATAACATCTCTGCTAAATTCCAATAAGAAAAGATTTGCAACTGGCTTGGATTTACATCCAGAAGGAACAAAGACACAAAACTGGAAAACGGTGAAAAGCCTCCAATAAAAGCAGCCACGTTTTGCAATGTCCAAATGAAGGAAGATACACAAATATTTTCAGGAAGACAGAATATAGAATGCAAGAACTTAGACACAGCAGAAGTTTCAGGTCATTCACTTTTCTATTCTTTTTGCCCAAGCCCAGTGATATCCTGACACCACGCCAGTCTTAGAAATACAACTACTCACATAATAATAATAGGAATATTACAGAATAATTCTAGGGAGGCTATTTTGAATTATTTTACATCATCTTACTTTCTAAAGAGTTATAAAGCAGTATTGGTTTTCAACTATACTACAGTCATTGATCTAAATTGTATTATTAATGCAAAAATATTTATGAACCAAAGCTATTCCCTTCCATCTCTCTGTCCCTTTCAAACCTGAGGAGAGATGTATAACTAACCATAGGAGTCCCTTCCTTCAGTGCACTCTGGGAAGTCAATGGTGATTGCCTCATCCTCAAACAGGAAATTGGAATTTCAGAGTAAGGCAAGAAGTTTAACTCCAGCTATTGAACAGCTTCCATAAAAGAAAGGGTCAAGTAGGCAGCAGCACTTCAGTGTGGAGAAGGAGGCAGCTGAAGAAAAGGTAAAAACCAGACAGCTGTGAATGCAGGCACTGCACAGAGAAGGTGAATGGAAAGCAATTATTGTTTTATAGAGGAATATGGAAACATCAAACTAAACCAGCAGAACAAAGATCAAGATTCCTCACAATGTGCCATGGGGACACTTTTGGCCAATCTTACGCCCCAGGTGCACAGTCAGGGACTCTTTCAGAGCCAAAACACTAAACTGGAAATCTCCTTAACTGGATTTAGCACATGCTTGCAGCCTCATTGTGTTCAGAGACACACACAACACAGAGGTAAAATCCCCAGGAAGCCACACACAGCACACTGTAGAACAAGTAATTTCCTTTTAACCCATTTTAGTTCCTTTGCAAACAGGAGAATGCCAACAAAGTGGATTTTCCCCTGATACACCTAATCTTTCTATAAACTAAAAATAGTCCCAAATCTTTTTAACTGACAGATTTTAATTATTACTTCTACCACTTAAAAGAAATTAGTTTCAACAATTTCCTTAAAAATCACTGAAGCAAGGCACTGTTCAAATTGAAGGAGAAGCCTGTGAAAGGTGATTTCATCATGAGAGTAATGGCCACAGGGTTTTTTATTGATGCCTCAGCAATCATGCTATGCTGGCTACTCTACTCAGACTGGGCATGGGCTACACCAGCTGCAAATCACAGTCCTGAGGGAAAAGGGCCTCTGAAAGAATTCTGCTTTTCTTCCCAGGGAGTTCACATGCCCCCAAAGCCAAGCACAGCACTGTAACTCTGCTGAATGCCTGGCACAGGAAGTGCTTGATTTACAGGATGCTTTCACCTCATTGTATACCTCCATCACACACCTAGGCTGCTACAATTAAATTTAGGAGTTATTTTTAAAAATTTTCTCCATATTCAAAATTTGTTCTGTGATTTACACGCAGTAGCAAAAGCAGTATCAACTGTTCCCTGCCAGTGTAGTTGAGCATATTCCTGCTACTAATTCAGCACACACATCCCAGCCATTACCCAGGGAATGCAGTGATTAGGCCGCTTTCCAGTAAACAGTCCTTAAAACAGTTCATAAAAATTCCATTTAGAAAAAGCTTTGTTTCTTGCTTGAGAATTTGATAAGATATTGCAATAACTGCTTGGGGATATATTTCAAGTCCACAAAGTGAGTTAAATTCCATTTCCACACACACTATCATTGCATTCACAGTTTAAAATACTATGAAGTAGTTCTTGTGTACATAGAAGAGGCATTTAATTTGGGTGCTGCTTTTTTATAAACACACTCAAAATCCTAAAAACATGCAAAAACAAAGGTGAAAAGATCCATAAAACAGTCTACAAAAGGCTCAAGTAGAAATCTAGTTCCATTATCTAAATCAGGACTTGCCCAGACCAAAAACTGTTCATAGTAATGGAGACAACACAACATCACAATCCATATTTTTTTTTGGCATTCTATCTGAGGTAATGCCCTCAATTCACAGGCCCCAGAAATGACCAGAAACAGTCCATTTTATAGACTACAAGGAAATCAAAGAAACACTAAATTTTTGGCACAGTAATTCTTAAACTTAGAGCATCAGTTTGTTATCCACAAATGGAAAGCATTCAGCTTGTTTTAACAGCTTTCTATAAAAGACAAGATTCAATTGCAGCATTTATTATCTAAAAGTGTTTTGGTCGAAATAAAAATGAAACTCAAAATTATGATCCTTTTTATGATAATAGCTGATACTTATTAAGCAATAAACTCTTGCTCTCTCCTATTTCTATTTCCTAAAAAAAACAACATAAACTAAAACTCAATGCAATCTCATGTGTTCAGGCTCCATTTTTTACTTGTTTTGAGAAAAGGCTTTATAACAGCTTCATTGAAGGCTCTTTAAGAAACTAAATCTTTCTAGTTTAATAGAGTAACAATGTGTATATGAAGGCATCAAATGAAAGGAAAATGAACTGTCATGGTAAAGTACCACTGAAAGCCTTAGAACAAACTACATGACAAGCTAAAATAAAAAGAATTATTTTGTTCCTTTTGTTTTAACCAAAGTCTTAACATTTAGGACATAGAAACACTGCCATTTCAGAGTCAATCTCTTTTATAACTGGATACAACTAGCCCTAGCAAATGTGGAAAAAATTGAAATGTTCTCAAATGGTCTTTGCACATGCAGTAATCCATCCACACATCAGATGAATCTTGTAGTTGATAGTATTTTACATGCTTACATAATGACTGTAATTCAGAACCTTGCAATCCAGTTTCCTAAGATAAATTACATGACAAAATTATTCAACCTCCCTGTTCTTCTAAGGGTAAATGCAAAACAGTTAGAAGCTCACTGTAGGTTCAAATTTTAATCCAAGAGCTGACAGTTGGCAAGATGATTGCAGTTTTTCATGTGTCAAAGGTTAAAAGAGGCATGGAGTCTATTTCAAATTAGTGGCTCTAAACACCTAATAAAGTAATTATATTAGATGAATTACACTTTACACATAGTTACAACAAACTATTGCATTATTAGGCACCTGTCTGAAAGACTTGGCAGTTTCACAGTGTAACACTGTTCCAGCTGATGCATTTGGACTATCACAGTTGGGGTCTGCCGTTGGCATAAAATTCCAGATGGAAAATTCCAACAATCTTAACCACTTCACAGAACAAGTAAGAAGGGAAATACACTAATATGTTGAGCTTACCCCCCTTTCAACTGACAGAAGTTTTGCATGCTTAAAAAAATAAACTAGTTTTTCCATGGCATCATTCAGCTTGAATACTAATGCTTTTCCTTCATGCAAGGTACATGTATGTACAACTTAACTTCCCCTTTCACAGAAGCAATGCCCAACTTCCCATGTTTTTCTTTACCCTGTTTCCTCAGATTATCATTCTAAAATCCTTTTCGATTTTTATGCCATTTCCCTGGTTGAGTTCCTCAGTGCTGTTAAATGAAATGCCCATCTCTGTTCTTCAAAGCCACACTGGGTTACAGCAGCTGAAAATCTGATTTGCCCAGTATTTACAGGCTTTTTCCCCTCCTTGTTCATGCTTAGATTTTTAAAACGCTGTATTTGGAGTCATTAATGAATAATTTCACTGATACATGAATAATAGGTACAAAGCTGGGTCAAACTCCCTTGAGAGGGTTTGACACTTCCTTCACGAGGACTAGAATTCAACCCAGGGTTTCATTTTGTGTTTGGCTGCTTTTAAAAGATAAGGCATCTTGAAAATGATACTTCTATTTAAGGTTGTCACTATGGACCTTCCAGGCACTGTAACTGCAGAGTGGCCTTGTGTTAAACAGCCTAATCCTGTTGAAGTAGCAAAGCTTTCTGATAGTCCTTCCACAGAACAGACATCTGGAGCACAACGATGATGAGAGTGGGAAAATGCAGCATTAACAACAGCTTCACAGCAAAAAGTAAACACAATCCAAATCTTACCATTTCCTTGCTAAGATTACAAGGGATGAGACAGTGAAAGCCAATATTTTGGACCTGGAACCCATTTTCCCCAAGGTGGGACACCTGCTGATTGCAACGGGTTTCGGTTTAGAACCGAAGGCATGCTTTTTACACCACTGTGATTAGACAGATTCTATTTGACACCCTATTTTAAAATTAAAATCACTTCTTATTTTCAGATATCCTCCAAAATTATAGGGAACAGCACCAGTGAAAAACATGTTTGCATCAATGGAGCCTGGATGGACTGTCCCAGTTGGTTGATACAACTGCTGACACAGAGATGACAGGAGAGGTTTAGCAACACAGTGTTTAAAATTCAAGGAGAAGAAGCCCTTCCACCAGAGTTTCACCCAGTTTGGGAAGAGATCTTCTGTTTACATCATCCATTTCTTTGTTTTCTGAGTTGCTAAGCAGCAGGTAGTGCAGAGTCACTAAAGGAACGGAGCCAGAGCACAAAGCAGCTTGACTGAAGGAGCTTGCAGCTCAAACCATCAGAAACACCAAATGAAAAGCTGAGCTGGTTTTCTCAGCAGTCTGGTTGTGGCAGTCAGACCTGAAATCACACATTGGAAGTGCTCTCTCTAGGGTCTGAGAGGACTTATGTATATTGGAATACTTTTAACAAAATTATAATGCAGCTTCACAGAGTGAATCATGGAAAACCTGTGCTGGAGCACTCAGAATTCAGACAGGACTCCAACCTCAGTCACCACCCTCAGTTATTTGGGTTGCCTCCCTTAACCTTTATTCCTGGCCTTTTCTTCCAGCTTTTTAACAAAAAGACCATGCAAAACCACGCTAATTAATCCAAATAATCACAAGTGCCATGCATTCCTTTAAAGATGGGATAAATACATACTTACCATTCCTAACAACAACCCCAGAGTAACCAAAACCAGTCAATGTAATGCTGTTGTTATAAATTATTGCCTACAGCCACAGGTGTTCCTTGATAGCCGTGAACATGGAAGAGGAAATATCAACCCAGCCTCCTGGTCTGAGAACACTTGTTCCAGTGCTCTATTCAACAGCATAGATAAATACCCAATGGAGAGATCTTTAAGTCACAGACACACCCACAAAAATGGCTTATTGACCAATGTTCCACAAAAACATACCAAAAAAAAAAAACCTCAAAGCAACCTTAGAGGAGAGAAAATGCGGACTTAATAGCGGTTTAACATTAGGAATCCCATTCTTGAAATAATGCAAACTGATTTTAAAGTGAGGTTAAGTTTTTAAATGTTAAGAGGATGGAATTGAAGAATTAATTGAATTTACTGTCAGTTCAACATTGCTAATGTAAATTACAGATAACTGTATTGGGTCATTCATGACTAAATTAAGTGCTATCTATCATTATGACATTACCAAAGGCTTTAAAAAATTCTGTTGTTAAATGCAATCAACTTTAAATTAAACTATGTGCATTCAGTCAGTGTCTTAAGCAATGATGAGGCAAATATATCTTCAGGTGGTAGTAGGGATTTATACCTCCACAACCTTTCACGTAAAATTTAAATAAGTTGGAATTTGAAACAGCAAATGAAGCTTTACTGCATTTTGCCCACAAAGCTCTTCCTTCCATTTTGATTTACCACCAGTCTCCACTCATTAGATCAAAGCTCACAAAGCATTAACCCCTTTTGAGACCAACCAGCATTTTCAGCACAGCTTGAAAGTCACTGAAGGCAATTAAAATTACTTCTGTCAGCTTCAGTTAGGCCTTTTACAATCTCAGTGCTCAGCAGCTACAGAGTAGGACTGAGAGGGTCTGAATAACTTTGCTGATGCTAAGGATATCACCGGGCAATCAAACATCTTCTGGAAAAAAAATCAGAGCTGGCTATTATGTTGCTTCAGCACAGCCATTTCTGCTGTGACATTACTTGCTGTACAATGGAAAAAGCAAAAGCATGTGAAAATACATATGCCTACACCTGACTTACACAGATATTCACACATTAAAAGAGTCTGTGATGACTTCTCCAAAACTCTCACTGGGGAGTGACAATCAACAGTCATTTCAGCCAAACTGGTACTTACACATCCTCTTGGCTGTGGGAATTCTGGGTCACACACATTTCTTTTACCATTTTTCCTGTCATGTATGTCAAAGTGACACTGACATTTGTTCTTTTGAAAAGTTTCTGTTGTCCTCCTTGTTGACAGAATTACTCTGTAACTTGATACTTTGTTTATTTTCTAAGCAGTTGCCAGTAATAGTGTCTATGCCTGTCATCTGTTTACGTGTTGACTGATATCACACATCATACTGGAAGATCAGGATCCTTAAAACAAGCTTTCCTTTTTAAACTCTTGGAAAGATATTCCCAGCACAGTCAGAGGAATCTGAAGATGTCAGCTATTAGGAGTAAGAATTGACGACCACAATTTAGTCAAAGTACACCATCACACCTCCTACTCAGAAGAATTTAAGTATTGGAAAGTCTGTTCTATTCCGACGGTACAAGTCCTTGACCATGTAATTTCCATCTCCTGCACTGGCCACTGACAGCTTTTCAACACAAAGCACACTCAGCAATCATCAACTCCTTCGAGTTTGACTGTTGAATATTGTCATTAAGCATTAGACACAATTAGTTTTGCCTGAGGGCAGGTAAATGTTCCAAATCATAATTGCCTCACTCCTACATTTTAGGTGTGAAAGCATATCTTTTGACAGACCTAAGCTTGCTTCCATCATGAATCAAACAGGGTAAATTCCTTCAGCAGAGGGTTCAGAGCTCTCTTCCTTGCTCTGGAGGAAGGAGGAGGCTGGGCAAGTACAGATGGGGTTGCTAAGGATGCAGGGACACTCTACACAAACTCTATTTGGACATGTTAGATAACTCCTGTGAAATTCTGGAGCTCAAGGCATGGTTCACTAATAAATTGTATGGATTATGCAGCATTTGCTTGAGGACAGACGTATCACTGCCTTCTGCAGGAGGAACTGTCAGACCCTCTCTGTGTTTGTCAGTTTGCAATTTTCACACCTTCCAGTGGCTGATGTGGAAAACACATCAGCCATAACCATAATGGATACAAACCACTAATATTCAAAGATTGCTCAAAATACTCGTGAGGCAGTGCCTTCAGTACAACTTGGTAGCACAGGACTTAAATAGGCTGGGATAGATATCAAACAGAGCAGAGAATTTCACCACTGAACTGACATTTAAGGGGACATTTAAATGGCTTGTACAGTGCACACTTTCTAATGTTCTTTCTCTAGTATTTTATTTTAGATTACACGTCCGAACTTTCAAAACACAATATCCAAAATACAGAAGTGCTTTTCTTAGACTGCATTCCTCCCCAGAGTCAATGTTAGGATCAGATCAGCTGCAAAGCTACTGGTATTTAGAGGTAAAACTTTTCAAATGAAGCCAACTCTCATCTTGAACAAAACTAATAAAGAGCAAGAAATTTCATACATGGATCCCAAGGCTGGCAAGCTTCCCCTCATATCATACTGAAGGAATCTGAGCCAAACAAACACCACCCTACTTGGTCCTTTTCACCTACTCTTTTTGCTCATCAGTTGCACTTTTTCCTGCTTGCTGGAGAATACAGCTACATATACCTTCAGTTAGATATGATTTTTGGTAACAGAAGTGATCTACAAAATGTTCCTGTTTGGCTATAAAATAGAAAATAACATCTTTCAACAATGTCCAACATAACCTTAACCAGTTGAGGAGGTAATTCAGAGAGAAGAGCATTTAAATGACTGTATACACTCAAATATAACATTTTTGTTCCTCAGCACACCCCTGAGGTACAGACTGCTGCACCTTCTGACTACACCATTGAGAAGGGCCACTAAAAAATTACCCTTTATTTTTTACCTTCTATTAGCAAGTGTGTACAAGTTTTATATGCTCTCAAATACATGCAAGACAACAGAAACCTGTTTCATAAAATATTTCAATAAACATTCAATAAATTTACATTCCAGAAGCTTGGATTCTTGATGAAGTCTATTTCTGCTACCTCATGTAAAGATCCTTTAAGGAAAGCACACAGTAAGCAGTATTTCAGATTCTGCTTTTAAGAGCTTCATTATTAAAAGGAATTATTTATGTGCTATTTTCCACAACTTCTAAAGAAAACATAATTTATATTACACACTTATATTATTTAGACTAAAAAGGACTATTTTCAGCATCAAAATTGTGTAGTAATCTCAGTTTAGTCCTTCTGTTTGGTCTCTTGAAATTCACATTAAAAGAATACTTAAATTCATCGACAGAATATTTTAAATGCAAAAACTATAGCAAACACGGATACAAATGTACAACAAAAATTTAGCCTGCCAGGCATATAGGCAATATTTGTCTCTCTCTCTTAGGTCAACTGTGCAATTCAATAAACACAAAACTGGCACAAAAATCATGGACATTGAATGTGAATGCTCTTTTCAATTAGGTGACACAGCAAACAAAAATCCAGCAAGAAAAAGAATAATTGGAAATATTAACACAAAGCAAACTTCAAAAATGTATTCAGGAAATCCTAACAGTTGCTAAGGGGAAATGCAAAATTAGCAGTTGTATTTTTAAGGAACTATGTAATGTCTTAATTATATATTTGTGTGTATATATATATCAAAGATACAGAAACAAGAACAGGGAAAACAAATTTTGAAAACACTGATAATGTTGAAAGGCAGAGGTAATTTAAACCCATAGCCAAAACCAATAGCCAATATGCAAGTAACAATACTAACATTTAATATTTTGATAACAGATATTAGTTTTCATTAAGAATGTAAGTGTACCATCAGGCCATATTTCCATTTAACCCCGTGGGAAAACAAAAACATTTTATTAATAAATTCCTGTGTAAGTTGAACTAGTGAATACTGAATCTCTCTGAGCAGAGGTAAGAGGCCATGAGCAATACAGCATTACTCATCTCATGAAGGCCATCGTGACCACGAAAAGCTGTGACAAACCTGCAGCAAGCAGAGGATATGGCTCTAAGACATGGACACCAGAAGGATTTATGGCCAACTAAGTCTAAGCCACAAAATTCAGAGAGCTTTTCCCCCCAGACTGTCATTTAAGCCCTACAGAATTCTCAGTATTTGTGAATTTATGCACAGAGTCACAGAAAATGGAACCCCCTTCTTTAAAAATAAATATGTAAATATGTGGAAAACCTTTATACAGATCCACCAACACAATCCAGTCATATCAATGTTGGCCTGAGTATACCATCAACATGCAATTTTAGAATACATTCAAGTTACACTAGAAATGAGCATGAAAAGCCACAGAAAACTCTGCCAAATTTCTGGCATTACTTGAACATTAGGAAACTAAATTATTTTCCAACATATTATCAACTACATGAAAATAGAGAGTGACATTCCTTCTAGCTAGAAGAAAACATGTTTATATTTAGTCTCCTCAAAACTGCAACATTGAAAGCACATTTATTCCCCCAAATATGAAATAGCCTCCTACCTTGAAGGAACTGTTCAGCGTGTTGCTTTTCAAATCAGTCTATGATAATTTTTTTTGACAGAACACTAAATAACCTGGAGAAGCCAGTGCATCAGCAGCACAGGACAGTTATTGCCTCTGACACCTGACTGCAGCAGAGGAATTCCTTGCAATTGAATCAAGAGTAACTAAGCCATGCCTCTATTGCCCACAGCTGACAGTCAGCACTGCCAGCTGGATGCATCACACACTTCAGAGATGGAACTGGAGCACCACACTGCAGAGACAGCAGCAATGTTATGGCACTGGGTTTGGACTGCTAGGGGAACGCGAGTGGCGAGGTACAAACCGTATCAATCAAGAGAAAGTACTAACTGAGGCTACAAAAACCAGGATTTTTGCAGAGCAGGACTGGTTTCACACAGCTAGCTTGAAAAGCCATCTGAATGCCTGATTGCAGACCTGGTGAGCCACTTCACTTGTGTCCTGTCACATGTTCTTACCACTGAGAGCCTTTTCCAGCCTTCTGTTTACAAGGGCCTTCAGCACTGAATGCATTTGGATTTGTACAAACAAGTCAATGCTTTTTTAGTTCCAGTACTTCACTACGAAAATAGTTTTCCAGCATTTCAGTAACTAAATCAAAGAACTAAATGCATTCTAAAAGTATTTACAAAGTCTTTTAAAAATTATTTAATTCTAAATGACACAGAAAGCAAGCATTCCCCAACAGCTAACATGTTCTTGTAATTGTGTTAAAACCACTACACTGTGACTCTGGTCATTATATCAGTTGGTTATTTCCCAAAACAGAACAAACCCTTCCAAATTAGGCCAGCAGACCCCTGGGCTACACACAGCAAGAGGGAACTACAAGAAGGACAAATGCAGCATCACACCAACGTTTCTATACTGCTCCTTGGACTACTTGAGCCCTGTCAGGACAGCAGTCACAAGTCACTGCTAAATCTCCACATCCATTCTCCTAGCTCCTTGACTGCCCATGCTGTTCCTCTATTCCATGGGGTATCCTCTAGTCCATTATCCCAGACAGCTAGGAGGCAACACATTTGACAGAAACAGGGCATGCTTCTGCTATGTTTTTAATGGACATCAGAAGAAAAATGATTGGCAACTTTATTAACGTGTTACATTCCACTGCCCCCAGGCTCCCAAGCTGGTTTATTAATTTAGGCATCATTCAGCCTGAATAGAATTGGGAGCCAATGTAATTTATAAGACAGTTAAAGACAGAAGTAGACATCCACATCAGGAGAATCCCAACATTCCAGTTAGCTACCTAAAGTCAGACTGTTATAAATACTCACCAGAGATATCTTTTGTTACAGAGGGGAAAAAGACTTCTCAGAAGGGTTAATGGAATTGCAATTTGCACCACCAAGGGACACAGCTGCATTCAGAGAAGGTCCTAGCAAGTGCTTTGCACAATATCAGAGCTGGAGGCAGAGCCCAGGTGCCACTACTGCAATTTTCAATATTTGACTTGAGTTATATTATGCAGATGACATTTCTGGCAGATTCTAGCTGAAGACATAGATGAACAAAACTAGAGCAAAGGTATCATACTACTGTATTTCCATCTAATGCCTGACTGACAAGGCTTGTGGCATGAGAGCTATCAAGAAAAGGACCTTGATTTTTTTTTGCATGGCAGAAAACTGATTAAGAGTTAATTACAAACCAGAAAAGTCTCAGTTACTCCAACATATGCAGAATGCTCTCTTCTTTATAGAAGCATCTGGCTGTCACTCCCACTGGCCCCTGTGGAAAGCCCCCTTTGAACCATCACAAGCCACATCACAGGCTCCAAGCAACAGGCACTGCAGAGCTGAAGGAAAATGCTTGAACAATAAAAACATCAAAGTCAGATCAAGTTAAAAGGGTGCCAGCGCCAGTTGCAGGATGATAGCCACCATTAAATAAGAAATTGTTCCACAGGCATTAAGAATCCTATAATGGCTCACAGGGGGAATTAATAGAACAAGAGAAAAAAGCTATCAAGTTACAGGTCTGATTCACTGGACTTTTCAGTCAGGTTCATAAGAAAATTGTTTTGTGCAGAAGATCACAGGGCAGCTTAACTCAATATAAAGGGAAAACCTGACAGAACATTTCCCTTTCAAAGGCAGACAGCTGTATGTGCCAAGTGGAGCACAAGTCCAGGTATAACACTGTAATCACTTGAACTGTTGGATGCAGAAATCCTTTTGAAGCTGCAAATTTCAGATTTTCCTCTCTATATCTGGATCCTTACTGTTTTTCACCACCAATAGTACGTAATTAATGATATTGCAATAAGAATAAAATTTTGAAAAGTTATTGCAAAACCTTAACATTTAGAAAAGGCCCATGGAAAAGCTCACATATATCCAGCACTAGCTTTTACAAAATACAAGTAAATACAGTAGTTAACAACATATCAGATGAGACTCCAATAAACTTTTGAATTTAACATTAATGTGCTACATTATTTTTTTGTCATAGGAAAGGATGCATTAATTGTGTTTTGATATTTTTACATCAGTATTTTATGTCAAACATCCTTTCATCATATAAGCCTTAAACCAAATATGGATTAGAAGGGAGATAGGTTCTATTTAGACAGTGTATGAAAGTGTAATTAAAGGAAAATTGCTACAGACAAGAAACAGCACTTGGTCCCAGTAGCTACAAGTCACCTATACTTAAATCTAAAACCACTGATAGAATTCAAGTCCAGGTGATTTCCCTAAATTTCAAAAAACCTTGTTATCAGAAATGCAAAACAAACTTCTGGCACTCAATTAATTCTGTCACCCTCAGCCTAATGCAACAAAGCAGAGAGCAGCAGAGCAGCAAAGAGCATCTGTCCAATTGGTCACCACATCCAAGTGACTCAGTGCTGCACTGAGCAGGACCAACAGAGCTCCTGAAAATCCTTATACACTGGTATAATGGAAATTCCTTATACACTGGTTTGAATGGAAAAGAAAAAAAAAAAACAAATTCAGTTGCATCTTGTCCTGCTAAGGTTTATGTGCCAGGAATGTTATTATACTCTAGAAACTAAAGTTGTATCACATGGCAGCCATTTCACATACTTTTAAGTGACAAACTGATAAAAAAACAAATTAAAATTACATGTGCTAAGTACATTAACACCCACATTACCATTAACTTCATCACCACATGTTTTGAACCCATGTCTCCCTCACTTGTGCTCACAAGTAAACACAGAACCAGCCCACAACATTTCCTCCTGAGCTGTAACAGGAGGGCTCACTGCATCCTGACACAGCAGGGCTGCTCAAAGTCTGTTTGAAAGGCAACTCAAAACCAAGCTGTATCTTCTGAGCATGAAAAAACCTGCTGGCACTGACATGGCAGACCAAGACCTATTCCTGAGACCACACAAGTTCTCTTCAGTGTTGCAATCAGGAATGAGATGTACTTCAAAATCCCTGGAAATACCTTTCCAGTATTTGTAGGTTATTGCTTAGCATGCTGAAACCACAGGTTTTTAAACTGCTTCCAGTTGTCAGCTACAAAACTCTACTTTTTGATTCCATAAAAGAAGTTATTTTATCTTAATTTGGCCCGTTTACACCCTTTAGTTTTTTATCTCAACCACTCTTATTTTATTTTGAAACTCCATAACTGTGAATATAAACAGCTTTAATCTACTTAATGAGTCATCATGTTATTTTTAAGATAATTCTGTGTTTTTCCAGTTCTCTATGACATTTTTCTGTAGGCTACAGAACACTGAATATTCTACCACCAGATAAGAAAGCAGTAATTGAATATTAGCCTCAATGCTTGTAGGCAGGGTACTTAGAGACACGAAAAAATATCTATGAGCATAAAAATTAAATTGTTTTTTCACTGTGCAAAGCCAGTCAAACACACTGGTTACTAAAAGGAAAGGATTTTTACTGCAGTTATTAAAATTTGATTTCATTCACCTTCAACACCCTACTACTGTGTATATTTCCCAGTTTTCCAAGCTAGTGCAAAAAGAGAATGGTTCACAGACACTTTAGGATGGACATGGAAAAATTTATAAGATCCCTAAATCGCAGAGTTAGTCCTTGGTTCTGTAGAAAGGTACAGTCAGGAAATCCTGGTGCTCAGGTGAAACCGGTGAGAGTTAACAAAGCTCCTCAAGCTTATTTCAAAGTATGATTTCACAAGTACTAACTTCACATTAGATTGAAAATTTGGCACTATGCTCGAAGATTTAATTCTATATTCAAAAGCATTTAGTAATAAACTAAGTATTACTCTTCCCTTTCAAAACATTGATGACTAATTAATGCTCACAGTTTGGATTCAGCCAGCAGGGAAATGAACACAGCTAAACACAATCTTTCAAATTAACAGGCTATCTCTATAAACTATAAAATTATTCTTTAAACAGAACTACTGTTTTATTACTACTGGGATCTTAGGTTCATTATGTTCTCATAATACTCTCAAACATATCTATTAATCTGCATAATTACAACAGGCAAGAATTAATTTCAGACAGATGCAATAAGTTGCTTATTCATCCTTGATTTCAGCAACAATTTTCACTACAGATATTTATATTTCAAAGAACATTTCCAGTACATAATAAAAATTATATCTTATTCCTAACATCACAAGTATGGCTGTTAACAGCAAATGTAACAAAAATTAAGTGAACCAAGAACTTCTCTGAGTCCCAAACACCATAAAACTCAATGTTTCCACTGAACTGAAATAAAAGTCTTTTTTTTTTCCATTTCATCTACAAGCAAATAAATGAGTCTTAAAATTCTCTAAGCTTAGAGGTTCATGTTATCACAGATTTCTGTTGATATTTCCAGGTATTCATTTCCCCACCTGCAAATACACCACTGCATTGAAAGATAAGACTCCATTACCCTCAGAAGAGGAGACATGATGATAAATTCTGTCACCTATGACAATGAATGCAATCCTGCTATACTTGCAAAGAACTTTTGCAGTCTAGTTCTCAGCTGGGAAAAGATGTCTTTTTTGGGATGGGGGTGTTTTTCCCCCAATCCTGAATTCAGTTTAGCCAAGTCAAACTTAGAAAAAGCCACAGGGAAAAGTGAAAAGCATGGC
The DNA here is from genome assembly GCA_035048155.1 of Cinnycerthia olivascens. Lineage (NCBI taxonomy): Eukaryota > Metazoa > Chordata > Aves > Passeriformes > Certhiidae > Cinnycerthia > Cinnycerthia olivascens. The sequence goes on along the minus strand of JAWWMU010000002.1, from coordinate 237,759 downwards.
AACACCCAAGACCCTTCACATGTGAACTACCAAATATTTTGTGTCCAAGCTCTGTTGAAGCACATTATTCCCTAAAATCCTCCTCAGATCAAGGCGGACACTAGCTTTTGCTACAACTTCCTCTTCCCTTGCCTCTCTCCCCACCTCTACTGAAATGTATTTCTATAGTTATTACACATTAAAATACATGTTTACATTTGCACAGGAGTTGAAGCACAACACCCCTGGTATGGAAGGTGCTGGTACCAACACTCTCTTGGACCATGCAGGTATAAAGTGCCTTGAATACAACTTGTAAAGGGGAAGTTGGGGACAAGGGAACTATTTTTACATTGAGAATATCCAAATGAAACTCAGGTTATTTGCGCTCTAGATCCAATTTACTTTTGCTAGCCCTGATAGTGCCATTTATATGTTCAAATACTCATGGTCAAGTATTATTAACAAACCATTAATAAAATAAAACATTGCAGAAACAGAAAATTTGGCTAGAAAGGCAACATAAACTATCCCCCAGGCAAGCCCCAGACAGAGCAAAGGCAGGAAAGCCTCATAATATTTAGTTTCAGTCCATACACATCTCAGTACTCTAAACACAAAACCATGCACCATCTACAGTGGACAAAAACCAAAATTACATTTTGGTGTGAAGAAAAGGTGATCATTAAGTTAGAAAAGAATCACACCCTAATAGCTCTTTGGTGTGTTTGAACTGTTTCTATCATTCTAAACACTCCAGACAAATAATATCTGTCTTTGCATTCTTTCTGCTTTAACTTTGTGGGCTGAGAAAAGCTCCTGGTATTTTATACGATAGTTTGTTCTAGAGGCAAACTGAATTAGTTCCTGTTATTGGTGCTGCTTCCATGATGGTTAGGAGTTAACCAAGACCTTGTAATGAGAATATTTTTTCAATATAATTTACTTGCCTAGTTATTATTTCAGCCTGTCAGATTTCATGAGGAGGAAATATAAGGAAATAGGATACACTGAAACAATGAACCAAATAATGGGGTGGGGGAAAGAAATCAGAGCTGAAAAATGAACATGTAATTACTGATTGCAAAGGATCAAGCAGAGATTATTTTTCTTCTCCTCCCTCCCCTCATATTTTGTTTCACGATTTAAGAGAAAAAACATCAAGTAAATATTAGGTGCTGTGTCTGTACAACAGGGATAAGTTAATCATTCTGTTAATCCTCAACATCACCTGCAAATAGTTTAATGATTTGATAAAACAATCATAGAGTTTCTAGAGCACCTTCCATAACACAAACTTCATAAGTAGCTCATAAATATTGAAAAGCCTTACATTTACATTGATAGCTAGGAAAAGTAAATCAAAAATTCATTTAGTATTAGTCCAGAGGACCAGAATCAGATACTTCAACTCCTCCATCAACATTGACATGAAATAGAATTGTTTGTGACCGATCTAAACAGAAAATCCAGATATTTCTTTCCTCATAATATCAGTATGGGGTGGCTGCTCATCCTGATCCCCCAGGCTATTTCTGCAATGTCATTCAACCCCTGCTTTTAAGAAGTTCCTAAAATTAGCCAAGTTTAACCATGAATGAACTTGAAATCCGTGGCTGTACATGTCCTTCTCATTTTCCTCTTATTGTTTAGTGTACATAACTTGTGCTATTTACCAAATTCTGTTCCAAATTTTGAAGGCTCTTGGTGTCTTAGATGTTGCCTCTACCTTAGTTTTAAAGTTCCTCATGTTTGTTTTTCCCCCCAAGTAAAACAGCTATATATTTATGTAAATACCTCTATGTTTAATACTTAACTATTTAATTATTCTCATCTCTCTATTTAGCAGCCTTTTTGAATAACACCCTTTTCCATGCTTGGATTTTTTTACTCTAGGGCCACAGAACATAATTTACCGTGTTTACTTGATAATAAATGTAATTTTGTCATGGAATATATTTAAGACTATCGTTGTTCTGCTACAGAAAACATGGCATGTCAGGGAAACCACACTGTACAAGTGCTTTAACAATGATTCACTAACAAGTTCACGACTCTTTCTTAGAAAAAATAATAAAATGTGCATTTTATATACTCTCAACCACTTCTCTACCCTTCCCTTCTTCCCCAGCCTTTCCAAGGTCACAGATACAGCTGTAACAAGCTACATAGTACTGGCAGAGGTTTATTCCAAACCTCATATAAAGCAATCAGCTTCAGCTCCCCCAGAAAAAGCATTCTGAGGTCAGAGGGAAGATGATATTTCCACTAGAATAAATAAATAATTTCTCGTATTTGGTTTCTCTTCACAGGAGACAAAAGTCCTACACTACCCAGCACATTCCTTGAAAGCTTTACCAAGAGGGCTTCCCAGTTGTCAGTCACAGTACAACATGGCCCTCCAGAGACATTACAGAGGTAAATTTGTTTAATAATTTATCAGCTGCTGTTGATACGAGGCCCTTCAGCATACTGACTCTTGTTATTGCTCCTCATTATTGAGAAGCTTTTATCTCTTCTCAAGCTGGGACAACAGTGTTGCAAAGTCCTCATCCACCATATGATGTTAACTAAACATGAGCACTCAACTCTGGAAGATCATCCTAAATGAGAGCTGAACAAATGCTTGCATTTTAAAAGCTGAACTGCCAAAAGTACAAATAGACCAATAGGCGGTAGATGGCTATTTGGTTAGTTTTGGAAGGAATAAGGTAACTCCTCTGATACAGTGAGCTCAGGAAGCTCACTTCTCAAATTAATAAGCAGGCAGGGGACCACAAAATTTATGGAATATTCTTTTTAGACCTTAGTCTCAGCAGAGGAATCCACTAGGGAATAACCACAGGGCATTGTGCTCCAGCATTAAGTACGGGTGATGCACGCATACAGATTATCTTTGCGATAAACAATAGACATGATTTTCCTATCAGCTCCTTATGATATCCTCAAATTCATCTTCCCTGCAAGCTACAAAATGCCTTTTTAAATGAGATGACAGCAAGATATCTGAGACCCACTCATCTTTCTACTGAGTCTGGGACTGCCCAATTCCAACGTTGACCGGGTTGTATAAAAGGGACTGATCTTTGCTGTATTTATAGGTTGCTGTTCATTAGCACTATCATTTTTCTGAAAGTAAAATTTGTTCCTCTTTATGTGTAAATTGCCACAAGACCTTTGAGGCTTTAATTGATTAGGCATTTTATAAGTATAACTTCTCCTTTCTTGAAAGCCGTTTCATGGTACCAGCCTTTACAAAGTGGAAAAAGCACTGAGTTCAATCTCCATATACCCAGGCTGAAAGTATAAACACACAATAACATTCAGCTTCCCCACTAGTGTGCCATCCAGTGCTGACTCTTAACATGAATTTCTTATCAAGGAGTGATGTGCATTTTTTCTGGTTTAGTTCTAGTGAATAAAAATGTAAAAGCTTGAATATTCTCAACTCAGCCAGAAAAGGGAGCATCAAGCACCACCTAACTCATTAAAAATCATCTATGTGAGGAATATTACATAAAGGGAGATGAGCTAACAGAAAAGCCTTCACCCCTTAAGGTAATATCTTAATTGGAATTTTTCATCTTGTTTGGTTTCTTGGGGGGAGATATTTTGGGTTTTTTTCTTCTTTGTTTAGTTGGGATTTTGTTTAACTTGTTAGGAATTTTCTTTGGTTGCTTTTTTATTTGATTGTTCTGGGGATTTTGGTTGGTTGAGAGATTTTTAGTTTCTTAGTTTTATGGTTGGTTGGGTTGGGGATTTTTGGTTTCTTCTTTGTGGATTTTATTTGGTTTGTTTTTTGGTTTCTTGTTTTTATGGCTGGTTGAATTGGGGAATTTTTTTGGTTGGTTTGGGGATTGTGGCTGTTTGGTTGTTTTGAGGATTGTGATGGGTCAGTTGGAGTTTTTTGACTGGATTGTTTGGAGGATTATTTTTGTTGTTGTTTGTTGTTTTAAGAATTTTCTTTGGTTGATTTTTTTTGTTTGTTTGGGTATTGTGTTCGTTCACTAGTACCGGTAAATATCGGAATCAAGTCACATGAAATTGATTTTGATATTCAGAACTTCACAGTTATTGCTAAATACTCCTCCTATCAAAGTAGCCCAAGGCCAGGCACCTGCAGCGTGGACACAGCACAGGCTGGGAGAGCTCTGGCCAGCGTGGCACTATCACTCTGAATTTCGTGATGATATTACTGAGCACCAATGAGCCCTCAAACAACTAAAAACCTGCTTCAACACTTAGCTTAGAAAACATCCTTCAGAAGTGTTTCCAACTGCACCTAGCACTCTGAAAATGTTGTCTTTCACTGCATCATGTTTACTTCCACAGTGAGCACCAGGGGGATTCAAGAGGACAGGGCCAACTCTTCATGCACAAAGCTGAAAACGACTGTTTCATTTCAAATTCCTCGTGCAAAATTGCTACCAAGCTTCATTGCTTGGCAGCACAACCAAGCAATGGCTCAACCTCGCAGGCTAAGGACTAATGAGGACCAAAGCCATCAGTGCTGACTGTATGACCTCAGCTCAATGCTATTGGATACTCACAGAGGACACAAATTAACCTCATAAAAGCTCAAATTTAAAACTAGTATGAATTAATCAGTCTCCTAAACAGTAGAAGTACAGTCTTTAGAGTAACCTGATTCCCTAACAAGAAATGAGTGCTTTGTTATTTCTGTGGATACCCAACAGCCATACTCAGCTGCAACACTGTTCTGATGCTACAGCTGATCCCGAATATTTTTGCCTGGATTCATTCTATTCATGATCAGCTGCAGCCTCCCTACCCTAACACCCCACAAAAGACTTAACAGGAAATAAAGGGGGAAAGGCAGATGCCCAGAGTTTTCGGTTCCATACTCCATATCCAAAATATCCAGCTTCTTATATATTTTGCAACTTGCAGAAAGTACCTTTCATGGCAACATATTTGTCAGCCCCATGGAAGTTGGGACAATTGAATTATCTCCCAAAGTGAGGGTGAAAACAGATGAAAAAATTTTGACTATGATGCCTAATAAAAGCAGTAACAATAAAGAAGCATACTGGTTCCTGAATATTCACCATTAACTTGGAAGTAACAGCCTTTATAATAATAATTTTCTTGAAACTGTCACCAAATATATCAATAAGCCTGAAATTAGCATTCTAAACCAAAAAGGGTGCTGACTGTACATTCTTTAACTGGTTTGTAACTATGACCATGAAAAAGAAGCATTAAAGTATCTTGTCCTAGCTATACAGATGGCTTCCAGGTTTTACATATAGAATTTTAAGTATTTATATTAAATATTTCTATGGATTTTTAAAGCCAGGTATTAGAAGAGCAAATAAATGGCTTATTTTGAGTATAGAATTTCTCTGAACCTTGATGCTGGCACTTCAACAAATGCCATTCTAGTTATTTGCACAAACAGCCCAGACACTTGAGATATCTACATCTGCCTTGACCTTCCATTCTATGAATAAGCAGCACATCACTACATTCAGCAAAGCAGAACTTCACTGAGTTATTTCCATGCCTTTAATCTGACTTTTTCCTGTGCCTTAGTCTTATATACAAAAGGAGACAAAGATCTAAGCAAACAAACTGCAACATTAGGCTTATGATCCCATCTTTGGAAGTTAAGATCATCATTAGTCGATGGATTATGTAAGAATAATTGCAAGTGTTTTATTTGGTCAGATTTAAACATACATTTTCAAAATTTTCACATAAATGAGCAATTACAGCACAATTAGATACCAACTCTAAGTAAACACTGCTGTAACAATTTTAATTAAAGGAGATATTTGAGAAACAGTTTAATAAAGCAACCCTGTAGCTAGAGAAACAATACTTCTATTATTGTCTCCACTATTCCAGCAGCCAGTTACTCTCTCTGCCATGCCTGCCTTTGTCTAATTAAGAATATGATTTGAATTCTAGACAGTGTAAGAATACATTCAAGAACACAAGAAAGATGTTATCCTACTAATAATTATAATTTTAAAGACTACAAAAACTGATCTTCATATTTACCTCAACTTGTTCAAAAATGTAGATTGCTGATAAGCTGTTTCTTCTAGAAATCCTAAATTTCTTCTTGTGTTCTTAAACACTGCAGACTCTCTAATAATAGATCTATGCCAGCATGGACTTGAAAGAACGTATTTCTCCCCACCCAGGCATCATGGACAGATTTACCATGCACAGCAACTCCCACAGCAGGGCTGTGTGAATCTGTGAATCCAGTGTATGAACCCTAACCTGAGAAGAGCAAAGGTGCTTTATACCAACCATAACAGTTAAGGGTTACAAAAATCCTACCGAAACCACATGAAACAACATCTAGTTAGTTTTACAAATTGTCATTATCAATGCTTACTAAAGAGAAGACTTTTGCAAAAAAAACAACCCTTAACTCCCGAACCCCTCAAGAATAAAATATTTCTATGATAATAAACTTAACTTCTAAGTGAGGAAACTGAAATGCAGCACTGCAGTTTGGAAATCACTTAACACAAAGTCTAATGGAGACACGGAAAAGTGCTGACTAGTGGAGATGGAATTTTTTCACTTGATCAGAGGAGAAGTAAAACAAAACCCAAAAGCAACAGCCCAAAGTAAATGGACAGAGACCAAATCAATGCTAGTCTGTGTCAGACTGAGCACTTGAATGTCTTGAAAATATTTCACCAGCCTTCTGTTCACCATTTTTGCTGTTTACTACTAGCAAGAACATATAAAATTGAGTTATAGGTAAGTGACAACATTGACTTAAGTGCAGCACTCCTCACTCCTTCAAGAGCTGCAGACACATCTTTAATCAGCAGTGTCACTAAGCCACAGTGTGACTGGCTTGCTGTCCATCAAAGCACGTCAACTGGAAAATCCACCCGTGCCTCTGCTAACAGAGAACAACCAACACTGAAGCAGCAATTAAACTACCTTGATTTATCTCCTTCCTTCCTGTGCATAATTGTCCTTGTTTTAGAGCTTCCCTACCTTGGCTCTTTTGTGGAAATTCAATGCACTGCATCATCAAGCCTTCCTTAATCCATTTTCTAATTCCAGAAAATAAACAACCAAATCACCATCCTTTCCAATAGTTTTCAGCTGCCCAACTCAAGCCCTCTAGCTGAGAACTTCATCTTTATTTAACTTGTTCCTTGGCCTAAAAAATAATGCTGCTACACTAAATGGGAAGACTGTGAATTTCATTGTGTAAAATGGTTGTGGAGTTATTGACCAATGCTTAAAAAGTAACTAAAAGAAACAAAAATTAAAGACCTGGAAAGTCGTGCCTCTATTTGCTAGTCTCCTAATTTCCCATTACAAGCCTTTTGCTCTTCAGATGCAGATTCAAGTCATTTAAGATAATATTTGTTGAAAAGCATGAGGAAAAGGCATTTTTTGTGACTGCTTTAATGCGTTGTTTGTGACTACTGCAAACTTTAAAGACTACATCTTCTATATGAACAAGAGAGTATTCAACAGCTCTGCTTCTGCATTCAAGAAACAATCTCAGGACAGTTAACTTCTGAACATGATCTGCTATTTTAAGAAGGGAGGTTTTTCACTACACATTAGTGTAACTGCTCAGCCCCTAGGTTTGCTGCTAAATAAATACTCCTGCCTATTAAAATTATTTCATCACTATTGATCCTCAACTTGTACTTCTCAGATTGTTATATTTTAGTACACTTCAAGTGCGAGTTTTGAAAACACAAGTCAGAATGGATGTGTTTAAACCACTTGAAAATGTTTAAGAAGTTGCCAAAGTTCACACTCCTTACATATCACCTACAGCATTAATTAAAATTCCCTTCCAGAGGGGTTGAAGAAATCCTGTTATACAATTGCACCTACCCCTAACTTGCTAAAAGTAGAGGGTGCATTTCAACCTCTATAATTTGATGCTGACAGTGAAATTACACAACAGAAATCTCTACTGCCAAGGTAAAATGTGCAAAGATGAAAAAAATTGCTGAAGCTCAGACTGGGAAAGTTGGATTGAAAATTGGCTGAGTTGCTGGGTTCAAAGGGTTGCTGCCAGCAGCACAAAGGCCATCAGTGGTACAGCCAAAGGGCAAATATTGCTGCCCCTCACTAAAGATTTGATAATGGGATCACACAGGCCTTCACCACTTTGGAGGTACCAAATTAGGGAGATTGGTTGATAAAACAGATGATGAGATGGTGGAGCTGCCTTTCGAAGATCCCTCTCCAGGCTGGAGAAGTGGCCAGAGAGACTGCACCAGAGAAAGAACTTCCTTAAGCATCAGGACAATTGTGAATTCCAAAAACTTGGATATATTCAAAACCTAACTGGACACCACATTGAGCAACCTGCTCCAGCTACCTTGCTCCAAGCAGAGCAGCTGGACTCATCTCCTGAAGCACCTTCCAGCCACAACCACTCTGATGATGCAGCTGCCTTCAGCTTTTGGTCAGACACTGTGGACAGTAGTAAACTTTTTTTTCATTACAGTCCCCATGGTTTTTCTGTTTTTCACAGAAGATCGAAAAAAGCCAGACTGCCACATCTTGTCTCATACAGCAGATCTTCAAATGGAACAACATGATCAAATATTTCTCAAAGTAGTATATTAAGGGTCAGTAAGGTGTTTTTCTCTTCTGTATGCCGTCTAGTGAACATAAATAAGAAAACATTCTACTGTCCAACCACTTTCTCAAGTCTAAGTATGTTGTAAATATTTGTTGGGAGAATGAATTGCACCTGGAATTTTTTTATTTTGTTAGGTTTGGGGTTTTTTTCCCCTCTTATTTTCCCCTAGGGCCCCCTCAGGAAGATTTTCTTTGCTAAGAAAGCCTGATGCACATAACTGTCAAACTTTGTTTGCATCTCTACGTCCTGAAAGGATTACTCAGCTTCTTCTTATTGCTTTGGTAAGCCACCTGCACACAAGATACTACCTGCAAAAAGGTGGAGCAACCTTGTTCCCCAAACACAAAAAAATTTAAATACCAAAGAAAGATACTTTTCTTGAAGGAATACCCATTGCTTTATGGCAGCCAAGATCCTGCTAACAGCAATAACTGGCAACTGCACAAGGTACAGACATGAATCTGTCCTCCTTCAAAATTTCACTCATTCTGGCTCGTTCATTTGGCAGTCTGTTCTCAGCTCAAACTCTACCTGTGCAACACATTGAAGTTGTCTTTCCTCCCCTTTGCATTTCTTCCTCACAGCCCTAATCACAAATGACCTCTTGTACATTGACTACCAACCAACACTCATGAAACTCCTACTCAATCATTCTGCAAAGCTGAGATGCCTTTTTTTGCTCAATGTCCCTGTCCATGCACAAACTCTAGGAAGGACAAGAACTGATACTGCTTTTCTTAAAAGCATATTTAGGGAAAACACAGACTTCTAATCCATTAAATGAGCATGTGAAAACAGACTAATGAGATTAGGCAGTGAAATTTTCATAAGAATAGATTATTATGACTAAATTTCCTGTGCTAGTTAAGGTTACATTCTGAGCTTATAAGAAATATCCATTTTACAGTAAATTACTTGTTTGAACAACGTGAATATTTTTCATGTACTCTATGGTAGGTCTAAGTCAGCAGTAACTTTTGATAACTGTAAGCTTAAAGAACTGACTGCCTCTGTTATACCCCTAAATTTCTCAGCCATCTCTTTTCAATTTCCCTTCCCTTTTTGAGCCCCTCATTTTCAAGGTAAGGGGGACTATCCCAGGGGTGAGAGCCACAAGCATAGGACTGATACTTATCCAAGAATATTTCCACAATTCTAACAGTTATTCAAATTATTACCCATTGACAAGGGTTTGAAACCAATACGAGTGAAAATGTAATTTTGTGCCATCAGACAGAAATAAAAAAACAACAAGCTTTTTATATCTCTACTTGCACTTGACCAGAAATACATCTTCTCTTTGCTTATTTCTGCTGCCCTCTGTGCATGCAAGTCCTGAAATTCAGGCAATTTATGCCTCTGACAGGAAGAATAAACTTGCACAACTACTCAGGGCTGTGTTTCCCTGAAGGAGGCAGTTTGAAGCAATTTGTCAAAAACCAAAAGAGTGCTTTAATGGACAATTTACTTCAAATGACTGCAGCTGTTGCCAAATAAAGGAACAGAGACAAAAGATTAAAAATGGTTCTACCCATGCCAATATATTTCTCAATGACTAATAAATAAAATACAACCTTTGCTACCTCCCCTTTTTAGTCAAAAGCAATAAAAAGTAATTAATCATCCAGTTTCTGTGGTTTGCTACATCTGATGTTCAATCAGAGCAGTTGGGGGAATTCCAATAGTTATTGTTAACAAAGTACACATGCACATTTTGAGCTTATGCTTTTCATGGAAGTAAAGCCAGATATCCCCTCTTCAGTCAGGGCTCAAAAAAAGTCACCAAAAACTTCTCTGAAATTGCACACATCAAAAAACAAACAAACAAACAAAAAGCCACCAGAAACACCACACCCTGACTCAGTCCCAGGAGAGCCCGTGCTCTCACAGTGCAATAGTATCTTGTGCAATATTTCACTATCATACAATACTACAAGCACAGTTGGAGCATACAGAATGAGCAATAATAACTGCACAACATGAACTTAATACAAAGAAAGCTCATACTGTTCGTTTTGTAGACCTTTCTTTGCCTCTACATCTTTCTTTTTTAAAAGGATGAGAATGAAAATATTATCCAACAGCAAACACAGGGAAGTTAGGACAGAAGCATTCCAGCAGACCACAGGGAACATTTGGTAGTTCAAGGTGGTGAAGGAAGCAAATACAGCTAAACACAAGACACAGCTAACCACAGCATTTGAACATGATTCCAACAGCCCGTCCATGCAACCCCATCCTTCAATCATCCAATTTTCATCACCCCTTGGACTACTCAGGCATATTAATCTACAAACACAGCAGAGAACTCACATCAGCTTGATATTCCCTTTCAAGGTTCCAAGAACAGTTTTCGGTATTTCTACTCCTGGTAAGCACTTATGTGCTGGAGCAGCCCTGCTGCTGCTGTTTATACTTTCCCAGGACTGGAAAGTCTTTAAGCTCAAGCTCCTTAGTTGTACCTAAACATTTCATTTCCTTGAATTTTGTCTTCACCTAGGCCAATATTGCTGAGGATTAAACGGAGCAAATACTACCATAGTATCATTTACTGCTTGTGGAGATGGGTTAGGCACATAATTAATTCACACTTTTGCCCACAAATTTATTTCCAGATGTTCTCAATATTGCTGTACAGCAGGCAGGATGCACATGACAGTGTGCCAAAAAATACATGAGCTGTGAGACTGGAATGTCATTTTTGTTGACTAATGTCACTTTTCCATCAAACTCAAGGAGTTCCGGTGGGCTTGTGAATTAATTTGAAAAACAAAATTTGTTTTTTTCTTATTATGCTTATTACTGACTTCTCATCAGGACAGATGTCTTAAAATTTCAAAACTAACACACCTGGATGTGCCCAGAAGAAAAACTGCCTTCCAAATGTATCAAACCCAGCGAAACACTGCTCAATCACTTTTTACAAACCCCTATACAAAGAACAAAGATAAAATTTGGCTTCAGGCATACAGGAAGCCATTGCCCACACTAACACAGCCTCTCAGAGCACTCAGTGCTCTGGCTATCTGCCCAAAGCCCTGAATTCAACTCTTCTCATTTGTGATGTTCATACAGTTACAAGGCACCCATTAATACTGTTGTTTTACGTGAATAGTGCCAGTCAATATGTAATTAAATGCTAAATAAAAAGGCATGGTGAATGAATCTTGTCTTGTCAGTCAGGAAGACTCTAAATGAACTAAGTAGAATCAAACCAGCATCTGTGAAAGTATGTTTGTCCTGTATTGCACTGCATGTAGCTGTGTTACTTAATAGAGCCACTAACAAATATCAAATTTACACCACATAAGGACTTCTCTTTTAGGCTCATATAAACACAAACTTGTTGGTCTAAAAGCATTTCTGTAAACACTTACTCATAACATAAAATACCCTAAATGCTTAAACCAACAAAGCATCAGGTGACAAACACTCTTTCACTATCACTCACAGTTACAGAGGGAGCTATTTACTGCCTATTTCACATGGAAAGCATTTGCTCCAAATTACTAAGTCACAAGCTGTCTCCAAGGAAAATCTAATATACCAGGATATTTTCCACATTAATCTTCCACCAAAGTTAAAACATACCAAATTAATTTGTCAAAAAGCAGAGAAGTTAGGACTACATGCACTTCCCTAAAGATCCATGAAGGAATCACTAACAGCACCTCTTGCTAAAAGGAGAAAAATAAAATATATTTCTTATATTTCATAAGCACAAAAATAACTGCCAGATCAATGGACTCCCATGTTTCAATCTGCATGATGAGGCAACTCTAACTTCTTCAATATTATATATTCTTGTATGATAGTTAAGAAAAATACTCAAATGTCACCATTTACATTATAGAACTCAAAGATCTATTTTGACCTATGCATTCAAATGAAGATGGGGTAAAACATGGAACTATTACCTGAGTTATGTTCAAAGCCCTGGAGAGACAGGTCTGACCCTTCATTTCTCAGAGTAGATATGTATAAGTATCTACACACACACACTCAACTCCCATACATTTATTCTAAAAAAATTAAGTACTTTTACTACCAAACAAACTCTAAGTTACCCTTTCATCCTGTCACAACAAGAACCACACACAAAATTTTCTATATCAGATTCTGTCTTACTAGCTAAACTACATGATTATTTGCACTCTTATCACCTTTAACAGAATTGTTTAATAGCTAGTAGGTAAATCCAAATGACCCTGTTCAGTAGACTGAATATGAAATAATTGATCCAAGTTCATCAATGACAGCGTAGCAAACATGGAGGTTTTCTTGCACTTTGAATAATAAATCACTGTATAACTTTTTCTTAAACTTATCTGGCATAACAAATGGCTACAAATTAAGTCAAAACCATATGGTAGAGGCTAAAGGGCAGAGCACAAGATGAATTTTATTATACAGAGCCATATGCTGCACTTAACGTCCGTGATGACTTTGCCTTTTGCCGTAGATGATGTCTATAAATCAGCACCACAGATGTGAGAGCTCTACTGAACTCTACAATCAAATGATCTTGAGCACAGAATTCAGTGTTTTCCTCTATCACATTGCCTCAAAGGATGCAGGGTTTACCTGTGTTATGGATCAGTTTTGCACTATTACAGAGCAGCATTTTTGACACTGCCAGTTCTTCAAGTGGCACTCCAGCAATACCTGAAGGAAAACTGAATAACCCATTCCAAGACCAGGGCTCCTTAGAGTTCTCCACATAAGTCTCCAAGTCTTCTCTAAGTATCAGAATACTGGGCAGAACTTACCACAGAATCCATGTTTCTGAACCAAAATGAGCTGAAATTGTGAGTGCTCTTCTAAGTCCGCACGATTGGGATTCAATGCTCTGCTGCAAAGCAGCTCAATTCTGCAACTCATGCAGAGCTTGGTATTCCCATATACCTAAAAAACCAACAGCCAACACCCTAAAATAAAATTGCTTTGATGTCAGGTAACCAGGTGAACCCTAAATAAAAAAGGAGAGCTTGACCACAGCAGCCTGACACAAATTGATGCAGTGGCTGCACAATAGGAACAAAAAATAAGCCAAATATGTAAAAAGGTGCATACTGAGCTGGAGAGGTCGATCTTCTGCTGTGTGTTAGACAATTTATCTACAGTTCAGCCACCTCTTGCTTTCTACACAGAGATTACAACATTTGAACAACACTACCGTTACTGAGCAACACACAATTCCTTCAAACAGAATTTCAGTTTTGAGAAATAAAAATACTAAGCAGAAACAGAAATACAGTACAACTGACTATTCAAATTGGTAATTTATGGTGAGCTGAAGGTAAGATGCTTTCAAAGGAGGAGATTAGCAATTTCTATTTTTGAATCTATTTACACTGTATTTTCATTGCCAGTGCCATTGGGCACATCACATGAAAGATGTTTCAGAAAACTGCTCACCGCAAAGGTCATATCTCAAGGTAAAGCATTTACACTAGGAATGGAAAAGGCACTTTTCAAAAGGAAAAATGAAAGTTATTTCATTGCTCCCTCTGACTACAAGTTCTATTTTTTTTAGCCAGAATAATTTACACTTTTTTCTTCACTTTACCAGTTCCCACCATTGCTAGTTTGTTGTTTTTTTTTTTTCCCAGATAACAGCTAATTTTATTTAGCTAAAGTCTGTTCCTGCTACTAATAACACACAAGTCAAAACTCTGACTTATTTTGGTGAGGTCAAAGGGATCAATAACTTTTGATCTCAGTCTGCCTATTGTTTCCTATCTCTTTCCCTTAAATGTAGATTTTTCATGAGTTTGAGACACTTGTACAAACAGCTCCATGCTGCTTTCTTAGTACCATGTTTTATCCAGAAGGTACTTGAAAAATACCATTGCAAATAATGCCCAAGTACCATTTTAAGAAGAAAATGGGGCTACCTTGAGCAAATTATCTTCCTCCTTCTAAATTTGATCCCATAATTTCATCTTAATTAAAATAAAACACGAGAAATATTTATCCAGCAAACACCTTCAGAAAAACATTTACGCAAAGAATAGAATTTTTATATTTAAGGGTTCTGATTCTTGCTAAACAACTATTAATCCAAAACACTATCAAATCTGCAAAAACATCAGCAATGGACAGAGAAGAACAAAAACTTTTAACTTTGCATTTCCTGTGTTTCCTGACTGTGGACCTGAAGCAGTGTTATGAGTACTTTAGAAGTACAGTAACCAATACCATTCACCATTTGGGATCCTCAGAGCCTAATTGCTCCAGCCAGAGAGGATTAACACAGTTAAATGCATCTGACAACTTAAGCTTCCCAGATCCTACAAAGACTAAAATTACCATTACTGGAAAATAAACATTAAAAAAAAAAAAAAATCCATATTTAACCCCCTAGAACTTTCCCATAACTCCCGATACACTTTGAATAAGACTCTGTCCCATGAGGCAGCATCCAGCTTTCACACAAGTCACTGAGTGAGCAGCACCAGCAGTAATCACTGCATTTTATAGTTATTTTAGATGCACACATGATCTTATTACCCACAAAAATTTTGTGGGAGAATTTATTATTTTGTTTTTTGTCTGTAACTGGGGATAGTAATTGTTCTCAAAAAAACTCACCCACAACCAAATCTCTACTAATATCAATGAATGAACAGATTATGGTATAATATGGAGAGTAGTAGCAAAGCTATAAGAGCTGCAATTACTCACTGCAATAAAGCAGAAAAGCGTGATGGCTGTGGTGTGGAGTGCCCTATTAACAATATTTTCTACTCCATATTCCGAGCAGCAGAGGCCTAAAAACTCAATACACTAGCCCTTACTCCAGCCCTCCCTGCAAGACCTCTGTGCTGCCAACCTGAACCCTAAATTATCCTCTGTGCTCTGAAGCAGCTGGAGCAGGTATAGGCAGTGACCCACAGCCAAAGCCCAGGCCAGCTCACTCTGGAGCAACTCCACTCAACCAGCTGCATTTTTTAAAGGACATAGTTTCTACAGAATAAAAAAGGAAAAACAAAAAACAACAAAAAAACCCACAACTAGTAATCTATTCTCAGCCATTTTCAGCATCCATCCACAGCTATCTGCTCTGCCACTTGGCTCTCTCTAGTTGCTATAGAAGCCAGTAATACAGAACTGGAACTCAGACTGTCAGGAAAAGCAACTACAGTTGCACATGTCCAGATTATGAACTACACCATCAACACCTGGGAAGCATTACACACGGAATCCATTGGAACACAGTTATATTAATTTTAAAATATACATACTCTGTTTAGTAACACTGCTAAAACTCATTGCAGACATCTACCTCAAGACCAGGGGTTCCTCTCCTAAAGGAAGGCTCAGTCTGGCACTCATTCCTCTCTCTTCCAAAACATTACTTCAGAAAACTGCAGGATTCCAACCTTACCATTGGCTCCAACACAGAGGCTGAGAAAAGATTCAGATTTTCTATCATCCTCATAGGTTCTGTCATACAAGTATGGCAAAATGCATCATTCCTCTGCAGTCTTCTCATGTATGATTTGTTTCTTTAATAAACCTTTCCTTAGAGGAGCAGTCTTTCATCAGTATGAGATTTACAATATTTTAAGTGAATTTATAAATGGTGATTTTGCAGTTGCTTGTACAGCAGAGATTCCAGATGAATGCAGAGCAGACTAAATGCAACCAGACTGGTGCTTTATTACACCATGGACTGATTCCTGTGATCCACAATTCTAACTCCAGGCCTCACCTGTTGCTCTTACTTCTCTAGAGAAAAACACACAAGCTATAATCTCTACTAAGCAATATATATTTTTGTACACACACACAAAATGGCAAGCATGATTGCATCACAACCACAAAACACTCAGGCATTTACTGCAAATTCCTCAATCTTTGATCATTACAGAAATGGTAAGAAGAGAGGCCAACCAATAGAGTGAGAAGGTGGATTTCCTCTGCACAGCATCCAAATTCTTAACAACAGCAGGAACTTTGCCACTTATTCCTAATGCTAATCAATTCAGACATAAGGATTTAGAAGTGTGATCTGCAGTTCACAAAAGAAAACCTAATGACGACTTTACATATTGAATTTCATCTCCATTTATGAGGTTGTCATGATACCTAACTTCAATTATCAAGCACAAAAGTTTCAAAAATAGTAGTGGAACATCCTTCAGTCCAAAGTCTGTGCCTACTTCTTGCTGTGAGTTACAGCTGAGTAAACAGATAAAATTGTATCAGTTCCTTCAAACTAAGCAATTTCAATTCAATTGTAGTTACAGTATTTCAGTGGCAAACAAAAAGCATGCACAGCTGAGTTTCAGAATATATAAATACATCAAGGAACATTTTCAACTTTTTCAACTCCAAGAGTGTTTAATATGACACAGTTAATGACCCCCAGTACCTAAGAGACGTGTATAGAAAAATCTGAGCCATGTCACTAATTTTAAATGAGCATTAAAAAACCAAACCCAGACATCAACATACCACATGTCTGGCTCTGTTAGCACAGCATTGGCTGTAAACACACAATTCTCATCCCAAATATTTCTCAAGGTTTGCTTGGTTTTTGTTGTTCCTACAAGTATTTCAGCTTGCTTTTACCCACTGTACCGTCTCAGGTTGCAAACACAGGTGGAGCATGACTCTCCCAAAATTAAGTTTATCCATGTATTTGCAAAATTAACAGCATGAACATGGTTACAACTGCTCACATGCTCTACTGCCTACACACTGAAATGCCAAATCATGCAAGGCTACAATCAATTTGCAAGATTTGGAATAATTTTAAGAGATATTTCAGAAAATAACCAAAGTCAATATTTGTTGATGCATTTACTACCATGTAACTGTACTAAAGCCCTTGGAAGAGACAAATTTCAGCTTTTTTTCTATTTTTTCTTTTAATGTCTTAAAGTATCTTTACCAAAACCAAGAATTGGTTTACACTAGCAAAGTATAAGCTCAAGTCCTGCTTTTCGTCAGTGCTTGGACAGATAAAAGGCACGTTGTACATCTATCTATCAAAGCATTGCCAGCCTTTACAGTTTATTACCCTGGCTAGTTATCTATTAATTCCTTGCACTGTGGCAACAGGACAATGCACAGGTAGCAACAGGAGCTCAGCAAGAAAGCCTTCAGAAATAGCTAATGACTCACCACGAGACCCTGGCCAACCTCAGCCCAAGCATTTTCTCAGTATCCTAGTAAACTAATCTAGGGGAACTATCAAACACAAGAAATTTCCTCTAACACCAATTACCACTCACAGGCCAATGTTACAGCCCTGACCTAATAAAAAATTCCATTTGAATCAGATTTTTTCCCTACCCCATCTGTTGACAAAATCACAAAAAGCAAAGTATTTGATCTGCCATTTTGTACTAAAACATGTGAAGATGCACAAGAATCTGTATTTTGTTACTGCAATTTACTCATGCAGCAAGGCGAGGACAAACTGGGGGAAGCAATCTCTTTTTCCTAGCATGGACACAGAAGAAAACCATTCAGTGTGAATTCACGTGATAATGAACTTGTACCTTTGTTTGTTCCCACCACAAAATATTCCACCCTTAAAATAACAATCCTTTTGTTCAGACTGCATTTCCACTTTCTCTGTGTTAAACACTATCAAAATAACCTTGAATATCTGAGGAATACAAGTTGTTGAAAACAGAGGCTAGGAGGAAAACAAATTATACAGATTTGTTTAAGCCCAGCGTGCTTATGAAACTCTTTCCTTTGGCTTTCCACAGCTCCATCTGCATGGCGATCTCTGTAGACTCACACACAGATTTAAACTTGACATTATCTAATGTATCTTGGGAAAAATCCTGCACAGCAAATTGAATTTTTAAAAGTGGCACCACATTCAATGAGCAACTAACATATTACATTTACTTGAACTGCAGCAGAATAACATTAAGGATAATAAACTCATTTGGAACTTATATTCTTTAGCCTACATTTGAATATACATTTTAAGTGTACATGTTACAGGATTACAGGGGTTTTTTTTGGTCTAGGTTTTATGCATAAATGAAGAACTCCTGTATATTTGGTGAGAGGAAAATAGCAAAAAAACCCATAAATACATTGCACACAACCTGTGTCTTGTTCAATTCCAGTAGAGGTCATTGCTTTCATTAAAAGTAACAAAATAAACCCTTGTTAAAAATGAGCACATACAACTCCCACTTAGAATTTAGTTTCAATCCAGTTGCTTGCCACTTTAATTCAGCCCTTGCTCCCAACTTCGTGATATGCAAATATTTCTCATCGGAGCCCCTATGGCCAATGCAGGGCTTGAAAATAATCAAACAGAACAGTGTGCAATTTAAGGTCCTGACAACAAGTACAGAAATGTTGTTTTATGCTTGAGGGAACTGTGCACAGACCATCTGCTGCCTTTGTGATTCCCCTGATGCCTGTCACAGCGAGGATGCACGAAAAGGCACGGAATGCAAACAGAGCTACCATCATGGAGTTTGGGAGGAGAGCCTGAGATTAGCCCAGCACCTCGGCGAGACAGCACCTGGATCATCAGATCCATGTCAGGTGCTGGGAGCTCACCTCCAGTGCAAAGTCCCCAGGGGAACAGCCCCACTGGGCACTTGGTGTTATTAGAGCAGCATTACATGCTTCATGCAGAGGGATTTAGCCTAGCAGGATCAGATAGCACTGAATCACACAAAGTGATAGAAATACAACAAAAACACAATAACTGGAAATATAGAAGATTTGGGTATTTTTAGTATTGTAAGAAGGTCTGCTTAAGGATGAGCTTATACTGCTTTATAACCTTATGCATTGCCCCTTTCCTTTCCCTCCCTGAAGGAATGAAAATGACACTGCCTGCAGAATCCAAGAACTGATATCCAATTGCCTTAGAGATCACCCATGTTTATCTGAGAGAAAAAGATAAGTCAAATTTACATCAAAGCATAAAAGAAAATAAATTCCTTCAGGATTATATTTCACGTGAAAGATTAAGAGATTGCTTTAAGGTACCCCCACTCTTCATTGTATTATTGCTTCTACTTGAAACACCGTTGAGCCCAACATGCTCTTCTGATCATAAACTATGTTTTTAAGAAAGACACCAATCCTCCACTGGGCACACATGCTACAATAAGGATTCTAAAGCTTTTATCTTCTTTATTATTTGGTTTGGAGATTTTCACCAGTGATCCAATATTAGATTAACTGAGATGCCTTAGAAAACCTGTCTGTTATAAAGACAACATACCTTGAATTAAAACTGCTGTCCCTTTCTCATACTTTTAGTCTTCTATCCAAAGCACTAACAAATATATTCAGAGAAAGAAAATAACTTTTCTTTATACATCATCTTAATTTTACAATACTTTTTTTTCATTTTTTTCTTCTCGATAAAAATCATTTATGTTACTATTTTCCCAAATACATGCCAATGAAACAGGAGAAAATGAGTTTGAACTCATCCAGATTTCAAAATTAAAAGTATACAGGAAAAGGACTGTAGCTATATAAGACAATTACAGCCTCCTAGCCCATTTTATACATACCAGGACTAACGTAAAGTGAAAAGTTCTTGTCTCTTCTATAATAGTTGTGAAAACAGGTGATCCAGGTGCCAGACAAAGGTTTTCCCCACCCCAAATGTAAACAATAGACAAATACAAACAAGAAAAAGCAGGTAGACAATCAAACTTCTGACACACTTCAAAGAGGTCTTCAAGGCATCTTTATTAAATGGCTGCCAGAGTCCTGAACAACATTAATAATGCACTTTTCTTGGAAAGACTCCTACACTGGATTCCACACGTATGAGAAAACACTCATTTCAGAAAGTCTTCCACATACCATATTTAAATGGTAATATCTAAAAGTGAAATAATTCATGGTAAATGCCTCCACAATGTTCTAGGTAACAAGTTGCAGATGATCTCACTTCATCATGACATCCCTGCTCCAGAATAAGACTCCATGCTGTTTCTCAACTTCAATCCATTTTCTTGTACATGTCATGTTTGTGACACTACAATTTATAACCCAGAATAAAAGAAAGCTACTTCTTTTCAGAACTACTACAAGCATCATTTTCTTGAACAGAAACAAGTCTTTAAACACAGGAGTATTGGACATCTTTCCCAGAGCCTTCTAGAAGCTATAAAATTGAGGTAAATAATATCATTTCAGTTAGTGAGAAAATCAACAGGAGTAAGTCAAACCTGGCATTTTCCTGCCAATCTCA
Source organism: Cinnycerthia olivascens (assembly GCA_035048155.1). Taxonomy (NCBI): domain Eukaryota; kingdom Metazoa; phylum Chordata; class Aves; order Passeriformes; family Certhiidae; genus Cinnycerthia; species Cinnycerthia olivascens. The sequence goes on along the minus strand of JAWWMU010000002.1, from coordinate 216,952 downwards.
CATGTCACTTATGGCCTGCAGTGTTGTCAGCTCTCCATCTTAAAACATCTTCGTTTTCCTTTCCACTGAAACTAAGCCTCTTCCACAGCCTCAACATGTCCCTTGCTTATGGCCAGCCTGCTGTGACCCAATATCTTCACAGCTGGTTGTTGGGTGGGGGTTTTTTTGTTTGTTTTTTTTTTTTTAAGAGCTTCCCCTTGATAGCAATTCTCAATAGCACATGAACTTCTCTCTGTGTTACTGGATTGTGCCCTACCTTACATTCCAGGCTGTTGAGACCATTCAGTTCTTCCTATAATTATCTACTCCTCCATCCTACCAAAACCTCTTAATCTGTGTCGTAGTATTTCATTCATTCTGAAGAACAGTCTCAAGACAAACCCTGGGGATCTGTATTAATTCTTTCCCTCTATGTACAGCTTCTTGCTCTCCTCTTAAGTCATTCCCTGTCCAGTTTACCAGACACCATTTTAATAGCTTATTGTGCAATTTCCCATAGAACTCCACACAGACGTGTTTATTAAGTGTAGGTAACAAATTTCCTTCACCTGAACTATTATTTTATCAAGTTAAAGGACAGGCTATATCTGGTACCAATTACTTTGGAAAAACGCCTCTCATCCATTTGCCATTTGCTGTTGAATCTGTCAATACTTTTTCAAAATAGGCCCTAGAAAGTCATCCATCCTCTTCAGGCCAGACTCATTCCTCTGCCCCTTCCCCCCCTTTTTTTTCCCCTTCCTTTTAGATATTTTTGTGTCTTAAAATGTAGTCATGATGTTTGCCAATAGATCTCACAAAATAACAAAAATCAGAGATAGACGTCAACATTTGTCACAAATATATTTAATTGCTCATTTTGGGCAGACCCCTTATTTGGTTTGTTTAATCCCTCTGCAGTTCAGGTGACCTCCTGCACATATATGGAGACTCAACCCTTGCCTTCTTCCCTTTCTCTGCCCTCTTCTCACCCCTACACACAAGCACGTGGCTGTACATGTGATAAAAAATTAAATTTCATGAGCAAGCTATGTTAGTCTGCAAATCAGCCCTGAGCAAAATATTGCCAAGTAAGGGACACACTACAATTAAACATTAAGAAACAACTGCCCTAAAAAAGTGAAAAACACTTATTAGAAAGAATAGACAGGAGTCAGAAAAAAATAAGCAAAATCTGGCTCCTTAAAATAAATAAATTTACAGCAATATAAAAAGAAAAAATTCTATTTCTATGTTTCAAACTGTCTTTGTATTTGTCCAATTACTAATCCAGATATAGAAATAAAGCAATGTAATGCACTTGAACTTTATCCCTGGAGATTGCTTCTTGAAATAAGATTCAAAACTAAAACTTCTCAGTTCCTATTAACAATTTATTTCTTCAGAACACAGTTAGGCAGAACAATGAGACAAAACCTGTGAAACAGAACATGCCACCAGAGCCAGAGAATTATTTTGAATCTATTGAAAGCATTAATATTAAATTATTTCCTACAGGACATTTAAGGATTGTAGGAGAGTAATATGATAGTGAAGTCTCCACAGACCTGGAAAATATAATGTTTTTAAAGATAGTCCTTCAAAGAATTCATCCATAGTTTGGACAAAACACTAGATATCCAAGTTTGCTGCCTCTTGAAGTAACAGGCAAGCACAATGATTTGAAGCCTATTAGTACAATCCTAAAAACATTAGAGCAGTCCATACAACCTCAAATTGCTCTCTTTAAGGAAAACACTGAAACTGCAAATTGCCACAATACAAACTCGCAAAACTTAAAAATTATCACAAGTTTTCTCAGCTGTTCTGCAGTATTGCTGCAGTGTCCTCTGCTCCCAAATAAACAGACTTTCAACCATTTTTAGCTGCAGCTTAGCCCAGGTGGGAAAAATAGTTCTATTGCAGACACAGTCTGCAGATGGAAGATTTGAAATACTTTTCAAGATGTACAAATAAAGCACCTCCTCTCTCACCCCCTAAAAGCAGTGGTATAGAGACCATACATTATGAAAAACTCTTTACATACAAGCCTCTGTGCATTAACAGGGGAAGTAAACAAGATTAAGAGAACACTGCAAGGACTATAAGGTAAGAAGAGTTCCCCTAAAAAATTGTTTTAGTTTTAATACTACTTGTAGTATGAAAAGTTTTTCATTTCTATAATAGTATCTTGCTTCATCCCTCAGTTCCCAAAAGCATAAAAACAACCTAAGAAAAATAAAATAAGCATTGTTATTTTGAAAACACAGTAGTACACACCAATATTTCCCTAACTAAGGAAAACAAGGCAATTCCTTGCCACTCTGCCTTTTCTAATTTCCTGGTATAACCAAAGAAGATTACTCTAATTTGAAAACAGGGGTTTATCCTACAGCATCAAACTTAGCTAAACGCATTAGGTCACGTCTGTAATGATTATTTAAAGCTGCAGAGATCAATATCACATCAAGAGTAACTAATCCAGGGGGCATTAAAGTATCCTGTTACAGCCATTTTGAAGGATCACACCTGAGTTTCAGAGGATATCAATACAAAGGTAGAGAAAAGAGAAAATTCTCACTCTGCAGAAGGAGAAAATAAAACTCTCCAGGTAGCTTCAAGTTCCCACTTTATGTGGAAACTATTTTACTTAAATTCGACAGTTCCATGCTAAGACACAAGTTCATCCACCACTACATGAGGAGTTTTTTTTAGATGAGTGTCTAAACATTACACACATAAACAACTGCAGATAAACACACAACTATATCAATTCAACTCATTACAGAATAGAAAAGGAAAAGCAAACACAGGGAAGTTAAAAGTCAACTAAGAAAACTTGAAGCACAACATTAAAAAGAGCTTTATTTCAGCTAAACCACTGAAGAACTGCACCATGCATAAGACAGGATTTTGCCCAGTGTTACAGAGTAACTAGTTTTTTACTCCTGATTTATTAGATGTGCAATTCTCTATTTTTAACATAAAGATAAAGCTCAGGAGCCACCCTGAAATCTGCAGTCAGTTTCCTTCCCTTTCTCCTTTCCAAAGTGGCAAATGCTTCAAATTAAATTTTAATAAAAAGAATACTATATGCACTAACACCTGTCTGATCTTGTTTAGCGTATCAAAGTAAGAAAACAGCACAACAGTGATTAAAAAAAAAAAAGTGTTTTCCAGGACAAAAAAATTGAGAATAGGCTAACTTTTACTAGAGTGACTTTGCCACGAATTACTTTTTGCCCAACAAAAACTTAAAATGCAAAGGGCAAAAAACAGTTCCCTCAAACTAGAGCAAAATATACTTGACAAGTCAGTCACACTGATGATCTTGAAGTCAAAAAAGGAACTTCCACCTAAACACAATGTTCACATCCTCCTACATACAGAGCCTATTTGTAGATCTTCTACTGAAATGATGTTGGAAAGCTTATAATTTCCATTTCTTCCTAAAATTACTTTTTATCCTGATGCATGTATGATGTCAGAGAATCATTGCATTAGTTAAAAACACAATTAGGGCACTTCCGCCCTCCTTTTCCTGAATTATTCAGAGTTCTCTTTTGAAACAAAACAACATTATACGAAATCATGCATCACTAGTCCCACACCTGCAATTCCTGAACAAGTCCTGTGCAGCAAAATCCTCTAACGCCACAAGTATCTCAAACTTAATGCAGGAAACAGTCACTTTTCTGCTGCCCAAGTACAGACAATCTATAATTCTCTGTTCCTATTTAGTGGGAATACAATGTTAAACACTGAGTTACTTCCAGATACCTCTTCCTACACTGTCCAAACAATAAGGCCCCGGCTGTTTTCTCATTCTGACGTCTGAAATGAATGAGGACCCTAAATGCCAAAAGATAAAAATCAGAGAAGATCCCAGTCAAAATATTTTAAAACCACCAGAAAAACTAAAATTCATTAAGTACAGAAGAAACACTGTGAAAAACAAAAAGAAACAAGAGCACATGATATCTAAATGCATGTGATAGTTTTAAGAGGATTTCAGACAGCATCCTCCTCCCTATATGGCAAAGACGTTAAATGCCTCAACCATCTCTATTGAGTACAAAGCATATATTCTACTACAAGCACAGTCAAGAAGAAACAATGCCCGCTCCTCATTGCTTCCTCACAGGCCTTGTGTTCCCAGCCCCTCAGGCCCAGCCTCGCTGCCCTCCTCTGGACACACCCCAGCACCTCAACATCCCTCCTAAACTCAGGGGCCCACAACGGGACACAGCACTCGAGGTCCATTTGTAGGAGAACTTTGGGTAGTCAAGCT
>JAWWMU010000002.1:198563-212582 GCA_035048155.1 Cinnycerthia olivascens | reverse complement strand
CACACCTTCAGTGCTGTGTCCACTTGTGGGCCCTCAGATCAGGAAGGACGCTGAGACACTGCAGCCAGACCAGAGGAAGCCAGCCAGGCTGGACAGGGGCTGGGAACACAAGCCCTGTGAGGAACACATAATGGCCTTTTATTTTCAGTCTTCTCCCTTGAAGGCAAGTTACTTCAAAACTCTTTCCATCTATTGACATTCCCTGCCAGGCACTATTGTTTGACAGTGAGTCCAGAATTATAGTTGCCATATCTTTAAAACAAACTCAATTTAATACCATCTTGCAAAAACTGTGGGGATCACATATTTTTTTGGTCTGCTGTGTTGATGAGTATTGCAAATGTTGTCCTTGATCACTTTTCATGCATTTACAAATTTCAACAGCCCCTGCAATCTTTACACATGCTGCACTTTTTAGCTTAATAACAACCAGAATTCCAGCTATGCAGTCATCACAAATTTTCTGTCATTTTTCAATGTAACTGGCAAAACATGATCCTTGTCTAAACCTAAATGAAGCCAGGAGCCACAGGAACACAGAAAGCACAATTCTGATCTTTAGCTAGAAAGCAGTGCTGAGTTATCACCTTCACCTTGGTGTTGCACTATTTATCTGCACAGAAATTTGATACATTTGTCATGGAACACCTGCAGAAAACAGTCTCTTGTCAAGCTCCAAACAGCAGGCAGACACAGTATTTCTACTACTCCCTCTGTCAAACTATTTAAGAAAATTGCATATTCATGGGACTTTTGACACAAGTGTATCAATTTTATCACACGCCCCTCTAGGATAAGAACATGGCCATCTCCCTTAAACTGAAGTATAAAAAGGGCAAGAATTTTAGAGAGAGGGCATTGTGTAACAGAATTTTGCAGAAGTTTGAACATGCTAAGTTTTACTCAGAATACATTTTCTTTCAAGTCTAAAATTAAAATGTAACAGTGTCGAGCAACTTTTGAAACCTGTAGACAAAGCCCTCAATCGTTATTGAACTTTTGACAGAGTTGTTCTAACATTCCTTAAGTTTTTCCCAAGATTTTGTCTTGACCTTATTCACATGGGAAGAAACCCATGAGGATCCGAAACTGATACAAGAGTCACGGAAAGGCCACTATTCCCAAAATAGCCAAGAGTTTTGAGCTGCTTCTCATGTACACCCAGGCAATATGCAAGAGTCTGGTTTAATAAGACAGAGTGTCAACTAGAACTATGACATGCAAGATTTGATCTCTTCCCCTTTCACTCCTCCTTCTACATTTGACAGTCTGGAATTGGGAGAGTGACAGGGTTGCCCTGTTTGAAGTTTAACTGAAATAGAGTACATAAAATAAGCTCCCATTTTGATTAAATCACATTTCCCCACCCCAGATAAAGCCTGTGTCATCAGAAAACCTTTGGTCAGCTCCTTTAGTACATCCATTCTATGGGATACCTGCTCTCTGGTCCAGAGGCACTCTGGACTGATGAGGTAAAACATGCAAGAGAGGAGATCACAAAGAATTGGTTAAGTAAGACCCTTCCGCCCAACCGATTTGAAGAGTTGGACAAAACTAGCAGCACCTTTCACATGAGCATCAAGCACAAAGTGACAAAGGGACAATACCTGAGAAAACCCTTCTGCAAACTTTGCCTCGCAGCCCCATTAGCCTCACTAACATCATTTTCATGAGGATGACAATTTGTATTCAAGGTTGCTTCCTGAATTCACTTATCCAAACTGTCTGACCTGCCAATGTGTTGGCTTTGTTGTCACTGACTGCACCAACTGTCCTGACTAAGCTCCCCAGGAGCTTCGGAGTGTTTTTTAATACACACATAAATGGGAAAGCAAATAAGCTAACAAACAAACAAACACAACCAATGGAGATTCTTTGAACTTCCAAAAAAGACGGCAAACAGTTGTTAAAAAACATAACAAGTACCCAGTGCCAACCAAAATAATGTTTAGGAAAGCTTACAAATTCTTAAATGCAGTATTAATCTGGATTCCTGATTTAAAGGCAGAGTCAAAGAGTCTGTTGGACATATCCAACACAACTGCACTCAATTATAGCACTGCCATTTTACAGAAGCCAAGGACCCAGAAATGGAAAGAATTGCCCAATGTGGGATATTCAAGAATCCCTCCTTAATTTTTAACCAGCTCCATAGTCTATGTACCCTTCACTTATGTCATGTGTTATATAATACACTTCTGCTTAAAAAGTATTATCAGAATAGGTCTAAAAAAGGTATTTCTGAAGAGAAAGGGGAGAAGATGAAGACAAAAAGCATGTCCCTTCTAGGTGTTCTCAAACAGGGATCAACTCTTCTGACAGACACCTCTGGCACAAAAACTAGCAGGGAAGGAGAGCCTGAAGCTCTCAGGAGGAATGCAGAAAAAGTTACAGCGTCAAAGCGTAATAATGAAATCTGAGGATGAGGTATTCTGCAGCTTGCATACCACAAAGAAAGAGAAATCTCACAAGCTATCCTAACTGATAGGAATAGGGTAAAAAAGAAATACCATGCCCAGAAAAGACAACTAATAGTTACTCTAGACTTTCAGTCACTATCAAGTACTTATAAGTACCTTACAACACATGGTCTGGCTCTTCAAATTCATGTTGTACTACATTCTTTATTTGCTGTAAGGTAATACTTCATATTTGTGAATATATATTCATTTCTCATATTGATATTTGCTTCATGTCTAAATGAGCCAAATCTTCCTCACTTGAAATTACTTGCCCTAGGTGGGAGGTATAGAATTATAGACAGAAATTCAAGTTAAACTCATTAGATTTGGTTGTATGCAAGAGCTCCAACAATTTTGTTGTTTCTACTTACTGGAAATTTCCTTAGCTCACCAGTCTGCTAAAAATACATTGCAGTGTTGGTTAAACATCTTTACAGATCAGCTCAACTCAAAATAATTTCTTTTGGGTTTTTTTTTGTATCATGTTACATGATTAAAGTTTTCTAGTACTTTGCACTAGCAAGTCACCTGGAGATACCTTGCTTACAGCCACGACCACAAAATACCTGCCTTATCCTGCTGTCCAGGTACTGCCCAAACTCAGTGCTTGTGGGACCCAAGGAGGGTCATCTCTGCATTCAAGATGAGGCAAAGTTTCAGCAAAACCCATTTCTGCCTACAGTTCTCAAGAGTACTGCTGTACACTGGCTTTGGTGGCACCAAAGCAGTTACCCCCTTCACCCACCAAAAGAAAGCCATTGATATATTGCATTTAGTTTCTTACAAGCCACATATATTCAACCTCTGGGTCTAAATTGGCACTTCCGTTTGTCTCAAACTTTTTTATAAATATCATTTAAAAGCATCTGATGACATTAGAAGAAAACAATAATTTGTTTTAGAATACTATTTGGTAACTACTTGTCATTCTCAACTAAGAGTTAGACCTGATTTTTCCCCATGATTCCCAACAGGTACACCTTTAGTACTGCTACATGACCCACAGCTCACTAGAAATTTTCCTCAATGAGGAGATTCCATGCTTCCTAAATCTACCCCAAACATTTACATGACCTCCCACCAGTGATAGGGCAATTCTCCTTCAATCAAAAGCACTGAAAACCAGGCCGGTAAAGAGCAGGGTCCCTTCAGAGCATGAAAGCAAGCCATGAGCCAAACCTACTTGTTTCTCCCTTTCAGTGGCATTCCACACATACCATGGTACCCACAGCATCACCCCTTCTTGCATGACAAGGCACAAAAAAATCCATTGAAACTTAAATTTTAATAACCCAAAGTAAAAACCCAAGAGTTTATCTTAGATCAAAATTTTACTCATGATTTTCTTCCCTAACCTCTCCTAAACTTGCGCTTCGCCGGGGGTTCCCCCAAACTTTTCTACCATTTCTGACGTATATTTAAACATAGTTCCTACAAACATTTTCTAAGTGACAGACTTATGAGCTCTTCAGAGAAAATCTCTGTAAGATGGGCCAATCTGTGCACAACTGTTTCTCCTTAAATCAGAAGCCAAGACAGAGCTAGGGTCCTCACAGCAACTCTCTCACCCAGTGGGTTTAGTTTTTAAGCAGAGATACTCATTGCTAGCTCTTCACTTCCCTCTAGCTCCAAATCCATTTTTCATTAGTGAATAGGACACTATTTTTATGCAAATCAAAGGCCCAAAGGAATTTATTTTCTCACCAGTACTTCCATCTGTACAACAGGTATAAAGAGCGCAACACATCCCCCTAAACATCATTGAGGCATCCTGCCGTGCTGCTGATCAATGACACTCCCTCCAGTTCTGCCTCTCAAACAACACAGGCAAGAGTGTTCCCAACAAGTTGAACTTTATCACAAGTAAAGTTGCCCTATTCCTTCCAATAATGAACTCTGGATCCCTGGTGAGTAACTTACATTTAACCGGCGACATTCTGGGCTGCTTATATTAACCACAACAGTCTGAACAGCTTGAACTTCAATAAAATGTGCACTAAATGACTGAGCTAATTTAACCTCATTAATCCTCAAACCAATAGAATAATTTGATGTCCACACAGCAGCTTGTGCACCGCCTCCAACATAAACATGGCCCTGCAGGAAATCAACACCAAAAATGTGCTGCAGCCCTGCTGCCAGGGCTACCACAGTTGGGAGAATCACTGCATAATTCCTGAGCCCCACTGCCAGCTGCATTGAATGAGTCACACATTTTCTTTGGTCTTGTTACCAGCCAAATGGTTGTTTCCAAACTGGATGTATCCTGACATTTCCCCAGTGCAGCAGGAGGATGCTTCATTTTATCTCTAAACTATTTACCTCTCGTTTCAAAGCTATCACAAAAAGCTTTGCTAGGAGAGGCAAACACAGAGAACCAAGCAGCACTGGCACTTCAGTAATCATTAATTACAGCAGCGTTTTTAAAATATACTCTTTGAAATAATTTCAACACTGCTTAGTTACAAAGGATGTAAGGCCTCCCAAAATCTTTATGAACATCTAGTTTCAGAGAGACATTTTTAAAAATATTCTTGATCTGTATTGTTATTGAAATTACTGCTGAAAGCCAGGTGTTTTATTTTGTTAAACACAACATATGAAAAACAGCAACATGAGATTTTAATAGCAAAAACATCTACTCACAAAACGCTGTGTTGGGTTGACTAGTGTGGCAAAACAAGGATACTTTCTAAACACAGAAAAATAAATCGAAAAAAAGGATTATTTCTAAGCGTGTAAATGCTGATTTTGGTACCACATACAAGAACTTCGCTTTCAAAGGGACTTGGTCTTGCTAGAGTTTTAAGTATTGTGTTTTTTTAATCAGACTTGGCCTCGCTCGTGCTTTAGGCCACTTGTAAAATGCAGCAGGACACTTTAGGAAAGAAATATCTCCCTTCAACTTGTAAATGCTGTGACTGAAGGCTGTTGAGTTTCAGTAGCGTTCCAGATAGACCAAGGTACCCACAGCTTTCCCGTTTATAGGACAAGCTACAGAAACCCATTGGCAGTTAGAGGAGCCACCTAATCAGTGTTCAGTATCTGTGCCAACCAAATTATCCCTGATAAACAGATATGACATAGCACAAGAACTCACTTTTAACCTTCAGCATATTAAAGCTAAAGTAATTTTTTCACAGCTACATTGCAACACAGACATGAGTCAAACAATGAAACAGCACAATAAAAATACACCCCTCCAACAGAGCATATCCACTGTTCTTTCTTCATCAGCCATACAGTATTTATGGAAACAGGAGAGCTTTATCTTTCCTTTTAACACAGCAGGTTACGTGTCTTGAGAGAATTCAGATGTCACTATTATCTGCAAGCACACAAGAAAACGAACACAGGCCAAGAGAAGGAATAATAAAATTGAGGTCTAAATGGAAGTTGACAAAAATAAGAAGTCTTGCTCCAGCAGGTTAATCTGTAGCTAATTCCTCTTGTCACAAGTAGCTTTAAATCATCATTTCACTCATAAATTCTCCTGTAACAAGTTTTCCTTGGAAATGAAATAATTTCCAGTACAAGCATAACTGTCTTTGACTCTGACCAGATAAAACACCATTACATTTTGAATTCCTATAGCAAAAAGTCAACTTTTTAAAAAATTATTTAATATGAAGACAATTTGGAAAGTAACTTGACTCAGAAGTGATAGAAACAGCTGTAAATACTAAGTGGGAAATTCCTGAAGAGATAAGTTTTCCCTTGGAGATAAATGAAATGCAGCAATTTACATTTCCCAACAACAAAGCAGTCTTTCTTTTCAAGTTCATCCAAAAAACAAAGAGTATAAATCAATGGCACAGATTTGGCTCTCACACACAAAATCTCCTGGGCCTGATTGCCCAGGAGATTTTGTCATACTCATCAGGCTGAGTTCACTAGCTTTCCTAAATATTAGTTGCCTTCACTTCTCTCTTCAATATCTACTTGCAATTTGAGGGGGGTTTACTTTGAGTTTTAATGCTTGTTTTTGTTTTGTTTTTCTTTAAATAGGGCTATACACCGTAATAATTGTATTCAGGAAAGAATGGGTTTGATACCATTTTTACATTAGAACCCAAATTTGCAATACTTCATATCTACTTGCCCATTAACTGTTCATATAACAGAAGAACAATAAAAGCCATAAGCCTCTTAGTTTAGTAGCCTTCTGGAGGAGTAATTCAATAACTTCTTGCAAAATAAAACAGCAGCTTATAAAACCAAAAATATTTTGTCTTCACTGCAGTAATCATCACAACAGAGCAGATGCAACATCTATGTGTTTTAGTTCATCTAGACATGGAAAAGGATTAAAACATGTAAGCAGTAACACAAATCACCACCATTTATTCTTTAAGGTATAAACCTAAGCATCTTTCTGTGCAAAACCTAATTACAACATGGGGGAAATCAGATCAGTCACTGATCAAGCAAAGTGAGCAGGAAAATACAGCTATGTTGTACATTCCTGATTGAGTCTCAGGAACAAACAGCACTAAGTGCAGATAAACCTAGGGGGAGTTATTATACTTTTTCATCATTGAAACCATGCTGCCCCAGAAAACTCTGACTTCTGTGTCTGGGCTACTTACAAGCTGTTAAATGTAACAAGGAGACTGCAGCACAGTGGTTGGAAGCACAGCAACGCCTCAAAGGAGAGAAATTTAAGTGGGGAACAAGCCAAACAGAACATTCTGTCCTACAGCTGAAGGAGAATCAAAGAGCCAACCTAACAGGACACCTGCAGAACAGACAAGGAACCACACCAGGCTGTGTGCAGTCCCTTGCCTGCACAGCCTTCCCCTATGATACAACACCAGTGCCATAGGTCAAAGGCTTTAAAAGAAAACATAAATTCAGTGATAAGGCAACTTCTCTAAATCCATTTCACAACTATTTCTTATTTCAAGCCTAACATTGCAAGCAGGATAGTACAGCAGACTCAGAGGTACAGAATTATGCAGTGTAATTTGCAGTTTCTTGAAAGGGGTTTATTTTTATTTGTGTATTCTCACCAAACCCAAGAACTGCAGGGATCATTAAGCTACACTAAGAGCTGCTCTCCCTTCCTTTAAAACACAGCCATGTCCTATAACTCATGCAGTCTCTGTCCTGCCTCCAGGTAGGATTGATTTCCAAATGGTGTCACAACGTCAGGATGACACAGCGCTCAAGCATTAACCGATAAATAAATGACAAAAGCCAACTGCTCTTTTTTTGAAGATGAGACACTAAGTTAGCAGCACACAATTGTGACTGAGCTGTTCCATACTCCAGCTGAAACACTCCTGGCAGAAGGCGTTTACTGAGAAACCACTGCATGTGAAGCTTTACACACTAATTTAACCATAGGTAAGCACTTCTCTCAAGTTCCTGACTGACCTTCTCTATTAATCAGTTATTTATCTTTAAAAAAAAAATACACCTGAATTTTACTCTCCCTCCAACTCCCATAGAGAGGGGTGGACTCAAACTGGTTATAAAATGTTATTAAGTTTCCCAGCCAGCAAGTGTCCAAGTAGCCTAATCATTAAAGCTGCTGTTTATTTCCAGTAATCACATGCATGCTTTCAAGTCACAACCAGAAACTATAATATTTTACATACCACAGGAAAGCAAGATGGAAAATTACCTGCTGCACTCTGTCTGTTTATACACCTGAACATGCATGATGTTGGGCATAACAATGGTAATTTTGTAGTTGGAAGTCATTTCTGCCTGCTCAGTCTACTCTATACAGCTTCCTTACAAACATGCTAATGAAGGATAGCAGCCAAGTTTAAAATCAATTGTGCCGTGGCTTTAAGGTACAAGTTATTTCTGTAATCCAAACCCACCAGATCCATGTTTGTGAGATCCAAAGCATTTCACAGAAAACTAGGCAGGCATATCTGCACATCAGCAGCTCCGCAGCACAGAAACCAAGAGGAACAAAGGGCAGTGGCTTCTCCTTGAAGAGAAATTTTCCACATTTAATATCACTGTTCCTCCTACATTTAGTATACTGTCAGAATGAGAGAAAACTGCACTCTACCCTAAGTGCAGCTGCTACATTAGACAATTATTTCAAGTGCTGTTTTTGTTGAACACCCTAATAATTGTCCTATCTCAAAGACTGGCTTTAATCCTCTCTGAAAACAGCTTCTCCTTTACGCTTTTAGAATTACTTATTTTTTAAGCAATTAACATTTTCCCTCTGGCTAGTTCTGTTGGTGGACATGAGCAATTTGAGGCTGTCCTTACAATTCACTTGCTTTGTTCTTCACATTATCTGAGACTGACATTTAGGTTTAGTTTGCAGTTTTAAACCCATCACTCACCCTGAAATCCAAGCTAGTGATTTCAATAACAACTGGAACAGCCAAGGAACTTGGGAAAGAACAGGAAGGCAGCTCCCACACTTTAAGGCACAGGAGAGAATGTTTTAAGGAGTTTCTCAAGTGTTGCCCCCCCTTCCTGAGCAGTGACATTTAGTCTTGCTTGCTCTATGCTGGGTACTTCTGGGCATTTCTGTAGGAATAGTCACTGCTCCAGTGAGAATAAATGCACAATTGAGTGTCATTAATACACTGATTTGTAAACATCTAAAGGATGTATTGATCCACTGTCTGGCTGGAGAAAAACAGCCTGTGGATCAGAAATAGCAATTAATTACAAAGACTTTTTTTAATGAATTGTACATACAAACAAAATGTGAAAGATTTGATGAAATTAATTTTACCGAAACCCTTCAAAGGTGAACTAAAAGCCTCTTGGTTCATTTGAAGAAGTAGGGATAACTGTGCTCTCTTTTATAGTATCATAGAACAACAATAAAAGCTGCCAGAGGCAGTGAAAAAACAGTAACAAAACACACCTAAAACTCGACAAATCTCAAGTCCAAGACAGACAGAAATGGTTTATCTAGCTCTGCTACTGAAAGCTCATTTCCAAAAATTATGACCACAACATGCATCACAAATGGGTTTTCTACCTCATTACTGCTGATTGCTAGGTAACATAATATTAATGGTACTTGTTCAACAGACACTTTTTCTCAAGGTGCATAAATCACTGTAAAATTGCTTCATCTTGGTTTTCCAGAAATATGGAAAGCTAGTCTTGTTTTAACAGTAATCTTTCCATTACAGGGCTAAACATTTCATTTTAATATAAGCAATAGACTCACCAGAATATTTTTACCTCCTGATACAAAAACAGATGAACTTTCCAAATAATTTCCTAATGACTCTCCAACTTCTAAACCTGAAGTAGACTGACAAATTATTTACAAGCATCACCAGTTTGTACCATATCGCTTCCTAAAAACTTCTAAAAAACACATATTGAATCCAAAAGGAAGCAAAACAATGCTTCTAAAACATTGAGTCAATTTTCATAGAAGCTATTTCTTTGTGCAGAAATACAAGTATTTTTTAGAAACCAGCAATGGTATCAATGTCACCAAAACAGAGCACATGGTTCGGTGTGACACGCATGAATTTACAGCCTGAAGTACCACTTGGGCACCTGGCTGAAATATCTCTCTCCACTAAACATTACTGTCTACAAAGAGATAAAAATTAAACAGACTTTTCTTCAAGTTCTCAAAAAAAAATCTTACTTCAAAAAAGATAAGCAATTGAAGTTACTTTATCATCAGCAGCTCCATCAACAAGTACCCATTTTCCCAAGCAGGGGATATTTATCAAGAAAGCAAACTCCACAACCAGAGCAGAGAGCACTTCAGTGACAGAATCAATAGTTTAAGGACAAGAGATCCAGAGCTTTGGTATCAAAACCCATCAGGCCAGGGAGTGTCTGTGTGAGGCACACTGGCAGTGCTGACTGATACCCCAAAACACGAGTTAATTAGGGCTGCTTTTCACTCTTCTTTCCTTACCATAGTTATACCTGCAAGTGAAGGCAGGTTTTACACATTGTAAAAGTAACCCTTTGCTTACCCAAAGGACTATCTCCTTGCAATGAAGCAAAACATGCAAAACTGTTCTCAATGTAGTACTACAAGGGAGAAGAATTATCAGTACACACCCCTAAAAGCTCTCCCTGACCTCCTCAGAGATGGTGGGGCAAACAGACCTTTTTTACAAGCCTGTGCTGCAATGAGGCAGTGACAATACCTAACCAAATGTCTTGAAGGATCTTTTCAGACAAAAAGGCAAACTTGGTCAATACCAGACAGAGAAGTTCAGACAGATCTTTCGAAAAAGAACTAGAAATTTTACAGTAAATACCACCGCCACATATACTTTCAGATTATTCATCAAGAACTTAACAGAAAAATATATTTCAAATAAGTTTCAAAGACAATAAACCATAACCCTTAGCTCTAGACAAACTCCCCCCATATTACCAAGACATGGCCCAATTCAAGTGATTTTGAGTGAAAAGCTCCTCTGAATGAGGCACATAAAAGGCCTGACCTCAATTTTCCATTTCACAAGGCAGGTTATTTTTCAGAACATCAAATAACCAACCAAAACACGGGTCAGTTGTTTGACCAGACTATGTTTAGTGAATGAAATCTAACAGCTCAATTAAACTTAGCAAACTCAAGCCATTTAAGTCCAAAATCCTAAATCATGCTGGATATCCATGAATTGCAAAACTGCACAAGGTCAGGAACTCTCTTCTGATCCTTGGCCACTTGGAAGAGGGGAATTGCAGAAAACACCTACTAAAAAGTATAAATTTGAGTGCTGTATTCTTTAGCAAGCATACTATTATTTCTCTTGTCTCATGCATGGCAATAAGTTTACCTTGGTCAACATGATGTCTGAAATGCTTACAAAAATGAAGAAAAAAAAGACCTTATTCTATACTTTGAAGATACTATAATTCATTACTGTCACAAGATAGCCTTAATTCCAATATAATCACTAACAAAATGGCAAACTTGCATAGAGAGGGAATTTTAGAAGAGTGGCAGGACTGAAACCAGAAAAATTGCTTAAAGTGCCGCCCAATCTCCCCCTAGAACTAGAGAAAACCAGACAGTGTTTGAGCCTGAATGCTCTCACCCACTGTGTCATTCACGGGCTAAATCAGTCCACATAAATTTGAGATTTGAATTTGGAAGTCAGCAAAGAGGATTCAAGGGTGTGTAGCCACAAGTGGTCTCAGAGCTCTGAGCTCACAGAACAGAGCCATTACCTTCTACATCCCCTAAATGCTACTTACCCACAACATTGCAAGAACATGTGGGCAAGCCAGCAAAAAGCAGGAATTCACATTTTCCATTGGCAATAGATTACTCTTAACCTACATCTCTACATACTCTTAACCGACATCGCAAAAAAAAAATAATTATTTTTTCTCATTGAATGTGCTTCAGCTACAAAAAACCAGAACTACCTGTGATTTGACTTTCTTTAAAAGACATTCATGAACTAAAAAGACCTAACAAAACTCAGCTTATGACAACTTTCTAAGTTTTACTTCAACCTATATTTGTCTGGTAATTAAACCTGTAATAAGATTTAAATTTATTTCTACTCCTTTAGAACTATAAATGCTTACACCAGCCAGGTTATTGTCACATTTCTATTCATAGCATCCTGAATGATAGTGACCACTTTCTTTTTACATTTATTATAAGATATAAATGGACAGAAGTAGTGGCGATGCATAATTTTGACTTTGTTAATTCAGCCAAGAGTTTCTTATGGATTTAATTAAATTTCTACTAAAAAAATCTCTAAGCTTTTGACATATTAGAAATAAGGAAACACCACGTTTTAGTAATTTAATTGTGTAACCACCTCAACCCAAAACTATCTTTACCCACAATCTGCTTGGTCATTCCATTACAACTATTAAGTACAACTGAGTAACCTGTTCCTATAAAGCACAAAGCTTAACAAAGATTTGGTTGTTTTCTCTGCCAGACACACAAAAAATGCACATTGCCAGTACAACCAGAACGCAGTTGGCCATGGAAAATAACAGGAGGCTCATCCCTGATTAAATATGATAACAAGAATTGCACTCAAACTGAAAGCAATACTCTGTCAGAGAGGAAAGAGGATTGTTGGAAACGATACTGAGGGTCACTGCAATGAAAAACAAACAGAGATTGAAAGAAAAGTATAGGTTCCAATAACTGAGCAACTGCTCCTCATCACTAGTTTTTACATTGAGTTACTTATTCTACAGCACAAAGACTAACAAACTTAAAAATATCCTAGTTGAGGAGTGATACACAACAGTGATTATATAATCCATTTAGCCAAGAATTCAAACAGAAAAATAGTACATAACTGTCAAGTGTAACAGCCTTCTAATATAATTGAAAGGAACTACTATGCCCTCCTTATCTTGCATTATTTCAGAATTAGAGAACTGAGGAAAAAAACAATAAGAAAAGCAAAACACAAGTTTTCAGAGTAGTTGCTGCAGCTTGCTTTCCCCTTCAAAAAGTCTGTGTTGTTCAAGGCCCTCCAGACTATTCCAGAGCTTTAGATCTCTGCCATTTGTTTGAGACTCACCGACTTTTCTCAGCTGTGACGTAATTTATCCCAGGAAGATTTTCTCCTCACAAGGATTTTCTTTCTAAAGAAGTTTGCATAAATCTACCTAGAAGCTGAAATGCCTGTAGTTAGTGGTTACACTGATGATCATGAGGAAAGCCAGACATGATTAAGACACATTGGCCAGTTTTAAGGTTGTATTGTGTTTCCATGCAAAAATTAAGGGGGTTGGCAAAACAGTCAACAAAAATGAAAGTATCCAAGCAAGGACAGCCCAAACAAGAGATGACACTCAAACTCCAGCTTTTAGGCCAGGTAACTTAAGCTGTTCTCCTCCGATATTATGCAAGACATGGCAAATTCTAATAGTTCTGGGGGGAGAAAAGGAAGAAGGGATAGCATTTTCTGTTACATTATGGTCAGGAAATCCCCACAATGGCAGATCTCAGTGCCCACACTATCTTCCAGAGAAACAAGAGACAAGAGTGAAGAGTTGCTGCCTCACAACTCACGTTGCACTGAAGCAGCATTTATGAATCAGAGCAGTAAGAAGTGCTCTGTTGGTTGAAGATTTCTATTTCCCCACAGACAGGTGGCAATCAGGCACGTTGCAATCCCCTCCAGTAGAAAAGCTGTGGTAAGTAGGTTACCCTACATGCTCAATATCATAAAGGGCTACTTTTCTTAGCATCATCACAAGCCATGTTTGATGTGCTGCAGCGTGGTGCTTGATTAAAGCAACTTTTCAATCTACTCAATCTACCTGCTCTGCAGACAGCGCTTCTCAGGTTTCTGGTGAAAATCACATAATCAAGAAAATATGACATTTTAAATCAACTCAGCTGGTGTAATGCATAAGGAATGAAGTCCCAGCCAACAGCTTACAGTAAACTCTAAGTTGCAAGATATTGTTAAGCTTAGTCAACAAGTTGAAGATAATAAATTAATTCAAGGAAAAAGAAAATACAAAGTTAACCTTTGAACAAGTCAAACAGGAAATATAAGATACATTCATTAGCAATTATCTAGCCTTTCTATAATTACTTCAACACCTTTTTACTTTCTTGTCTATATCTAGAGAAAACAGCCAC
>JAWWMU010000002.1:160719-198463 GCA_035048155.1 Cinnycerthia olivascens | reverse complement strand
TTAGCAATTATCTAGCCTTTCTATAATTACTTCAACACCTTTTTACTTTCTTGTCTATATCTAGAGAAAACAGCCACTTTTCTCCCTGGGTCCAGGAGAGCTATTACCAATTTCACCAATTGTCTGATCCTTCCTTTATTGTTATTCAAGTCTTGTTTCATACATCACGTGGTGATTTTTCCACTCAACATCTGCTGTTAAGAAGAATCTACAAAAAACATAGAAGTCTAAAGGTGAGTTTAAAAGTTCAAGCTTTAACTTATTCACACATCAAACTTAAATCTCCAAGAAAAAGAAAAGAGCATTTTTCCCTAGGCCTTTCATTCTTGATGACAGAAAGGGAACTATGAAGGACAAAGTAAAAAGAAAGCAAATGGGATTGCTACTGTTGACTGAATGGAAACTGGCATCTTGATTTCAGTGGCAGCAACCCATCTTTTCAGTTTCACTCCTTTCAGTGAAATGTGCTGAAAGGTTGCTGCAAACAAGGATACTTGAGCATCTATTCAAGCAGCATCACTTCCAATGGCTTTTTTTCCCCTCCTCATGTTTCAAATACAATGCCATTTTTGAAGGAATGGCTTGCTATCCAGCCAACTGATGAAGCACATTCACTAAGCAAGATCATGGTGCCCAAACAGAAAGGAAAATTACCACCAGCAACTCAAAAATCAACTGAATATATTATTTTTTTTCCATTAGACTCTAATGGAAATGACTTTTCTGCAAATCTATTGGCCAAAAATCACCATTCTACTTTTCAAGTGCCTCCTATGTTACATTAGTCAACAATATTTCTGTGCTTTCCTCAATACACATACCTGCTCACCCCTGCACATAACTGCTGAGAGTACACAGTAATTATTTCTACCCAATGGAAGCTACTCCACTTCCAATTTACGAGAATTGGAATAATTCTATTTCTCTAACTTAGGGATTTATGTAAGTACACTCACATAGCAAACTGCTTAAAACTGCCTAATACAGTTATTTCTTCAAGTAGCTTTCATTGGATAAACCCAAATTTACACAGAATGATTGCATTTATCCCATGAATTTGCAATATATTCAATTACTATGTAAGGAAACAAAAAAGTAAAAATTATTAATCTTAATTTGTTTTGCTCTAAAATGATGCTTATGCTCCCAGGACAAACCAAATACCATCAGTGTTCAGGGTTTACCATCATCTCCCACCTTCTACTTGACTCTAACTTCCATAATTCTGTTTCTGTACGTTCTGTACCCACATTTCCATTCAATCCAAGACCAAGAACACATTCTGAGTAGTGTAGCCATTATAGAGCAAATCTTTCCAACAAGATTGATTACTGTACATAAACCAATCAAAAAAAAAATTGAAAACTACCCTGAAAATCAGTCTGTTTTGCCATCAGCACTATTCTGTTCCTCTAAAATCCCAAAAGAGAATGTTTCAATAGACAATGTAATTAAGGCAAATGAGACAAGTTTACTGAAGAAAGTACGACATTAATAGTGCAGAATACTACTCAGAATAGCTGAATAATAATTCACTAAATGAATGATTTGAGCAAATGCCAAATACATTCATGAGATAGCACAAATACCTGCAAAAACTCAAATTTGAGGGTTTACCATAGTTGCCAGAAACACGCAGTACCTCCTTTACAGCTCTACATAGGCTAGAGTTTTGTTCAATTAAATTGTCAATACTACTAAATAAAAAGGCTTTTTTAATCTCAAACAAGGATTTCTCACTCATCTATTTCTCAAGGTGAGATTATTCTTTCTTTTAAATTCTGAACAACTGGCACATTTCATTTTCCTTACCAATGGTAGTAAAGCATGCCTTGGGATCACAAAAGACTTTAAAAGAACCTGTCTGACATCACCACCTTATGAGGTCTCAGCTATGGCTGGAGGCACAGTCATTTTTTCAGATTCTCAAAGATCTAATCCATTATGTCAAGTCTACACATCTCCTAACACCAACTTAATTCAGGTCTACCCCACCAAAGAATTCAGCCAACACAGTGGACCAAAATATACCATGTGGATTGTGATTAAATAAAAGGATAGTTCATTTCTTACATCACTTATGCTGGAAAACAAGAATACCACGTGAAGCAACACAAGAACTTCAAGCCACACAGCATCCCTACAGCAACACAGAGCCACGATCCTGGTACAATTGCACTTGTTTTGCAGAAATACCAACAATCTCCAGAAAAGGGGTGAAATCTGTGACAGATATCACACAAAAGAATTTAAATACAGTAGGAGTAAAATCTAGAGGCACCACAACACTTCATTTCAACCAGCAGCAGAACTTGAAGAGAGCCTACCGAACCACTGTTTCACTTTTTTAAAACAACTGTGGTAACAAGGCACTGACTGACTGTGGGTCTCACAGACCTACTCGGTAGTCCTTGTGTTGTTTAACAAGAAATAAAGGAGTAATACAGCAAACTTCAGAGAAAACATAATCACTGACACAAAGAGCAAAAAGGTAATCTTCACAAAATTGGACACAATATAAACCTCTCGGACAGAGGCAGCAAATAACAGCAGCCTCAATTGGATACGACCACGTTGGGAGGGAAAAGTTGCCAGCAAAGAGTATAAAAATCAAGAGTTATCAGTTTCCCACCTCTCCAAAGTTCCTCTGCTCTTGGATGAATATTTGTGTCTAAAATAAAGCTCTTAAGAAACTTGAGTTGAGATCACTATCCTCAAGTGACTTGCCTTGAATGAAAATGTTATAATTACACTGAGAAGATGCCTGCAGAGTGCCTGAGAGGCACATCCACTTGGTTAGTGCTTCATTTTCCCCTCAGTAACTTGGCCATGAGGGTGCCCAGAACAAATGTTGTTATCCAATCACACAGCAGAGATGCTCTAAGAAGGTTCTGACAGTACGAGTACAACCCTTTTATAATTCGGGCTCAGCCTAGATTTCACAGCTGGCAACTTTGGCCTATCATCTTGTATCCAACAGAGAATCAGAGAAATGAGACAAAAAAGAAACAGAATCATTTATATCTTGTCCTCCTCCTACTTAGCCCTTGTTACTCCTAAATTTTAGTCCTGGAGTGCTTAAAATGAACTGCAAGAGCTTCTAATTTGAACTGCAGAGCAGAGAAGCCATCAAATCTACCTTCTCTCTCCTTAGTACAGTTCCCTGCCTTAAAATGAAAATATTAACAAGTCCCAAATAAGGGTCTCCCATTTTGCTATAGGGAGTGTTTTACTTCATTTTTCATTAGTGCACAGACTCCTATGTGCCCCCAAGAGATTTTTACTCTCTTTGCCCTCTCTCTCCCTTTCTCCCTCAAAGTCATCGAAACTTCAGTCAGCCTAGAGTTTTTACATAAGCAACTAAAGAAAAAAAAAAACCCTGAATTTTGTGTGATTTTGACAAGACAGCTGTTAAGGTTAAAAAAAAAAAAAGGCAACCAACAGCCCATGAGTTTTTAAGATGCTCAATTTTCCCCTTCTCCAAAAGCTAATGCTCACCACAGTCACTCATGTACATCAAGACAGCAATAGATAACACAGGATATCCACAGTCCTAGTGGTTAATATTCTGAAGTGCCTCTTCATACCATAATGCATTTTTGAAGCTAATGATTGCATAGGTCATAAAATACAGAACCTACTCAACATGGAGGTCAATAGATGCTTTTGTAGCCACATTTTTACCATATCACATGGTACACATCCATTTTGTTCATCCTGCCATGCAGTGACAGCCACCCCTCTGAATCTGCCATTACTAGAAAATGTGAAGATCAAAGAGATGAACTACACTGCTGTAAAATGACCTTCAATTTACTATTACACACATAAAGAGCAGAGTGCATAGGCAGGCATATTTTTCAGGAGGAGGAGAGGTTGTTTTATCCCCCAGATCAAGGTAACATTAAGTCCTGTATTCACCAGATTACCAAAAATTAACATTTTCAGACAGAGTAGCATAAAATAATGTTATTTGAGTGGCCAAACTCTACTAGGTTTAATATCTAACTTTTCAGAGATTCTCCTCCTGACACAAATGCCAGCTGCTTTCTCACCCAATCTGACAAGGACTCCCCCAAAAAAAAAAAAAAAACAACCTTATTCTCCCCTCCAAGAAGAATTTTACAGAAAGCAATGCTTTCAATATTGAAAAACTAAGTTGTTTGCTGCATATTTCTGTCTTAGCTTTATGAGACATTACCAACAAGCTGGAAGGGCTAAGGAGAAATAATTTGCTTTCCCTTAAATTATGACTATAGAAAAGTCACTAGTGGCACACAACAGATCAGGACATGTGAATGGGATTTTGTATCAGATCATTAGCCCACTGTTAGGACCATATGAGGCAGTTTATTTATCCAGGTACCTTGCCAGGCAGTTTGCATTTCCTGTTTCAAGCAGCACAAAGAGACAGCACTATGAGCAACATCTAGGAGTCATTTTCCAGCGCCTGGCAGCCCCAAGACAAAGCTTCCTTTCATCCAAGTGCTGCCTTTCACAGAGCACCAGAAGCGACTCAGTGGGGTTAGCAGAGACAGCAAACCTGTGGGAGGGTCACTGCCGCTGCTCCTGCATCCATCCCATCACATTCCATACACAAGGCTGACATCTTCTGGCAAGACGCTGTTTGACTTCTGGGATGCTCCTGCTTTGGTTTGGGGCTGGAAGAAAGCCACTTCCAAGGCAGCATTGTACCAGTATCCCAAGAGACACTGACTACTGCAGATGCCCAGCAGAGACCCAGAAGCAAAAGCTGCTGGAATACGGTGACTGATGAACTTAGAACAGTTGAAGTTTCAAGCCATCAACAGTACTAGGTGAGGACAACCCCCTTCTAAATATCTCTTTGTCCCCTCCTACTCACTTTATCTTGCAAGACCGCTGAAATATGAGGTCTACAGATGGATTTCATTGATCAGGATTAGGGAACAGCTAACTGGCAAGAAGACTGGCACAAACCACAGCTTTATTCCTACAAAAAGGCCTACCAAATATTGGAAGTTTTGCTTCATATGCATGCTGCAGGTTTGGGATCTCTGAGAAATACATTCATTTGCTTATTAAGCTATGAACAATAAGTCCATATAGAAGTATAAGCAGACAGTCTCTGCTTGGCAGCCACAGAATCACAGAGCAGCTGAGGTGGGAAGCAAGTTCTGGAGATTATCCAGTGCAGGTATCTGCTCAGACTTGAGCACTTAAAGTAGACAACAGTTACACACTTAAGAGCATTTCCCTAAAAATCAGTGCAATATCCTGATCTCTCTAAGGCTAGGGACTATTTCCTAGCTGGTATGTGCAAATCTCTTCTTTCCAAATAACTATTTTCTGTCTCAAGTTTAGACCTTAGAAGTTCCAATTGATACATTTTCTGCTTCAATTTACACGCTGCCAACAGCATCAATACAAAAGATGACAATAGCTTCACTCTGGTTTCTGACACTCACAGGGCAATGAAAGGATTTGACTAAAATGGAAAAAAAAAAAACCTCAAAATAAAACGTGACAGAAGAGAATCTTGACCAAAGGGCTGCTCACCTTAAACAGCCATGTCTGAAAAGCTAATCAGAATCAAAACCTCCATGCACAATAGCAGATATTCTATGGAGGCAAGTACATAGAATGAGCGCTGCCACTAGGATTCAAAACATGCTGGAATAGGGGAAAGACAGAATTTCCACTGTAATGCACGAGAGTCCTTCTCAAGAACAATCTGCCCTAGACACCAGGTGGCAAAAGCAAAGTGTGGGGAGAAGAAAGCTTCCCACTGGATCACAGTACAAGTTGCCTATGCCAAGTCATGCATCAGTACTCGTTCAATATTTATTTTAATCAAAAGTATCCATTTGCCTTTTTTACAATGCTATCAAGATAGACAATAAATGATCCCAGAAAGCTGAGAAGTTAAAAGCTTTTCCTTTCGCTGCTCTGAAATGCTCTCTCACAAAGGCATCAGTACAACTTTTATGATAGTCGAGCAGTATAAAAAGCAGCCCCAAATTCTTCTGTTATTGTCTAATTGAGTACAGCAGCACAATCATGCAAGGTCAGCAAGGCCAGCTTTAGAAAGTGATAAAGATCTCTCTCTAAAAACTATACTATTGAAACTATAATCTTAATGAAGGATAGTTGACAATCGACTAGCTTTTTCCATGGTAAAATTCCATTTACATTCAAAATACCATTGTACCCTTTCAGAGCTTGAAATGCAGCAGAATGAGCATTTTGCATCAGCTCATGGCTTATTGTTCAGTAAAAAAAAAGAAATAGATTTCCATCAACACTTATAACTAATGTGAAACTTTGAAAGAGTAACAGTAGTGCAAGTATACAAAGCATCCCACAGAATTAGAAATCTGTAAAAACTAATAGTTTTTAAAAACTCCCCTCCACATCCCAAATTCAAACAGCAAACCAGACCCAGTTATAGCAACAGACACACAAGAGCCAGACAAAGAAGAACATGAAACAGTTCATAAAAGCAAAGTCCTTTTTTCCAAGAACATGAGCAGTATGACAAGGGGCAGCTAAAAGATAAATGCACTTGTAAAATCACTGTTTGAATTTTTGCAATGGTCCTGCCAGTAGCATATTTAAAGTAGCTGCATTAAAGACTGGAACTGAGGTGGCACATCATGCACAAGTTAAACAGAAAAAAAGCCTCAGCAAGCCAAAAAAGAAACTTGTTACAGGCTCTAATTCAATTCCTTCTAGTGGCAACTGATCCATTCTTCCAATTTACCATCACTTGGAAACTAATTCTGAAATACCTTTTAGTATTCCCCACGTCTATCACTGTTGATTTGAAATTGAGTTGCCACTAGGCTGAAGAGAGTACATTGCATTTTAATACCCTCTGGAAAATCTCCTGTAATCAGGAGCAAGAGAGTAATTCTTGTCAGTTTAAACCATTCCTTCCCTTAATTTCTGAATTTTACTTTGATTTAATTACTCTTGGTGTTCTACAGCACCACTGCCCAATTCTTCAGAGCTCTTTAGCCAAAGAACAAGTGAGGACTAATTTTTGATTCATTAGAAAATGAAATCAACCAACACTTTACTAGTACTATTTGCTGGTTTTGGTTTGGGGTGGGGTTTTCTACCAAATTTTAACTACTAAGGAACCCTAGAAGCATTTATTATTGCATACCAACCCTCTCAAAGAGTTCATGCACAAGTCACAGTGGATGCTGTCAGATTTTTAGGCACTTAGAAAATTGGAAGTGATTATTGATTAGACAAAGGCCATGCCTTCCAGGACTCTAAATAGGACTACACGAACCAGGCTACAGAGAAGAAAAATTAATCTTTTCACGGTGGCGCTCTCTGCAAGCAGTATAAGCATTTAATAGCAGCATTTATAAAAATAAAGTAATTCAGGACTGCATGGAAAAGGTTTCTGAGGAGATTGATAATTGGATGCAAAACATTAGATCATGAGTGATTCAAACATAATCCAGCACAGTACCGACCTTTGGTGGTTACTGCTCGACAGCCTAAGGAAATACCGCGATGATCTCACACCAGTCTGTAGCAAAAAGGTATCCATTTCACAAAAGCACAGACACAGCTGGAGTTAATTGCCACTCCTGCTGTCAGTCACCAAGGAGATCATGGATTCTGCCAGGCTTCAGTCTACTCAGACATTGTCTAGACTTTTTAAAAAACGCACATTTTTCTGCTTTAAGACTGCAACCTATGAACCCTTCGTCAGACACAAAGGCAGCGAGGCAGAGATACTCCAGTATTTTGTCTGAGGTTAAGCAGAGTCTGTTCACCACATGAACACTCTAATCTGACTCACAGTTCTTTAATCTGTATTATGGAATTGTTTTCTGTTTCACTTGTTTAAGAGGCCAAGGCAAACTGAAGGAAATTATTTGGCAAACATACCACCCATTCGTGCTTCCAGTCTCAGAAAAAATCAGAGAAAAATCAGGAAGAACTCCATTATATAACCCTTTTGTACATCAAGATTCACATTATCGGTACAACACTAAGCCATTATTTTGGAATACAGGGAATTGCTACCCACCCCACTTCTAGTCCCATTCAGAACAGAAGAGCAACTACATCATGGTCTTTTGTTGCAGGGGATAGATGTGCCCAGGAATATTTCTGTCCTTTGCTTTTCAATTCTCTGATATTTAACATGTTTTGGTTTCTTCATGCACCTAGGATGGAGATGAAATATTTTCAAAAACAGAGAGAAAACTGGGGTCAGGAAATCCAAATATACAAATCAGCAATTAGAAGGGAGAATAGGCTGCCCAAAAGATTTCATGTTAAGTTCTACCCATGTAGAACTTAACATTTCTTACAGCACAGCAGCAACACACACAGGACTCAACACAGTGCATGCAAAAATGGAGGAACAGCACAGAAAAGTTCATGGAAATGTTTAAACTTGGCTACTAGGGTAACAGCGTGCAGCTGAAATGACTAACGAGAGGCAAGAAGGCAGGGAGGGTGCCAGAAGTCTCTGTGCTGCTCTGATGGGAGCCCATGGAGCATCATTTGGATACTTCCAACTCCTGTTAACTGTGAGTCACTCCCAGTGCAAGCAATGACACTGGAAGTGCACAATAATTGTTTACACATGACTTCTGTGACTGACCAGCATGCTTTCCAAATACAGATTAGCTTTCAAGCTCCTACAGACTACTCTTTTCTTGGTTTCCCACACGGCTGATGAGTTCAGTTTAGGAGAGTTAGTGAAACAGGCTTCTTTCCCATCGTATAGAAATGTTGTTTCAACGTAGATACGGCAAGAAACCTTGTTCTAAAACTGCTCATTGAGCACTAGGTCCATCTCTAAAAACAGAAACTTCATTCACCAGGTAAAACACACTCTGAAAAAATGCACCTTTTCTTATTACACCTAAAAAAAACCCACACAAACTTGATGTGGGTTTGTATGCATATTTAAAATATTGAACTCACTTCATATACAATTTGTATGAAATACATACAAGTCTAACGCTATCCTTTATATAGTCTGGACAAACTTATAATCATTTAAGAAGACTTGTCACAGAAATTGACCCATAAATGCAAGGTTTACAGAGATCACAATCAACAAAAAACCTAAGTTTTACAAAGCTTCTGGATTATATTTTAAGACAACAGATCCAATTCTGTAATCATAAACAGTTAAGCAGTTTATTTACCAGTCAGAATTAATTTAGTGATTATAAATTATGAAACAATATTTCTGTAATTAGTCATGGGGTCTTTTGATGACTGTGGCTCAGTGAAGAGCAGCTGAGCATTTACTAATGCACTGTTTCTTCAGCTCTAACTCTGAAACCACCTGTAGTCATTTACCCTTAAACCAGATAGACTGCCAAAGAAAGTCTGTTTACAAGTTTAGGTAAAACCATTAGTACCAGCTGTATAAATAGCTTGTAAAAATGCTTTTAAAGATCAGAAGAAAATATCACTCAGCTTCAAAGATAGAGCTCATAATGATCTGCATTTCTGGATCCTGTCTACAAACTAATTATTTGTTTGGTGCTCTAAGCAATTAGTTGTTGTTACTGGAAATGCTATCCTACATGGGGGAATTCTTCATCCTAGCATTTTCACCCCTTTGATGGGAGGCTTCTATTTACAGAGCTTGGGGGTTTTTTTTGTGTAAAAGTCATGGAGTTTGCTCATTTGGACAGGTTTTGTTACTTTTGTTTACTTAAGAGCAATTTTAAAACATGCTCATCCAAAGAGGCATCATACAACAAAATGGGATTTGAAAGGTTAAAGATCACCTGTTCTGACTGTTCATTTCTGAAACTATTCCAGGAGTAATTTCAGCTGGAACAGCTATTCCAATCTGAATATTTCCTTAGTACTGGCATTCTCATGGCTTTTAAAACAAAACACAAGATAGGATACCTTCCCACCACTCATCATGCTCAGTCATCCCCTAAACATTCCTGTCCATTCATGAGGCTCTCACAAGCCACAGGGACATTTCCCACTGCTCCTAACTCCTGATGCCTTTGTGTCTTCTAAATACTCCCAACACTTAATGCTTGTTACAGTACTTCTGTTAACATTCAAGTTCCATATTTGTATTTAAAGTTATTTTCAATTTCCTTAATATCACATTTTCCAATTGACACATCTGTATATGCATGTTTCCAAACTCTCAAAAGCAGTGGAACTCAGTAAGTTTAACAAGAAATCAAACCACAAAGCTTTGTGTACCACATGTCCAGAAAGTTTCAGTGTCTGATTATTTTCTTTCACAGGAATGACATGTGTAAGACTGTGTCTCTCTCGAACTGTAAAAGAGCAAACAAACCCCTAATTCCTCCACACCTACAGACTGTGCCAACACAAATCATACCTCAGAGCCTCACTCATGTCAGTAAATACAGGAGTACACAAATGAAACACTTCCAAAAAAGCATTTGTTTTTTGTACAAGTTTGTACGCACATATAAAAGAGTCAGAACTTTCGTTCCTAGATCAGAGAGTTGTTTTTTATTTTTAATTAAACAGTCAATGAAAAATACAGAAAAAGTTAAGACCATGGTATTTAAGCCCCTTTCACCCTGCAGTTAACATGGATTTACAAACAATTGTATTACACGTGTATAAGCTAGCAAGGATGGTCCACAGTTACTAATCTCAGGAAAAAAAAAAAAAAACAAAACAAAAACACCAAAATGCACAAGATTAAAAAAAAAAAAAAAAAAAAGCCAGGAAATTACTAATTGCTCTTGATAGCCCAGCTGAGAATACCACTGAACTCAGCCAAGTGGTCTGAACAGGACACACTCAGGAGGCTGGAGTCACCAGTTTGGGTGACTGTGAAGCAAACCCAAGTTTAATGAGCTAGCATTAAACTTGAACTTCTCCAGACAGACACACAGGGCAGTCTGCTCTCCTTGTTTGTACTGCTTTGAGAGAGGTGAGGCTGCAATACATAAATTTCTCAAGCATTCAAATTCAATTCTCAGTTAAAATCTGAGTTAAAACTCTCTACTAAATAGTCAAATGAAAAATTTTCACTCAGCTTAAAACTTCTCAAGTATATCATGCATAAAACACTCTTTAAAGTCCATTTCTATATTCATGTGAAATTTACACCTGCATCAACTCACTTCATCTTTTTTGCAATACAGACAGTATAAAAAGCTGTGGGATTGTGTACATTTATACACAAATTTTGAACAAGATGCACACTAATTCTGTTCACTGTCAGGAGCCCAAGACAATCCTGTATAATACAAATGCACATGACAATTTCTATTTAGGCACATACACATAAAAGCAGCCTGGGAAAAAATGGGGAGGAGGGAAGGGCAGAATAAAGAGGTGTATAATTTTTGTATTAATGATAGAAAATGCTTGGGCCACGTAGCTCCTTTGCAAAAATGGATTCAAAATCTTCCGCAGCTGTTCTCTAAAGCACACATTTGCAAAGCACAGAGCACCTTTATAGGATGTTCACTACCTGCTCCAGTTTAGTTTTTGTCTCATTGAAGTTGTAGAGCAATGCAATTGAAAAACCACTAACACCATAACAGCCACATGACTGATGGACCTACTGCCAGCTCTTGTCATGTTGTGGAACTGTAAATTGTGAACTACTTGCTACATTTCAGTTTTATTTTCTCTACACTTCATAGTACACAACACATTTGATTTGCCCTCGGTTATCAGTGTTACCTCTGCCTTTCTTTCAAAAGATAATGGGAACATCATTCCTGCCCCACCTGAACCTGCTTAAAGCAATGCTGTTCCTCAGTAACTTGCTTTAACTTGCTTGCAGATTTATCCCTATTTATCCTGCCTTTAGTCTAAATAAAGGAAAATGCATACGTTTCCATCCTTTTCATAACACAAGCACTAAAAATGATATAAACCTCAAGAGAAGCAATGACTACTGCAACATCCTCCCCCTTGTCCATCTTCCCACTTGGTCCTCAACAGAAACCCCATGAAGTTATATATAAGCTGCACCAAACACCCTCCAGAGAAGGCCACGTGACAATTTAACAACAGCTAGCACAAGCCAGAAATTAGAAATAAAAGCTAAGTTTGGGTCCACATGTCACAGAACCTGGTCTTCTTGCCAGTGCCTTATGTACTCTACAATTGTTGCATATCCACAATACCCAGCCACCATCATCACACAATTAACCTTCTGCAGCTGTTTTTTGGTGCACAGTCTCCTGTTTATCTACTGGTCACCACAAATATTTAAAGGAATTCAGACACATTTTCTTCAGCAATCACTTGTAAATAAGAAACCTTCTTATTATCAATCATAGGTTACAAAGATGGCCCTGATGAGCTGGGTGAGCACTGTGCCCTGAAGGATATTGCAGGCACAGAGTAGTTCAGGAGCAAGAATCTCCCTTTCTACATTACCTGGAAATATTTCTTTACCTCAACAGGGAGACAACACTTAGGTACCTACACCAAAAATCCACACTTTATCTCATTGTTTATTTTCAGTGTTTGTGTAACTGTTCTTTTGGTGGCTCTTCTCCAGCGTAACACTTCCACAAATACAAGAAGAATGTTTCAAACTGCACCCATTTCTCTTCATACCACATTGCTGTGTATTCAGTAGTTCTGATGTGTTTGAAACAAGACCACTGCCTGCAGGAACTGTACTGGGGTACTACTGGTGACTAAGAGAACCTAAAACTCCCCCAAAATAATGCTCAAACACGTCTAATACTTGGAATTCCACTCAAGTCTTCCCTAACACAGTACCTGACACGTTTCAAGCACTAAAGGATCAGATGCTATAGATGTGAACATTCCAGTGTGTTACTTATTGCTCAAATTGTGATTGAATTTCAATCACAATTTAATCTGAGTGTTTTCAAGCCTCAATTTCCTCACTCATATTTCCACAGAGAAATTTAATTTATGCTAGAATCCACTATATTTCTGCCAAAGGTAGATAGAATGCTG
Organism: Cinnycerthia olivascens; assembly: GCA_035048155.1. Taxonomy (NCBI): domain Eukaryota; kingdom Metazoa; phylum Chordata; class Aves; order Passeriformes; family Certhiidae; genus Cinnycerthia; species Cinnycerthia olivascens. The sequence continues at coordinate 185,527 of JAWWMU010000002.1, read as the reverse complement.
GTTCAAACCAACTTGGAGCTGCAGTAAAGAAAAACACTGAAAATACTTTAAGCAACTGCAGATTACCTTCAGGACTTGTGTACCAACATCCCTGGATCATTCAAGGAAGTATATTAATTCAAGACCTCTGGAGAAAGGAACCAGCTGAAATATCTGCCATGTCACCAGGTTTCTGTTTGGTGGCTGCTTGCTTGACTTCAGCACAAGGAAGAGTTGGCATTTTTAATTTACAAGCTGCAGGTAAACTTTGAAGATGTTACCTGCCACGGGCAATATTGGCTGTTCAATTTTCCCTCTTCATATCTGCTTCTTTCTTCGACACCTTTTCCCACACAAGACTAAAACTACCTAAGTGCTCTTGAGAGAAGAGAGACTAAATCACAAACACTTCAGGGCAGGAAGCTTGAGCAGCTTAAACTCTTCTTTGCAAGTTCTGTAAAATGCTATTTCATGCAACCCAGCATATTCATCACCCCACCTTTTCCACAGGCCACAGAAAAACACTGCATTCATCCCTCCACCCCTGAAGCCTACCAGGGTGGCTCTGATATCTCTGCTACCATCTCTAGGAGCAACAGAATCTACAACACTATTTTTAAGGAAACTGACAATTATACACACAGCATATACTGTTTGCCTCTGCAAGATATAGCCAAGATTTCATTCTTTTCTATAATGATAAATTCAAAGTGTGAATTACATTTAGATAAGAATATGTAACCCAAGAGTGCCAACTGCAGCCCCACAAGGCCACCAAAAGTTTATTTCGTATCACAAAAGAAAGTAAGCACCTTTCAGAGGCACCACCATTTCCTTCTCTCCTGGATACAGATCCCTTCAGGCAGATTTGGCACACACAGTTGCATTAAGAGGACAAGATAGAGCAATTATGTCAGTGCAGCAGATTAAAAAAGCCTGCCACCAAGAGGCTTTATTCCAAAGGCAACTCTCCCCTGATTCACAAAAGGTCTGTCTGCCACAGCCAAGCAGATGTTCCCAGATGGTGCTGGCAAAGCAATCTCCATTTTCTCCCAACAGTACAGCAGCATGTTGATCACTAGTAAAAATATTGCCAGCCCTGATCCCTTTGCTTTTAGTTCTGTAACATGTACTGCCCTGATTAAATAAACAAAAGCCTATCAACCATCAGCAGTTTCAAGACTTACATGAAGCTCTCCCACTCTTATTAAAAAAAAAACAAAAAAAACCAAACAAAACCCAAAAAACCAAAAATGAAGACAAAGCACTTAAAATCAAGACAAAGCACTTGGAATACCACACTGCATCTCTTTCTTAATGACAGTCCCACAATTCTGTAAAGTTTGGGGAAGCTCTTCAAAGCTGCAACATGTTTTTGGCCAAGTGATCAATAGTTTGCTCTAGCACAAGACAGGACTAACACTGAACCAGGTATACTTGAAGTCAGCAGAAACCAGCAGATTGCAGTTGGCTTCTCTTACCCCTCTCTAAACAATTTTGGCTCCCAATTCCTGGCTCTCATGACAGGTCCAACCTCGTGCACCCTGAGATCCACTCGTGAACAAAAGGACTAAGCAGCATTGCTCAAATCCTGCTGCACTTGCTTAATTGCGATAAGATTTCCCAAGAGAGCTTCACTTTTTGTCAGTTCTGCTCTCTTCCAATCGTACAGCTCTTCTGCAAGCTTCTGCTCAAGACTAAGCACAGACTACTCAAAAATCAGAAAAACTGGAACTCAGAAGTATTTCAACAATTAGGCTTTCTTCTGGACTAGTACCAAGCATAAATTACACAATACAAAATATCTCCCTGATTCTGATTTTAAATGTAAAACCCACAAAAGACTAATAAAAGGACCTTAATACAATAATAAATCATTTACCAGGTCAGTGAATAAAATGGCCCAAGTTTCTCTCGAAGGAAAGAAACCAAACAAGCCTAGCTGGGAGATAATAGGCACAGCACCCTGTGTCACATTTTATGTCTGAAAGGATAAATAATGGGGATGTTTGGAGAAGTATTTATCAAAACAAAGACTATAGCGGCCTGTGAGGATAAAGGGTCACATTTATCAAATGCCAGCTAGTCAGTAACTCATTGTGACTCTTAAAAATTGAACTCAAGGACACTGGCTAAAGCGAGATTTGAGAACTGCAGCTATACTATCCAATCTCTAGCACGTGAAACCTGTTTTGAGGGCCATAACCAGCAAGACACACTCCTTACTGCATGTATTTGTAATACTCAGGTTTGTTGTGCTGGGTGATTTAAAGTGAACCTGTAGAAAAACTGGTTTGTGAAGACAGAAAACAAGCAAAACTCAGAGGCCACAAACAGTACAAAGGCAAAAACTGAACAAGCACTTGCTTATAATAACAGTTAAGTTCATGCACTTGTGTATGCAGACCCAGCCAAGCCAACAGAAGCTGAATGATAAATTTGAATGTACAATTGAGCAAAACTTAAAAAAAAAACCCCAAAAAAATACTAAGTAATTTAAGAAATCAATTTCACATGCACGTGATGCTGAAAATCCAAAAAAACCAAAATAATTGAATATTGAAGCAGAAGGATTAGAATCCATACCATTGACACAAGTTTTTCCTCTACAAAAATAGAAAAAATCCCTACTATTAAAACAATTTTCCTTAAGACTGCTAAATGGCACTAAATATTAATCTTACTAAAACTGCACAATGACAAGCTCTAATAATAAAAAAAACAACTTTAGACAAGAAAAAACAGTGATATATTTGAACACAGCTCAACAGATTTTTATAGATACTCTTATATTTCAGAACTGAGTTCACATTGGCTATCCATACACACTTATTTAAAATCCCAGATGAAGTCTTTCATACAAATTTTTCTACTTCTCAGTATTTTTTTTAAAATGAGGAACTAAGATGTTAATAAAGGCACTCATTTCATTGTGTCAAAGTCTTTTGCCTGCTGTACACGTGGCACGTGTGTGTATGCCTAGTGTGTGCATCTGTATAACTATATTTACTCTAGGAATACTTAAATATCCATCTAGAGTTAGGTATTTGTGTTCTCAACCAAAACTCCATAGCTATGTTAGCTCTGAATTGATGTATTTTAATGGGGGTCAAGTCCTCAGTCCTTGCTGGGGTTTACTGCTATTTAAGAGAAACAGGCTGTGAAACTGTCCACCTTTTTCTCCAGGAGCAAGATAAAATGTCCCAGATGTCCCAAATTCATGAATGCATTATTTCTATCTCTAGTAACAACAAGTACACACGTACCTAAGATAACTCTATCCATGGAGCACAAACTCACCCACCTGACATGGATATCTGACACACTGGCAGCAAAATGCTGTCATCTCACCAACCACTATCAAAAGCAGGTTCCTGTATGAGGCTGCCAAGGAGCCTTAGGCAATGCTGTTACATGCATATAGCACGCTTGCTCTGCCACAGGAAGCAATAAAACATAGCATTGTTGGCACACCAATATAAATAGGAAAAGACCGAGAACTTTCCATAAAGAAGTATTCTCACATAACACCAGGAGCCCCCTGAAATCTTATACAATCAAGTTTCATGAAATACACTCCTGATATACCTTGCAGATGAGATAAGAGAGTTTTACACCAATCTCAGTTTTCCATCTTAATATATTCTCTTTGTTGTGACAGGTAACTATGCACAGCAGGACAGCCCTATGAATTCCTGTCTTATGAAACAAAGATCACTTTAATTAGCATAACCAGTACAACAAAACAGTCTCTAAACTTGCACTCAAGAGAAAAGATTCCCTTCACAAAGACAGCAGCTTGAGGGCATTGAGAGGAGTTTTTGGACTTGGGGGACAGGGACAGAGCAACATTGCTTGTTTGTTTTCAATTTTGTGCCACTCCTCATCTGGCTCACCAGGTATTGAGAACTGACAGAAGTGTCATCTATCTTATCTGAACAGTTCTCATCTTGCCTTTTTTGGCTTCTCTTGAGACAGGCAGCAGGACTTAGTACTGCTAAAGAAAAAAGTACTGTCTGGTATCTCTGAAAACAGATTCTCAGGAAGAAAAGAACAGTTCAATACATCAAACAATAACACTTTCTTCCTTCAATAACACTTATGTATTTTCACCTTTTCAAAGTTTCCAAATGAAGCTTATAAATTAAACACATTAATGCTACATTGAAATACTTCTGTCTTCTAACCCAAGCCAGAAAAAAAAAAGAAAACCAGGAAAACAAACTCTTATTTTTACTACAAAAAGTCTCAGTTTTCCATATGAGAAGCCACATTGTCAACAAACAGATGAGAGAAGAGTCACCATTGATGAAAAGGGTTAACGTAAGCTGTCAAATTACCTCCTCTCCTCTGAGGATATGCACTAGACCACCAGCATGTACCTAGTGCTCACATTCAGAATATGAGAGCCAGGACTAAAACATCTGCTAGGCCTAACAAGGTCCATGACACATTTTTGTGATAACACATGGCTCATGTCTATCACGTAACAGAGGCAGAGCATAATCTCTTGGGTTTAGTCCCACGGATTCCTTGGACTAAGCAAGAAACTGGCAGCCTCCCAGGCATCCTATGGGCCATTCTGGGGTGGGACCACCCCATAAGCATCCCTGAGTCAGGCTATGAACAAAAGCACGTGCAGCAGAACACACAGACACCCTAAAGAGAGACACTGCCACCAACCCTCCTTCCCCATGGATAAGGGGATGATGAGCAGTGCAGCAGGTGCAGGAAGCTCTGCTGAGTTTCCACCACTGCCATACGTTTTCTCTTCTCTCAACACCAATTTACTCACAGAAAGAAAGTCTCACCTAATAGAACCTAATCTTTTTATTGCAACAAACAGGAAAAAGGGAAAAAAAAATTATTATTATTAACACTCAGGTATACACTGACAGTAGGAGAGATGAGGTGGCAAGAGGACTTCCAATAGCCAAAGAGCTCTTTCATCATCTGACCAGCTTAATGTATTGCATAAAACTAAGTGTTAAAATACAGAGAAATCACAGATATCTGGTAACTTCAAAGGGAGTATCCAGTTGCAGATTTCTTTTTGCATGTGACTAAACTTAATGCATCCCTCCCATGTACAAAAAAAAAAAACCTTGTGAAACGAGAGGTGCTAACATTTTCTAACAAATGGGATGACATTACAGAACAGATTCCTTCTTGTTACTCGTGAAAAGAACATGCTCCTGGTGCAATTGATTTCACACATAAAAGGTAACAGTTTCAAAGACCAAGACTGCTATTTTTGGCCAGTTAGTAGAAACCCATTTCTAAAGCTGAGAGCAGCTCTGACAATTAATTACGAGCTAAAGATCAAGCATGTCAAATCCTTGTGAAATCCCTAGACATGAATCAGAATGACTCCTGAGGGCCTCCATAGAGTTCAGAGCAAGTATTCCCTCTTTTTGCAGATCATCTTTCAGTGTGTCTGAGCAGCACAGATTATCAGCATGAATATTTTATGGAATAAAATCAAGGTAAATAGAGCCAGGAAGTGTACAATTTCCCGAGCTGATGTACAACAGACTTGCCACGAGTAAATAACAACTGCTCAGTTAGGCACTGACATGTTACAGCCAGGTGAGTAGTGGGGAAAGACTCTCAAAAACAAGACTAAAGCATTTTGCAGGGCAAACTGCAATTCTACCAATCTGCAAAATTCATTTTCCACAACTGTGCTAGGCGTTCCATAAAGGTTCCTAAGGAATTTATGCAGCAGCAGTACAGGTTTGCAAACACATTAAGAAAATTAAAAAAAAAACCAAAACAAACCACAAAACTATTATGCCATAATGTTCTCCATGCTGATGTAAGTCAGGGTAAGAGCTGAAGGACATTTCCTCACTGTGAGCTCACAGGCCCAAAGAAACAACCCAGTCATGACTGTTCCCAAGGATGACAAAGGGGACAGTCTCCAAGCAGGCTGAGCTAATCAACATATCTGAACATCTACTGCAGAATTTGCATGAGAAATTGACTGAAGCATTTTGTTGTCATGGATTCATTCTGCCAAAAAATTAACTGTAATAGGTTGGCACAGTAATGACATGAGGTTTTCCACAATGCTATAAAGTACTGATTCTTCTGGGAAAACAAAATGGATTCTGATGTACCATTTAGCCTTCCTGGAAAAAGGCCACGCCAACAATATGAGGCAATGTTGAATTTGGCATCTCCAAGCTTCCTAAGACTGGACAGAAAGTTAGAAATGTATTTGGACTCTCACTAAATTCAGCAATCAATGCAGTAAAAAATACATTAAAAGAGCTTTTAAGTAGACAAGCTGCAACAGAATTTACTTATTTTCTTCTATTTCTCCTCTCAGGATTCAGGCACTTTAAAAAAAAATACCTTGGCAAACTTCATACTTCTACAAATCCATACTGACTTTTTGACACTATGATAATTAAAGTCAACATGGAAAATACAAGCCAAAATAGAAAATCTAGATTCTGAAAGGAATATCAACCAAGTCAAATGCAACATTTAAAAATAAGACTCTCAAGAAATGAGTCACCCACCCACAAAATAAATGCAACAGGAGATGCAACTTACCTTAGTTCTGCATTCTCCTCTGCCTTCTCTGTTTATTTTATGTGCAAGCCCTATTATATTAGTTATTGCTAAGACAGTGGCATTTTCCAGGCATCCAGATAAAAATCCAGCTAACAGGCATTCAGTTGCAAGGTATGTTCTCTTTTCCCTGTTTCACCTAACAGCTCACCTTCTGAAAGGACACCACATCCAGTGCCACAAACCAGGCCAGGGTTAAACGTTGCATTTTGAGTCACCTTTGTGAACCTTCAGCACTGCCGGGAGGAGTCGCCACAGCCACAGCAATCTCACAGCTGTGTTTCTACTCTCAGGAGAAAAGGCAGGAGAGAACTCCCTTACCTCTGACAGCTTTCACAAGTGGTATGGAAAGCAAGGAGAGAACAAGCCAGGCACCACCGTCTTTAGAAGTTTCTGAAAGTTTCTAGAAGCAAGCACGCTTCTGCCTAAGTGCCAAACTCCATCCTGACAACAAAAACCTTTTTAAGCCACTATGGCACATTAAAGCATGAGGTCTTTCCTAGAACTGCATTATTTTATTATTCTACTGTAGTATTCCTGGGTTTAATGGCTTACACTAAAGAATTTACATGATGGTCTTGGAGAAATACCAAAGTACACCTTACCTTAAAATAGGAAGCAAACAGGCACAACAGTTGAGCCTCCCAAGGCTCCAAAATACCTGCCAGACAGGAGGAAAAAGCCCACATCCAACGTGTGGGCATACAAACAGCCCCTCCCCTGACCCCAAACAAGCAAAAAGCACTCAGGAAGCTCTGGCTTGCTCCTCCACAAGACACAAACCACACACAATGTATGGGGGGCACACCTGGGCTCATCCAAAACCACAATCCACCACCCATCTTCCTTTAAACAATGGTGGATTTGAATCAAACAAACACCACAATATCCTCTGGACAATAACTAATTTGCTTTATGAACAATAGGCTGTAGCTATTACCTTTATTTTGCACATCAGCAAATTCTTATAGGAGTTTGCAAGCAAAGTTCTTTAAAGTTATTAAAATTATTGAACTTATGACATTATTTTAAGCAATTATTTAATATTTAAATGTTTCAAATATATATTTTTAATTTATTTAAGCAAATTTCTTATGTAACTCCCCCTACAAATGTGGGGTTCAGAGGACTTGTGTCATTTCTAGGTGTAGGAGGACTTTAAATTTAAAGGAGGTTTTTTTTTTCCAATGAGACTGTCTAGTTCTATGCAAACTAAGTTTCAAGAAGAGAGTCCTTTATATGCTTTTACAGTATGAAATACTTTTATGTAAGCTAACAAGCTCTTAATCATAAGACAAAAAAAAAAAAAAGCTTGGTCATAAATGTGAGCCCATTTAAGTAAACAATAAACAGAAACTATCATTACAAGTGAAAAAGGAGTCCTGGAACTTTTTCCACCAGTTACTGTTTTGCTTCTCACACTTTCACAAAACACATCCAGAATGCCAAACACCTGCCCAACAGTAACCCACAGATAAAAAGAGCTATTAAGAAAGCAAATTATATCACTTATATCTGTTTGATAACAGAAATACAGGCAATATCAAGGGCCTTCTCCCACTTTGGATATTTATGCAAGCAGAAAAAAACCTCCACAAATAATCCCCAACCAACAGTATAAATCAGCACATAAAACTCAACATTTAAGGAGTATCATGGCCATAAAGCTGTCCAACAAAGAGAGAGCAAGACAAACTTCATACTTGTATAGCAATCTAAACTGAAAACCACTAAAATATGGAATCATGGAATCCCTAGTTCAACAACCAAGACAAAAAACCTCTCCTATCAATCTTCAGTAGTCAGCTCACACTTTTCTTACCCTTTTTTATGAACCACTTCTTCCTACAGAATCATTTCCAGGCCCTTACTTTGAGCCTACTATTGCAGCTGATCTATTTGATAGATCAGCTACAATATTTTGTTCCATAAAACAACAAAAGCCAAAACAAATTTAACTCACCCTCAGACATCATTCCTTTACACTCTATCAGGTTCTCCTACCACCAAGTACGAAGGAGCTCTGGAACTTTCTGCTCCCATGAAGGCACTCGGCCCAGCTGCAGGTGTTTCCTATCTCCAATAAAAACACCTTAACTGATAACACCTGTGCCTCATTTGGTTGATCACCAGGTTTTCCTGAGGTGCAACACTAACTACCCAAATTTTAGCCCTGTAGGGGCTAAAATTAAACTATGTAAAAATATACAATAACTATTTATATTATACAATAAATATTATATTATTGATAAATTTAAATATTTAAAATTTATCTAAGGAAGCTATACTGTTTAGCCCTCAAAAGGGGAGCAAGTAGAAAGACAGGGCAAGCATGGTCTGGCCAAGAAATAAAAAGAAATCAAGGCTCATCAGGAGTTTGAAAGTTACCCTCAAGTAGTAAAGATCACACAAGCAAAACAGAAGTCTCCAAAGCATCTAATAGAAACACTTTGCATAGTTACATTTATATGTTCACCATTTAATTAAGTAGGCAACAGGTGTTAAAACCCCTTCTTTATCTTTCCAAAGACTAATCATGGGCAGAAAAGAAGAACATATGGAAATGAAATATAGTTTGGCAGCATCCAGGTAACGTGGGAGACAGACCTCCTGGGGATCCCGAAGGGAGTAGGACAATTATTAAATTACCTCATCAAGAGTCAGCTGTCAAAAACTCCTGGGGAGCACCGGGGCCCAGAGCTGCCCCTCCCAGGTGATAAAGTAGGATCACTTTCCTTCTGGGTTTAATATTAGCTCTTAATGGATTATCAAAAGTAAGAGTACATTTATTTGTATATTTTACATGTAATACTTGCTTGAATACGCCCCCAAAAATTTTGCCAAACTGATAACTAAGAACTAATGATGCCATTAAAGAAAAAATAAATCTATTCTTCTTTCAAAAGTAAAATATTCTTTGCTGTTTTACAGAAAAGCAGGCTCTTCTCCAAGTACATGGTGTGGGTAAACTTTTTTTATGGTATACTAAATGAAAAAGTAAAAGGTTCTTACAAGTATTTTCATCTCTAGTATGCAGAGATTGGTCTGTTACACTCAAATATTATTTTTAACTTAAACAATTCTGTTGACCTTTCGTCTCTGCCAAATCTCCAACTCATATAAAACTGTAATAGGTACACACAACGTTTCTTGTGAATAAGTTTGCAACAAATCCTACAAGTTCACCCTCAGAAAAGGTGGCAAGCACTCGAATGCAATATACAACACACAATACACCCTCCTCGACAGTGGAGGAAATGAGATTTGTCCTTCCTCCTCCGAGGATGCATGGGGATGACCTGGAGAATATCAAGGATTTGTGGATCATGGCAATTTACAACAGCTCCTACTTTTTTGCCAAGAGAAGAGTCTCCAGGAACCATTGCAACAGTTCAAAGAATGTCTCTCATGCCAAGAAATGCTCTGGCACACTGAAAATACAGGGAGTAGGGAGGACACACAACATCAGCCAACACAGCTTTTTGGGTGCCTTGGACATTATTCCTTCAGAACAGCCACAATCCACAAGCTATTTCCATAGAGATCCTTCCCAGATACAAAGCCAGGCATGATGGTGAGGGGGCTAAATCTTTACCCTATTTACAATTAGTCAGACAACTTCACTGTGTTCCCTTCACTTGAAACAACACCCCCAAGACCTTGACAGGCAACTTAGTTCAACCACCAGGAGGTTAAACTTGATAAAATCTTCAAATATTGTCCTTTCTAGCGTGTTTCCTTATCCTCCTTCACTTGTGAGATCTGCCTAAACTTCAGTACCAGCTATCTGCTCTACCAATATTCTTATTTCCTCTTTCCCATCCCTCAGAGCTCACTCTCGTATCTCTCCACGCTCTGCTTCAAAAGGTGTTCAAATCAAAGGTTCTCATTTTTCCTCTTTCCCTCAATTGTGTTTAATTAGGCTGCTTTTTTGTCTTTGAAGTCGAGAGGAAGAGTCCTATTTCTTTCAATTAATATTTAGCCTGGCCTTTTCCTTCCAGTGTTCTACCTCACTGCATCTTCAAACATATTGTTCCATAGGGACAGAGATGCATTCAATTAAAGATCAATAAAAAAGGCAATTACTGTGGTGTTATTAATTGAAAAAATAGATTCACTTTTTCTAGTGTCAATGGACTTTGATACACTAATAAAATTAACAAATATCAAAGTGGTTTGGGTCTAAAATAGAAACATTTAAATTAAATCTAAGTAACTTTTCCAAATACTGGGTAAATAGTCATATACACTTCGAAATACAAAAATATTTCCAGTGCTCCAAGATGAAGCTGAGCAAATTTCACTGAGTAAAGTGAAAGTAGACACCATTTGCACCTTCAAAGCATGCATTATATTTTCATCTTGGTGTTTAAAATAAAGCCAGTGAAAGGAGAATTTCCACTGCCCCAGCTGCTAGTACTCGGTTCTGTGACTTGCCTGCTGGGGAAGTACTCATTTCCCATTGCAAACCTGAAATTCCTATTCACTGGGACAGACCTGCTCCTGATTGCACCCTGATGATGTGCCCTCAGTCCTGCTCATGGCACTGGCAAGAAAAATGTGTAGAAGCAGAAGAGGGGTAAAACACGAATAAATTTTGCTCAGATCAAAGAGATGCAATCACACCCTTTCAGTACTACCTGACATCTTCTTGACAATATTATGAGGTAATTAATGTCTATATGTATAGGCTGATGGAGGTGAATTATGGTAAGTTCTGGGAGGTAACTGCCTAAAGCAGGGGAAGCTGATTAATTACCCAGCAATAACTCATTATTAAGACATTTATGTCTACTTGTACACCACAAAGTTTGAGGGAGCAGGAAACAATAAATCCTATAAACACTATCCAGACTAAACTGTTTGCAGCTACAGCCATTGAGGCACATACACACAAAGACAATAACACCATCTTAAAAAATTTAGGTGCTTGGAAGCAAATTATCAAGACAGGTGGGCTGTCTCCATCCCAAGCAATGGATGCAGCAGGATCCCCTGTGCTGGGACACTCAGTATTTCTCAGGTCTGCCTGTTTTCTATAGGAAACAATGATCATACACCCAGGGGCACAAACGAGGAGCCAGACTGTGAAGGGCTTTGATCTCACACTGCTAAACTGAAGCAAATGGACAGGAAAATATAAGAAGCATGAATACACCTCTGCAGATAAAGATCTATATGTTAATACTGATTTTAATTGACTAAATATAATTTAAAGCTGATATCTGCCTGCATATCACATGCAAGTCTCTTTTCAGGATCACACAGATGATATATTTCCTGGCCACTACCTAATCATCACCCCTTATGGGGATTTTTCCCTAAATAGTTTAAGTATTAAAGCAATGGACTACTGCACAGCATCAAATTTCAATTGTGACTTAACTATTCCACAAAGGGTATTTACTGTAGTGACGGTTCTCAGGAATACACAATATTTTAAATTTCTCTGACATTTCTCACTAGCAAAACAGCACTTCTACTTTAGCAGTGATTCTAAGACATAAAATTTCCATAAAGCTTTTTCTTTCCTCTGGGTGTCAGAGTTGTCCTCAAAGTCCTCCTGTGTTAAAAATTTAGTGTCTGGTTTTGTCTAACAGACCCAGTGTATAAGTTAGGGAGTACATGCACAGTAATATTTCAGAAAGATTACAACTCTCCTCCCCAAAATCTTGGATGGCAATTTTGGGTTACTCTGAACCTCTCTCCAGCTTTGACTTCTGAACTTTTCCTTTAATCTGTTTTTTAATTCACTTCATATACTGATTTTAATTCACTTGTATACTGATACAGTACTTTTTCTCTTTTTGTAACCAGAACAACCACAGCAGTGAACACGTGATGATTTCCATAAAATAACCTTCCTCTGCAAAAGTCTTTAGTCAGAATCTTACTATTAAAGCAAGTTTTTTCCAAACAGTTTCCACTGCAGAGTCATAGGGCCCTCTGCTCAGAATCCTTTTCCTGAAAATGATGGGCAGATGGATGGATGACTCCTGTGCCTTGTGAAGGTCCAATGCAATTCACCTCTGGGTGCCAAACAGTTCTTACATCTAATAGGGGATGTAGTCAGAGAAAATGAGAGGATTTCTCTCTAGCAATGATATCCTGCCCCTTGGCAGATACCAGGCAGTTCAAATGAAATGTAAGGTTTAGCACACCCAGAAGATGCTGACAGATGATGAAAGCACTGTCATGGCAGCGCTAGCTTGACTTTCTGTCCACACTACTGTACATTTTAAATCATTTCTGAACAGGATCTCTAGAAATGGGCAGCGATCTCTAAATCATCAATGAAAATACATTGGCATCCAACAGGTGTTTGCCTGAGTTATCTCCCTAAGCAAGGGAAGGCAGTGCCTAAACAGGCATATAGGGGATAACAGGAATAGTTCTGCTCCTAAGAGCTGCCTCCTTCCTGTGTCTCCTCATTTCACAGGCACATCTAAGCAGCCAACATTCAAGAGCTTTTCTTACTGTCTATTCTTGAACCCTCTGATTTGTTCTCATCTCAGTATATCTAACTCAATTTAGAGTTGCTGGAGATTTGCTAATGACTTTTATTATCCTCCAAGCCACTAGGCAAACCAAGTGGGTTATTCTGTCTGATAAAATCCAGGTCTGCCTGACCAATATATGATAGACATTTACTTCAGGAAATACTGCTAAAAAGAAGGCATTTTCCCTGGTCTTCTGGGCATAGTGGACATCATATAAAGGTACTAGAGCAAATCTATGAAAAACAGAGAAAGGCAAACAGTGCTTGGTCCAGAATTGTTTCTCACACAGAAAAAAATTCAGAACAATTAGGAGGAAGTCCAAGATGATTTAGATGATAAACATGCATCCACCAAAACAATGCACTGGGAAATGGATGGAGTCTATAGAATTAGAGAAGCTGCCAACATTAGGCTTAGGTTTGCAAACTCACTTTACAGAATAACTCTCCACACAAAACTTTGGGGAGGTTTTGTTGTTGTTTTTTTCACTACTCTTCCCCAGAGGTTTTGGCTTTGTTATTTGTTTGCTTGGTGTCAGTTTGAATGCCACTGAACCTACCTTATAATTCATCTTCAGAATATTTAATTAGATCAACTTTGTGCCATATTAGCATGCTTGGGTTTAACTTTTTGCCTTCTTTAAAATTATAAAGTAGATAAAGAATAGGGATGATACTTGTTTACTTTATATTAGGCAGAATTTCTGCATTCTGTGATTGCTTCCTCATTAGTTTTTCTCTGCTTGCTAGACTTAATTTATCCACTCTAAAAACATAACAAGACTGAATTCATGGACATGCTGAATGCTAAACTGGCAGTGAATTACTAAAAGCAGAATTTATAGTCCAATATTAAACATATAGTATATACCTAAACTCAGTTAAAGAAAAATTGAGAGAAAAATAGTTATCCCCTGATGGTGCCAGAAGATCCTCATTATTGAATATATGCACTGCATTTTTCTTATTGGCTTCAGAAACTTCATGTTTTACATATCAACCTTAGCAGAAAAAAGTCAAAAAGTAAAAGACTGTTCTTACAGTCAGATACAGAATCACAATACAATGATATTTGGCAACAAAGAGCAGTAAGCAATCAGCTCCTAAAGCCACAACAATACCTGTATGCCAGCACACTGTTTCAGCAAATGCACCTCACTGACAAGGAGAACAAGACAAGAGTCAGCTGTTGCTAAGACCCACCACTCTTGTTCCCAATGTACTTCAAATCCAAAATCTTCTGTACGTTTTTGCAAAAAGGAAATGAAGTAGATTGGCACTTGACAACTCATACTTCTCCTTTGTTGAGCAATCTACATTCTTTTTTCTCATGAAACAAATGACAGCTAAGATAGAACACGGTTATTTTGTTTCTATCATTTCAATAACTCTCTACAGTTCTCATTCCAACTATTTTACTTCCAAGAGTGAATAAATATATAACATAAACACACACACAAACTCCTCTTTGGACTAACACCCCTCTCCACCCCTTCATGATTCCAGTCAGAACAGCTCCTACCAGCACAAGGATCCCAGCTCAACATCAGCAGAGGAAGTTTTGAAAGTGAAACTCATATGGGCAGTGCAAAGGCTTGAGAGAATACAAGCAGATTAAGTGCTAGGATTCAATCAAAACTTCATACAGTGCTACACCACCTCTTGTGTACAGTTTAAATAGCAAACCCTGGTATTTAATAAACTGCAGTCCATGTTCTGGAGCCAGTCTATTAGGATTGTTCACAGGGGAGGGAGAAACCCATGTAGGTTCAATGAGATCTACCTAGGAAAAGAGATTTACCCTCAATTACACTGTGTTCTTATTCACCCAGTTTGGCAACTAGCAAGTCTAAACAACCAAGTGGTAGAGGATTTCCACATCATATTTTTGAGTCTACACATTTAATTCCATCTACTACACCATTTGGTTCTGAACTAAAAGGATAATAATACTACTGTGCTTTGCACATAAATTGTAAAATTAATGTTTACCAGTCAAATGCCAGATGCATCTACTGCATAATCTGGACTGTGACTTGAACAAGTCATTCACCAACACTAAAAACTTTAGTTTTTAGTTTTAGTATTAATGAAGATTTTGCCTACTCTAATCCCTCACACACACCTCTCAGGGAATCCAAGAGGTTCAGGTGGGTGACATTTCACTTTACATAAATATGTGAGCCTCCTGTGAGCTTCACAAGAAAAAACACAAGACAGGACTGAAAAAGAATAGTGCACATGGTGTTTCAGCAGCTGCAGTAGGTACCTCTGGCTAGAGCAATAAAAGTGATGGTGACTGAGCTATTATATGTTCAGAACTTCTAGGGATATCCAAGGTAACTAAGCTGTCATTAGTGGTACCCAGAGTTGCAGTTTCTATAGGACAAACATCCCTCCCGCAGTAGGTGGTGCCAGGGATCTTGAAATTAGTCCCAAATTATGCAGACCTTTCTCCCTCCATTTCAAATAATACTAGGAATTAGTCACTGTTGCTTTTAAATAAAACAGCAAACAACTTGGTATCTACACACAAAGTCTACAACACAGTATTATTTACGTCCAAAAAGCAAATTACAGTGTAGCTCTACAAGGCTCTTATCTCCTTACCATGTCAATTTTCTGGAAAAAACACTTCACATGCTATGCCATCAGTTAAACAAGAAAATGAAAAAGAAAATTACCTAAAGCCAGGGTTTTTTAGATAGATAGATATATCTAAAACTTTCCATTGTGTTTAACCATAATCCATTTATTTATTCCATGAATGCTTATCACTGCCTAGACAAAACTAATTTGCAGGCCTTCTTTTGATACTTTCAGCAGTCTAAAGGGATTGTTATTTTGGGTAACAGCAAATGTGAATTACAGGAATTTTGCAACGAAATCAAAAAATCATTACAATACAGGCAATCTCAGTTTTCACGAGTTTGACCCTATTTTGCATTCAAAAATGCAGAACTTAACATCTGTGTATAGCAACAGCAGCTACATGACATGGTTGATAAAACCTTATGTGAAACAACTATTACAGAATTTTCTCATACTTTTCCAACAAGCTTGCAAGCTATCTGCTTTTATATTAAGAAGACATTCAATTGAGCACACCAAGAAAACAGTCCACAAATCTCACTTCACACACTGAATTTTTGGATCACTTTTTTTGCATATACGGGAAAGTTACCCTAAGAAAACAGACCAGATTTCTTACTAGTGCAAATTTGAAGAAACACATGAGCCATGGGTAAATGTATTCCTCAGACTCATGTGTTCCTCTCCCAGTTTTAGGTTAATTACTGCTTTGATGTACCAAGAGACTGATTGGTAGTAAATGTGTTTTCTTTCTTGTGGTGCCTCACAAGCTCCTTGTCAGTTAAATAACTCATTCACCTCTATGAAATTCACCCCAGGATTTTTGTGGCCTGGAAGGATTATTGCCCACAAATAAAGCCTGCTATTCTGACAGCCCTATTCCATGATATGTCATTTCCTATTCTGTGATACCTCCAATAAAATCACATTGCAGAAACCTCCACTACTTGTGTAATTCATCATCATTTTTTTAATTCTCTTTAAACATCTCATGTACATTGCTGAGTGAACAGAAAAGTCAAAAATATTTCTTAACTTATTATGTAAGTACCAAGATGCCTGGTATATTTTCATAATTGCTTGCTATTTCTTCCACCACCAAAAATAATAACCTGATGTCATCTAGATGAACTTTGCAATGAGAACTGCAGTGGCAGAGAATAGCTACCTGAGCATAGAAAAACACAGCTCAAAGCTTTAGACCTTTGCTAACCCTTCATGAGAACGGGTCCATTCTTTCACATGCAAAATGGCAACCTGAGTTGCATAAAAGGAGATTGGATCTCTCCTGGAGTGCACAGCACACAATATTTTCTCTGCACACACCTGTTTAAGCTGTCCATCATCAAGGCTTTATAGCCTTTACTAGAAAGTGTCATTGTCATGGGGGGAGTGGGACAGTAAAGATATGCTTTTACCATTAACTCATCTTAAGGGCACATTCTCTTTCCTTTTAAATCTAGACTACACCTTCAGTTTGATTTTGGCAAACAAGACAGAGTCATAAGATAAAAAAGACCAACCCAAAACTTCCAAAAGTGAATGTGACCTCTGCAGATTGCATCCTGTTTTACCAGCTGCTCCATCAACATCTGTGCACCTAAGAGTGGCCCAAGACAAAGCGAAGGACACACCTACTGCTAAGTTTGATTCTGGTAGGGTAAAAGTTCATTAAGAGATATCAGGGATAAAAGAACAGGGAATAAACAGTCTATAAAGGTTTTAGTAGTATCATGATACAGCACATTAATAGCTCTAATGTGAAAAAAATTTACATATGGGCTAATAAAAAGCCTTCTTTTAATTCTATCCGTAACACCTATCCATGACTTGGCCATCTGTACTTTGATATATGAGTAAAAATACTTGAAGGTGTGGTGCCAAGGGACTTGTAGATTCAGAGTAGCTGACTACAAGAGCACCATGTTGAGAACACCCCTGGACAACCTTCAGCTCTGCACAAGAACCAAAGTTATTATTTCCCCCTCCAGCTGCTTCAGAGCCGTGCTGACTTCACCAGCCAAGGAGTAATTTCATGAAACATCTGTCTGACCTTAAACAATACTCAAAAAGAAACAAGGATAGCTTGAAGGTAAGACAACTTGGAATGATCTTTCTTCTGTAAAGATGCTACTGCACATCCACTCAGCTCAAAATACACCAACTCTTTAAGAATTTTTCTTTCACTCCTCAGTATTTTTCTTAAATAAGCTACATATACTCTTACAAAAATGTACAAGATATGTGTAAAACATTGTTTCTAATGCAAAATTTATAGCTCCAGATTTTTTCTACATTCAAATTCATGGCTTGGAAATTTGCTTTGTAGGAAAACCATATGACATTCTCCTCTAAGTTCTCAAACTTCATGGGAAATAAAAGGAGAAAGAACTTGAAAAAGTACTTAAGAATATCTTAAATTGCTCTAAACCAGGAATGACAGTAATTTTTTGGTTTTGATTTGCAGCAAAATGATTTTACTAGGAAAACAGTTTCTCTGCACACTTGAACTGAGGGTTTCACCAATGCAAGTAATGAGAGATGGTTACTGTAAGTGGATGTTTCACCTCGGGATGTATTTTGCAATCCAGTAAACCATAAACTATCAGGAGCATCTCATCTCGTCAACTGCCCTGAATAGTCCTTATAGGATTTCTGACTCAGTCAGAATATGGTAAGGAGTATGGCCAAGCAGGGAAACCTCTTGGCAATGTTTGTTTTTGAAGGAGGAGCAGAGTGGTGTTTTTACATCTTTGCACAGTAGTCCTATTTTTATTGGACCTGAGTTATCCTCAAAAGTTACCCTCAAAAGTTACCCTCAAATTGCACAGAATTTCTGACTTTAGGGTTGAAATTGCAAGTGCAAAATCCTAAACATCAAGGATGCAGTGTGTCCTTACAAGAGAAACATCAAAAGCTAATACACTTTGTGCCAAATTAAAGATTTTCAGTACAAAGTTCTAACAACAGAAGAGTTCATACATGCTTATATAAAAAATTTGAAGTGTATCTGCAACCTAGAGGCTGGAAATTAGTCCTTAAAATAAAAAGGCCCTAGCCCTTAGATACTGTTTTGACTTTCTTCTCTTCTGATCTTAATGTGAAACAATTTATAACATCAAAACGGTGTTATATTTCAGAACTTTTGTTTTAATTGGAATGCCAACATTCATAATAATTATAATTTGCTTTTCAAATCATCTTTGAGAAGAAAGGAATAATAAAATTATCCTAATAAATCCACCAGGGGATTATTGTTGCACTGGAATATCAAAGAACTTAAGATGCATTGAAGATTTATTGTCATACAAAACATTGAAGTGTTAATGATGTTAATCTGAAACTGGGTGTTCTTCCTTTGATTAGATGCTATACATCAGTATGACAGTCTTAATACTTTCTGGTTAGACTGATAAATGAAACCGATTTTGTTACATTACTCAGTATGTCTGCAAGTTAATATAGAAATAATTTTATTTCTTTACATATTTTAAATTATAAACCATAGGGACTATGGTTTATACAGCACAGCTGTTGCTTTACTTTGCAGACCATACTGTATTATGAAACGGACTAAACAACTTCCCACCCCTCAAATATGAGAAAATTTGTAGTTTTTCCTATGATGTTCCTCCTAAGAAATACTTCAGTTTAAGTGATCCAGGCATTTAACATTTGAATGAGCTTACTAATTTAAGTACTATTCATATCCTTACAGCCAGAAGCATACACACCTCACCTCACTGATTGAGCATAGGGGACCTGCAAGTCTATCATTATTCTGGAATTTTCACTCTGTGCTTTACAAGCAGCTCCATCTCCTGCTTCTTAGCAAGACTCAAACACAGCAAGAACAATTATATGTTTCCTAACATGGTGAGCCCTTGTTAATTCTTCATTTATCCTCACAAAGAAAACCTAAGGAACCAAGCTTTATATTGTAAATGGCTAAGCAAAAGAGAGCACAAATTTTTCCTAAGAGCTACATGGGAATAAAAGAACTAAATCCATTTGAAACTATTTCATGCATACCAAACCTTGCCAAGTATGCATGAAAACATTCATGCCTAGGCACAAAGTATTTATGCTGAGAAATGCAATCTTTCACTTGCACATTACTGTAAGTTAATAAAAATATTTCAAAAGCTTCCTCAGTATTTTTCAGTTTTCAAACCCAAATTTAAATAACATCCATCAAGAATTCACACATGCAGAACAAGTACAGCAATAACATAACAGATGACTCTCTGAAGTAGACAATTTAATTCCTAGTATGCAAGATAATGCAAACAAAACTAAAAGCAATAACTAAAAATAGGCATTATTTTCTCTTTTCATCAAAAGCTGATTATAACCCATCTAAGAAAGCAGCATGATTTCCACAGGCTTCATTGTCCTATGTAAGAAGGATGCAGCGGTGTTTGTGTCTTGGATTTATATGGTGAGTGTGTGACCTGCTTGGGCAGGGTGTGGAGGGCAGAGCTGAGCAAGCACAGCAGGGTCTGCAGCACCTGCTCACTCCCACATCCAACACGTGCCCAAGGTGCACAGCCTTGCTGCAGGAACACGTGCCCAGTACATTTCTCTACAGATGATCTCATGCCACGCAAATCTGTAACAAAACCAAGGAACTCCAGGATCAGGTGGCTGCAGAGAATGCTCGCTGATTTACAAGGTTAATTTGCCATAGCAGCATCTAGGTGGGTTAGTGAACTATGAAGCATTTTCCTTTCATTAATGGAATAGAATAACATGCTGACAGAACTGACTGAAAATACTTAATTTCTCCCTCTTACATAAGAATATTTAACGTGACTTCTAAATGACCCAACTGAGAGGGACATTCTTTCCTGAGATAGAATACATGACAGGGAGAAGAAAAAATACATTTTTAGACTAGAAACTCCCTAAACTATATTAGCTTTTTGCCACCAGCCTTTGAAATTCTTCTTTAACAGAGGACTAACATCTTGGAAGAAGGAAGGAAATTCCATGACCAGAATTGAATCTAAATAAACAAATGAAGATACCAAATTTCAGATTCCCAAAGTTCATGAAGTTGAATTCTCCAGCTAATGATGATCACGGTGGTATCAGAGACAACATTACAATGGCTGATGTTGGCCAAGAGTCTACAGGAAATGACTTTGACTGCTACTGAGTGATGAACACACACCTCTGAGCAGAATGACCCTGACAGCATTCCTGACTGTACAATCATGCAGCAGAAAGACAACCAGGAACCAAAGAAAATTCCCAGACAGCCTCACAGAGAGGCTCCCATCCAGCTCTGAACTGCTTTCATTAAGAGATGTCAGACCATGTCTTTTTTTAACTACATGCTCTTCGCAACAGTACTCCATACATGAAAGTTCATGTAAATGGCTGCATGAACGATTTGAACGTGCTGTAATCACAGGAGAAATTTCCAGCTAGTAGAAAATTAGATATTTGATGGAACTGAGCAACTGAAAATTTTTATGTTGTATATAATATTTACAAGTATTTTTATACCAGTATCACTCTATCCTGCATCTAAGCAAACAAATATTTTGCATAACCTGCACAACTCTGCAGCATAACACTAATGACAAGGTTTCTTTTAAAATTAATTTGTATTATTATCACTCTGATAATAACGCATTACTGTCATTAACTGCAACAGAGGGAAATAAAAATACACTGCTTAACATGAATATTGTTTTATGCTGGTTTAAAGAACACAACTCTGAAGAACTTCACAGCCTCTAAATTCATATTTAGATAACATCAGCAGATCCATTTTGCCAGCATGCAGGTATACAACTTGCCTGGATCAGGTTCAGCAGCAATGTATTTCCCCTAAATGACACAGCCCTGTGCATAGACAGGCACTGGTCTATCCAATTGAACTGCCAAGAAGTCAGGGGCTTGCAGAGACCACCCTGGACAAAGCCTGACAGTTGGAGACTACCACAAAGCCAGAAACAGAGAGGGGGGACTCACCCTAACACAGTGGCTCAGCATCTCAAGTTAATACTACATCAACTGCAGCTCTTCAGCTGCTGGCTCAGCCCTGACCCCAAGCCAGGCATCTGGAAGCACTGTAGGCAGGGGGAAGTGGCACGCAGAAAACAACTCATCTACCCATATTTCCTGAATTGCTCTAAGAAGATCCAAATACTACAAGCAATACACATTTCTGGGTCTCTGCATAGTTTGGATTCTGCTCCAAGACATGCATACAAGGAACAGACTTGGTACCAAAAAAAGCTTCCTTTGGTTTATATTTTCTAGAAATCTCTATTTCCCCTGGCCTTGGTCAGAACTTGTTCTACATTCTCTAAATGCCATCAAAAGCAGGAGACGTGCTCTACAGTTGGCCTGTTCAGGAAGGTATGATGGATTTTCCAGACAACACATTCAAGTAGTCTCTGTTGAGTACACCAGTATTTGTAATGGCAATTAATATAAAGTGAAACAAAAAAGAAGATAAAATGTTTCAAGTTTAGATATTATTGCAAATTCTGGTTTTTAGGATCTTCTTTCCAAGAATGCTCAATCATTTTCCTGCAGCAACACTCTTTTGAACTGTTAGTCTGAATTGTCCATGGTTCATCTTGAAATTAAAATCCCTGATAGCAAAAGTGAAGACTCAGCCAAAATCTATCAATTTCACTCTGCTGCCAACTCCCTCTCAATCTCTTCATTACTCTCTGGAAGCTCCTCTACCAGCTTTTCCTTCTTTTTCTGTATTAAGGGACAGAGTAATGGCTCATCATACATTTGGAGCATCTTCGGGGCAAAATTTAATAGAACTACTCATGTTTTATTGTTACCACAATCTCATATTACATAACACTATTTCAAACAGCCTCTCCTTTGGAATAAATTTGATATCACCACTGATGTGTCCATTGCATTTTACAACTATCTGAATAAGAACTAATGTTATATGATCTCGTTTTATTGTTCTAATATTGAGAAGAAAGAAAAGTCAGTTAAAAACTTATTGCTAGAAAATTAATTTCTTATGATGCTAAGTGAATAGAGAGACAGATTGCAGCTTGCTTACGAAGGAGGTTACTGGGGAACAGGCTTCTCTAATTCACACTCTCAATAAACCCTTTCTGACAAATGCTCTAAAACACATTTTAAATGGGAGCCTAGTGTCTTATTCCAGTATTCATATGCATGTGAATGCCTTTTAGCATTAAAAGAAATAAAAAATACATTAGGAGAAAGGAAAAGAAAGTGCATATTTCTCTATACAAAGACTCCACACAGTACTTCAAGAAACACTTCAAGTGCAGCCATACATCCATGAAAACTGGATTTACACATTCTCCTATCACTGGAATTCTTTTACAGCACAAAATACCCAGTAACTGCAGGGTCACCTTGTACTAGCATGCAACTTCCCTCTAACTTACAGAAAAGGTGTTTGTTTGCTGCCATTTCAGGAGTCCTGCTAATAAATAAACCCATCATCTAGAAGGGGAGATGAAAAAAGTTAATTCCATGATATATAGGGGCAAACTAGCAGGCAAGTTACCCACAGCACCTTGTTCTTTTTATGGTAGGTTCAAAGCATACTGGAAGATGAAAGAAATCAAGTGCCCTCTGCCAACAAGTAGAATAAAACCAAGCTTAACTCTGCCAGCTTTTTCATTAATTACACCAAGGTGTAGAACTGCTGTTAGAAAATCCAGATCAAACTTCAAGGAATCGCACCAAAGACCTGAGGAATTCTAAAACAAAAAAGAAACAAATGTTTCCTGTTCGCTATACAGACACTCATTTTTAATGCAGTAAAAATGCAGGACTGACAGGAATACTGCAAGAACCCACAGACTGCAGTACAGTACTGAAGCCAGCCTGAACTCTAATACAGGTAGAATTGTCCTTTTCAGGACGATAAAGCTAGGAACTTGTATACACAATAAAATTCTTCTCTGCATGATTTACTGGCAGAAATCATCCACAAAGCTGACCAGAAGAAAATTTTGAACACCTTCATTTTATATATTCCTGTTGCACTACAAAGTAGCAAATCTTGGAAGAGAGTCACCTACACCATGTAAGGTCACAGTAAAGTATGACACACATTTTTTCCAACTCAGTATTTTTGTAGGGAAAAATCATTACTCAATTGCAAGGCATTGCTAGCTCAGGAGTGGGTTAAGGAGGCAAAAAGCCCAAATACCATTAACTTTAGCTGAACAATAGTAACTAGAGACAATTGCCTGAACAATTCCATATGGCTGGAATCCAGATTTGTGACAGGTCAGAGCTAACTAAAGGAGACACAACTTTTGACTATGATCAGAACTACTGCAAAAACAGAACCAGAGACACAGATTCTCGTAATGAAGACACTGAGAAACTGCATTGACAATGGATCAGAGTTCCTGGCTGCACTTAAAAAATGAGACATCATTTCAGAAGCTTGATAATCTGTACAACACAGCCTGGCTGCCAGGCTCACAAAAGATGATAAAATCAAAAACCATTAACAAGACTTTTACACTACAGGTTGTTAGAGTTTGTTCCAATCTGAAATCCAAAGATCTTCCTCAAAAGTAACTTGCATTCTCTTGTAAGATGCACAATTACTTGGAAAACCATTTACTGCATCTCTACCACAAATGTTATGCTTTTCACAGCTTGAACTTGGGTACAAATACAGGCTGCAATTTATCTCAAAATTTCCAGCCTTTCCAAAGTACAGTCCCATTTTAATTCTGCATTTCCAACATATATAGGATGCAAAAACAAGCACATAATGCATTTCCTTGAGCTTTATCCACAAAAATTAGGAAAAACAGTAACACAAAAATAGACCAAATGCAGACTGCAACCTTGACACTTTTGCAGAAGTGCTGTCCAGTAGAGCCCATTTCTACCATTTCCGGACTACTTATTCTCTCCCCTTGATACTCCTCCTATTGTTTTCAAAAGCCTTTCACAATGAATTGACCAGAATATCAACAGTATGAGCACGAAATGCCCCTCTGCTACAACTAAATTCTACCTTTCCTATGAGTTTATCATCACTAAGGTTTTGTTGGCCAAAGAATCACACCAAATATTCACAATAAAATTAGAAGCATTAGTCAGAAAGGACCTTGTAACCTAAGGAAGCCCCTGCTCACAACCAGCACTCATTACCACAAA
>JAWWMU010000002.1:119540-153040 GCA_035048155.1 Cinnycerthia olivascens | reverse complement strand
TGTATTAGAAGGAGTCAAGTGCAGTGCAGTCTGGTATTAGATGTGTTTATCATTGTGTAAAAATTTAGAATGGAATATTATTATAATAATAATATTCTAAGTAGACGACTGGACTGATAGGATTTCTAGTAATATCTTTAAAAATTAAAAACAAGAAAACCACAACCCAACAGCTCTTTTCAGTCCATAAGAAGTTTTCTCATGTACATTACAAATGGTCAGTAGGTGAAGTGCTGTATGGAAATACTCGAGGTTTCAGCAGTGTATCTAATGCATCCTAATTGCTTAGAAAATGCAAGTATTGTGATTAGTGAAGTCTGTTATTGCAGTGACTGTGATATATATTGACTTATCTATGTACTGGGTGGCATACAAGCATTATAAGCTTTTAAAAATTTTCTTCTAATTTATGAATTGAGAGTAATTTTTTAATTCCTGGGCTCTAAGTTCAACAATATTTTTTAATTCTGCACTAAATGGCATAATGGGTTAATAATTTTTTCATTTTTTGGAACTCTTTCACCTCATTTTCAATACCAAGTAATTAAATAGTCTGTTGATACTGCCAAAATTTGCAAAAGTTAGACATTGCTGTGCACTGCTGTGCCAACTGCACCGATGTTGGTGAGCAGAAGGAGAGATGTGCTGCTGATTTTACAGGAGTGCAGGGTTGCCAGTCTTCTGTCATCTTGTTTTTTTTTAATTGAGATCATATTGAGGGAGAAAAAGCTGTTAACTACATGAGTTTTGGATATTCATTTGCACTACTTTGTCTACTGTTTTTAGTAGCAATGCATTTCACATGTCCCTTCTGTTCTGAGCACAGCTGAGTTGGACTCAGCTTCTGAAATGGAGTGTAAAATGCTAGAGATGGAAAGATATGGTGCTAACAACCATTGTTTTTACCCAGGTCTGCAAATACTTCCTTGATGCTATTGAAAACAACAAATATGGATGGTTTTGGGTCTGTCCAGGTGGAGGAGACAACTGTATGTATCGCCATGCCCTCCCTCCAGGCTTTGTGTTAAAAAAAGACAAAAAGAAGGAAGAAAAGCAAGATGAAATTTCGTTAGAAGATCTAATCGAAAAAGAGGTAAAGTTGTCAGACAGGTATCTTTTGGTAGTAGTTGCTTTTGTTACTCTGAAGAGACACATTAAAAAAATTTGCTAATTGATAATAAAAAACTATTAGATGTTTTTAGAGCTGTATGAGCTAGGGCAAAGGATGCGTAGCATTGATTTATATCTTTGTTTAGAAACTATTACCTAGTGAATAGAATTAACTCTAGCTGCATTCTTAGTGCAGCTGCTGCTTACCCTTTTTTTAGGAGGCTTCTATTTCTTAACTGCCATTTCTCATTTATCCATTACAACTGCTTCTGTGGCTTTTCTTATACCCAGCTCACTGTCTCCTTAGTTCTCCTTTAAGCCTCTAATGAGGCAGCAGCACCAAGAGCACAAGGCCTTCTGAAGGTGTTGCTGCTCTGCTTCTTTCTGTCACCATTGCTTGGCAGTGTCACTCTGAGCAGAGCTGAGCTCTTGTCTTTCCTTTATTTCCTCTTCCACTTTTCCTATTAATTTTCATATCACCTCATCTCACTGACTGGAAAATCGCATGTTGAGTCAAATGTTAAGAAGATGATGCATGTTTAACAGTGAAAGAGTCAAGGGGGAATTGGAAAGAAATGTTTTCAATTAGTTTCTGGAAAAGAGTAATTAAACATCCAATTTGTTACAGCCTTTGGAAAAAGTTTCTGGCATTAATCATCTCTTTCCTTGACAGCGTGCTGCCTTAGGACCAAATGTTACCAAAATTACTCTAGAGTGTTTTATTGCATGGAAGAGAAGAAAAAGACAAGAAAAAATTGATAAGGCTGAACAAGATATGGAGAGGAGGAAAGCAGATTTTAAAGCTGGCAAAGCATTGGTGGTAAGTTTTACAGTCCAATTCTTAATGTAAGAAGAGCAAGTAAGTAAAGTTTTGTGAAGAGATAGCTGGCCTCGAATTGTTTTGCTTATTATTGCCTGTCATTTTCTTTTCCTTTTTTGTGATTTGTGTTTTTTGTAAGCAGTATGAATTCCATGAAGTGATAACTGAAGGTTTCTTTTACTCTGAATAGATTAGTGGACGAGAAGTATTTGAATTCCGGCCAGAGCTGGTTGATGCAGATGATGAAGAAGCTGATGACACTCATTATGTTCAAGGAGCAGGAGATGATGATGAGGTAAAGGAAACAGGATTCTTTAAATCAAGGAATATTTCAATTGCATTCAAGTTTGAAAAATTTCAATTTGAAAGCCCTTGCAATGAAATTAATAAGCTTGGTTCTTGGTACTGCCACAGGGTATATTTTATCAGAAGGTTCCTGTTGGATTGGGCAAATGTTGTAGAAATCTTGCAGAAGTGAGGATTTTTGTGGAAAATTTTTGCAGAGCATCTTGGTTTATTTTCCAGATGGAAGACCCTGTGTGCATAAACGATGTAGATCTGAACCTGTATGTCCCCAAGGCAGTAGAGGAGACTGGTATTACAGTGGCTAGTCCAGAGAGGTTCAGCACATACACTTCAGTAGAAAAAGATGGTAAGTTATTCTTTTTTCCAATCTGTTTTCAGAGTTGATTATCCAGACTTGCATATTACCCAGGTACATGCAATTTTTCCAGTATAAGTCTGTGTGAATTTCAAATAAAGTAGCTTCTTCCTGGTTTCAAAATTAGAAAGCATGTTTAGTAGGATTGTGATTTCAATTGGTGATTAAGAAACTTGTGACACTGAAATGCCTAAGAATTATGTTTATTTTCAGATAATAAATTAAGTGAAGCTTCTGGTGGTGATATAAACAACAGCGAGCAAAATGATTTAGACGAAGATAATGATGGAGATGGGGAATTGGAAAATGGAGTAATTGATGCAGTTCCAGTTGATGAAAATCTCTTTACTGGAGAGGACTTGGATGAACTAGAAGAAGAACTAAACACTCTCGATTTAGAAGAATGAACTAAAAAGCTCCAGTGAGGAATTAAACCTATGTGACAAAGTGAAAGCTGACTACATTTTTTTCTCCTTCTTGAATAGAATTCTTAAACAAGATGTTTATGGTTATGCAGCTGAATATGATGGGCACGTGATATACCAGGAATGTTTTCCTTCAATCTCATCTACTCGAGTCTTGACTACGCTCACAGTAAAACGTTCAGAGTAGTTCAGAATTACCCGACAGCTGAATTTGCAGACAGATTAAAAACTTGCAACTAAGAGTAGGAAGTGTAACTGCTTTGCCAGTATGCAAGTGGGCAATTTGACATCAGGTACAGTACAAAAATCCAAGTATACATTCGTCACAAAAACTGCATTTTTCTTAGTGATTGTGTTGATTTAGAAACTGCCTGAAGTGGTTTCTAGGCAGGGTGCTCTAATGGAGCTGATGCAGATTATGCTTCTTTAAGTGGTGATTAGCTTTATTTGATCAGCTGGATACTGAAGATTGTGAACTGATACTTCATGCAATACAGTACAGTGCCCTCTGTTTCAAATGTTTTGAACTTTCCCACCACCTTTTGCCAATAAATCTGTAAATAAAAATTACCAACTTTAAAATACCTGTGTTGATTTTTCTCTGCTAAGTTAGGATATCATACCAAACTGTTAAGAACTGGATTTTCTGATAGAGTGGTAGATGTTTTTCTCTGCAGTCTTGATACAGAAGTGATGATGTTGGTTTCAGTTAAATTTGGGCTACCTGCAATTACAATTTTTTTGTCTACCCTTGATGCAGTGTAAAATTCAGCAGCCAGCTTTTCTCCCTTGCTGTTCTTATTCCCTGCCCATCCATTAACTGTTGTCATACCTGCTATACATCACTCATTGCTATTCCAGTCTCATTCTCTCCCCACTGTCTTTTGTAGATTAGTGAAGACTTCAGGCTCTGCAGAGCAGGGATGTTACAGTCCAAAACTTGCCTGTCATCCCTTTGGTGTCCTCTAAATAACAGGAAGTTGTACAGGGGTAAGTTGCCTCAGGTGCTGTACCCTGCAGACTGCACTTAGCTCGAGTCAGTGTGTCCTTTCCCAATGTTTTGGATGTCTGCCATAAAGATTTCTCAGCAGTGGTGCTTTTCCAGGGGGCTGTAGGTGCTTCCTTGCCATACTACCCGTGGTGTCTGCCAGAGTACTACTTTGTATCAATTTTCTGAAGCTCTTAAATCACTACTTCCAGACCAGTAAGAGTTATGGCATTGTCAGTGAGCTTTCCCAAACTGCTTTTGGGTGGTAGTATTAGCTTTACTGGTTATTTTGGGCACTGCTGAATTGACTCTTGTATCATGAATGCTATTTCTAAAATAGCAGACTTAGAATTTTTGGCCTTTTTTGGGATCTTTGTGGAATTCATTTTTTCCTGTAGGAACAAGAAGCAGTGCTTGGGAGAAAGAGGCCCACTGAAATTGACTTCTAAATGTAAGTGTTTAAGGGAAAGCTGCACTATCAGATAGAAATATTTATTTATGCAGATTTTTTTCCTGTGGCCATAAATAAACAGAGTTGATGGATTATTGTATTATACTGGCCAGCAATAGAATACCTGGCCATCAGGACACTTAAGAATGCAATTCATTTGAATGTATATTGCATAATTTTTCAAAGTTGTATATTTTAAATGGGAATAAAAGTAATTTAATCATTATCAAGGATGAAAATGGCTTTCCATGTTTTGTGTCTTAGGGGTTGGTTGTATATAATACTTATTTTGATACTTACCTGTTTCACTGATGAAAGTAACAAATCTTTGCCAACATTTTGTTTTGTTCATGTTACTTGAATTTTACAGTGGAGGAATGTCAGGGTGACTCATTAATTTTAGGTAATAAAACACTGATGGATAGGCAGAGAGTGTCTCTGTGTGCCCTTTTGGGTCTAAAAGGATGGCTGTGATGGACAGCTCCTTTGTGCAGGTGTCATTTGAACATTCAGAACATTGAACAGCCACCTTGCATTGCACTGAAATCCATTGAACACCTGTAAGTTAGCTGAAGAAAACCTGATTTTCCTAGGCAGTAGCCGTTGACAGATGACTTCAGGAGGGCAGGAAACAGCAGCTGGCTGTCCCTGTTTGGTTTGCACTCTTTCCTCTCCAGTTACTCTGGCACAGCTCCTGGCTGGCCTTGCTCTGCCCAGATTTCCATCTGTGAGAGCAGGGTGACTGCTCTTCAGGAGCCCTTTATTGGGGAGCATTTAGAGAAGGTAGGGAACCCTGTGCTGCTACATGTTCCTTCTGCTTCCATATGGGCTGCTAAAAGTTCTTCATCTTCTCATTTAAAGAACCTTGGATTTGGGTTTCAGTCAATAAATGTTCAATGGAAAGTGAATGCCAAGGCATTGCTTGAGCTAGCTGAATTATTAATGTTCAGGAAATGAGCAGTGTGATGGGAGTTCACTTGGATGTGACGTCACTAAGTTGTTCTTACTGATGCACATTTCCTGAATTTACTCTGCTATAAAGTCAGTGAGTCACTTCTGGAAGAATGAGATATAATCTCAATCCAAGAATAATGGTATCTTCATTTTAGTGACTGCCCAGTCTATATGGGTCAAAAACACAGTATTTCACTGTTAAAAGAGCAGGCTCAGTTCAGGAGACTTGCCTGGGTTGAGATCAGGCTGTAAAGCACAACGAGCCGGGTGAGAAACACCTTTGCAATAAACCTGGTTTCTAGCCCTTGCAGCCTGGACCAGTGTTTGTATCCCCCTGTTTTCCTCCTAACCTGTGTGAGCACTGTGTGAGAAATGCAGCTGAGGCCTGAGCACATCTTGAGGGAGCACTCTTATGCAGCACTGCCTTGAAAACACCTTTGGTAGTGGACATGTTTGTGGTCAAAATCAGTTAAAGGTGCTGCAGGAAAGCCACACCTTTGCTTCCTGGCATTTGCTGTTGTGGGAGTAGAGTATTGGCTGTTTTTAAATCTTGATGTGTATTAAAATCCCATTTCAGTCACAAACTGCTTGAACTGCTGAAACTGACCAGCTTTAAATTCTTTGAAGTTCTGGGAGTTTTTTAAAGCCTGCGTAATTGAATTTTATGTTTGCCACTGCTTTGTTACTCAGAGCTGCCTGCTTTTTTTTTTGTAATGAACTCTGTTGACAAAGGCCTGGAAAAAAAAACTAAAATTAGCTGTCAAGACTGACCTTAAATATTGCATTATCTATGAGTTGTTTGTAATAGAAGTGTTGCCATTTCTTAATGGAAAGTGCTCCCCAGCTGTTTTTATCAAGAGGAGGTTTTATTATTGATAAAACTTTGGACCAAGCAGTGGTACTTACCTTGGCAATTCAGTATTCTCAGAATATTGTGTTTGCTTAGTGTGTTGGTTACAGAAAGAATGTACACATACAAATCAGTGTGGTTTTATTCATGTTTTCTTTCACGCTTTGGTTGGATGTGGAATAACAGCTGTCAAAAACTTACATTCTGAATGCTGAATTCAAGACATTCTGAATGCTGAATTCTAATCCTTTTGCAATGCTAATGCCCCTTTTAAAAATTACCTGCATATAGTAAATAATTCAGGCTTAATTTTGGTAAGCTTATGTATCTTGCAAATAACATACTTGGAGGTTTCATAAACATCATTTATCATTCTTGTTCCATGTGCAGCTTTGTAATAACTTATTGAAACTGCAGAGTGATCAAGCAACTAAACTAAAAATCTTACAAGGTTGGGTCTTTGTTTCCCTCACAATGAAATTATTACAGCCCTAAGCTGAGAGGAAGGGATTGTTCTCATATGCAAATATCACATACATATTCACCTGAAGTGTCTCAGGAGAAATTATCTCCTGAATAATATGGATAAGAATTGGAACAGAATTGGGAAAATTAGATGTGGGAAGGTCAGAGGGGCTGCAAAAACCCATGTAGCAGCATTTGCACTGCATCAGACAAAGAGACTGTTCATGACACTCCCAAAATGAGGTACCTGAGGAACAGAGAGGAAGGAGAAGGACAAGCCTGTGCACTGCTCAGGAGCACTTCTCATATGGAGCTTCCACCAGTTCTTAATCTAGAACATTTCCTCTACTGGATGGAGCCTGTGGTGCCTTTCTCTGCAGAGTACATTCTCTCTTTCTCCCCTGAATCCCTCCTCTTTCTAACCAACTTTTGGAAACTCAGGAGTTCTACACCTCTGTTGCATCTTGTTTGGATCATGACTCCTGCTAGCCTGGGTTCTTCCAGGATGTCATATCCTGTGCTTTGCTTTGACTTCATGCCAAATAGGGAAAGGAGGTGTAAAAAGAGAAGCTGATGTCTTTCAGTTTTGAAGAGCTCGATATCTTGATGCACTTCAGTGCTAGAAACAGATTTTTTTTGCAAAATAAAAAACTTTCTCTTGACATACTTGATTTTTTTGCTATAAGCAGAATCTTTCGTGAAGCAAATGCTTCGTGAATGAAGCATTTGCATGAAGGCTTTATTTCTGGTCGGGTCCGGGTGTGTTTTATGGAGCTGTGATCGCCTTAAGTGCTTTTACTGTGATACCTGCACATGATCCTTCTCTTTTCCCTCCATGCTGGTATTGCAGGATTAGAAGTGACCTTGGCTTTGCCTGTCACACTTCTTCCTTTCAATGGATGCTCTGTCTTTTTACAGAGAGCAGCTGTTGCTGGTGTTAGCAATAAGGCCAAGATGTTTTATTCATTTATGATCTTACAGCCCTAATATGTGACCACAATAGGCTCCTTCATAGCACATTATTTAAATGAATGCCAAAAATAATCCATTCTTTCAATCACAAAATGGCAGCAGCAGCATCTCTTCTATGTTTAGAAAAAGAGACCTTGGAGGTAATCTCTTTATCTTACATTTGTGGTTGAAAATGTGTTGTAATGCATTTGGACCTAAATTTGAACAAGGCTAGCTTAAAACATAAGAGATGTTCCTCAAGTTAGCCAATCAGACTATAAAAATGAGGCAGATTCCTCAATTAAAGAAAGAAACCATGGAAAAGAAAGCATCACAGCTTTAGAAAAGGAAAAAAGCAGAAGCAATCCTGAAGGAAAGAGGTGAACAAATTACTATAGGAGGTTCCCAAGGCAAAACAATGTTCTTTGTACCATCAGCCATTAGGGAAATGTGTTCTGTGGAGGCTGCATCCTTGGGCCTGTGCTTGAATGAAACTAGCAGTGCATAATATGGGGTGTAGCACATCTCTTGCAGGAAATCACCTTATAACTTGCATTTCTCAGGCTTCTACAATACATTTAGACAGGATTGCTTTTCTAGGAGAATTTTTGTCCTCTTTGTGTTCCACCTCCACTTCTGTTTCCTTCCCTGGTTTCCCTTCTTGTGCTCTGAACAGAAGGCAGGCAGAAATGGGATTGAAGAGGATGAGGTGGTTTGGTCTCTGCACAAATCCATTGCAAGCTCTCAGTTGCTGTTTCCTATCAATCTTAGTGATCTCCGACATGACAGGTAGTTCAGTTCTTTAATTTGGAAGCTGTAGAATGCCTCAGAAAAAGATTGACTTTCACTTTTAAAATTTCATAGCTGCAATTTAATACCTCCTTAAAATCAGGTAACAGCCAAGTTTATAGGTAAGAAACCTTTAATTTTCATTCTTCATCCTTTTCTTTTGCTGTCTTCTCCCTCTGCTGAGTATAAACACTGGGGAAGGGAGGCTTTTCTGAGTGATCTCCCTAATCCCTATCAAGTAGCCCAGCAGTCCTCGTGCTGCCTTCTCCCTGTGGGCTCCCTGCACCAGGCCTGGAGCAAGGCACAGTATCCTGGGCACAGTGCTTCCCCAACGTGACTCCAAACACTTCAGGGGGTTGTTGATCAAATGGAGACAAGGAAGGTTAGGAAAGCTGGTCAGAAGGAATGGAGCAAAAATTATTTCTTCAAATGTCTCAACAGATTAAAGTCAAAATTGGAGGGAACTGTAAACTGTAATGGTCTCAGTGTTGTGACCTGTTTTCTCAAGTAAGCAGCTGTGAGGTGTCAGAGCTGCACTTTGTCAGTACTATCAGCCCTACACTGGGAGCTCTTCAGTTGTTTTCTTGTCAATAGAAGAAGTCTGTGTTCTGTACATGGCAGTTCCCACACAGTGCCTTCCACACAGAAATACCAAGTTACAGTTCTGCACAGCAGTTGCTGTACATGAATAATTGCCCATTCTTTGTATGTGTGGGCAGCCGAGAGAAGTGGCCAAGAGGGCAAAAAGGGAAAAGCTTAAATGTGCTCTTTATTCAGGGCATGGAAGTGTCTGTAGTTTCCACCACTGATAACTGTTGTCAGCATTAACTCATTTTGATAGATGCAAAAATAGTTCTTGCACCAGCTGGCACTCTATTGGAGTGACCCCTGGCAATGGCAGGCTGATGGCTTAGAGGCAAAGAGTACAAATTTGAAAACAAACCAGATCCACACCAAACACCCCCAGCCCTCACTCCCCTGGCCAAACCCTCTGTAAGAATGGATAAAGGTCTGATTGTGTCTTGATCTATGTTTAGCTTTATTCCTTGAGGGAGATGTTTGTTATTTTACTCGGCAATGGCATAGTCCCCAGTACAATGTTTTATAGATAAGGAAATGCTTTGCTTTCATTTTAATGCCAGACAGGACAGAATTCCTTGGACATGGAGGATCAAAATATAATGGCTTCAGAGTGAGGGTGAGTTGGGGTTCTTCGTGGAGAAAGGGGAATTTCTGCTTAGGGAAGGGGGAGGAAGTTTGGGGCACACTGTAAGATGGTGAGGTGTCTCCTGAAGGCAGGAGGCTGGAGCTGATGGCTGAGCTGGCATATCAGCACGGAGAATACCTGGGCTCAAACACTTGGAATGCTTCTTGAGAGACAAGGGGAAGGAAATATCCCTTTCAGTGTCAGTTCATGTTGTTACCATCTTTTAGTGCTTTTGTATTTGAGTAAAAGAATATTCAGAGTATTAGACAGAAAGGAACTTGTCTCCATTCCTCTACTGCCTTTCAATCCTACTTGCTCTGCATCCTGTTATTATTTTGTTATCTAAGTCTTCAACGTGTTTAAAGTCTGAGCTTGTTACTGAGCACAGAACAGCCTGATGAATGATTCCTTTCCCAGGGAATTTGAAAGTTTTAAACTTGTTTTTTTTCCAAATCCTTCAGCAGGAATGTGGAAGCATTACTGCAATACAGGAGCACTAGAGGGTAGATGCTTCAAGGCAGATGTGGCATTATGTGCCTGGAATGATCAATTAAAAAGCCAACACGACTGCTCTATGAGTCTGAGCCTTGTTAGATTTCTTTGAAAATGCATGATGAAAAGCATCATAGAAAAAGCCAGAAAGCTAATAGAAAAAATAGAAAAAACCTTGAAAGTTTAGAGGAAAGATTCAAAAGTTGCACATAAGGAAATGTCATTTGTTCTAAATAGAAGATTTCACTAAAGGCAGGGATAACAATATCTTGGGGATACAACAGGAAGCGCTGGTCTCTGGTATTTCTGTATAACCAGAAGCAGTCAAGAATGTAAGAAACCTAGGAAATGCCTCTTGTCATCTGGAAATTTTCCATAAATGGAAATAAACTCAAAAGTGACCCGTCCTCTGTGCCTATAGAGCCTGTGTGTGGGGAAGTGCTCTGTTTCTCTTTGTCCCAGCAGAATACTGTTCCACAAGAATTTCTGCCAGACATAGGCACTTCCACTTTCTAAATAAAACCTGTGTGCACACTTGCCATGGTTGATGGTCTCAGCAGAAAGGACATTACTTAAAATAGTATGAAAACAGTGGCAGACAAAAGAAGAAAAAGGTTCTTAGGAAGGAGATTAAGATGTAACTAAGAATAAAATTATGGCAGAATCGATAAATCTCTTCCTCACCTTCAAGGAACTGCATAGAAGCCACATGTTCTAGAGAGTCTTTGTGAAGGTGAAAAGGTAGAGTTAAAATTCATGGCATCCAGCAAGCAATGTACCTTCCTTCCAGAAGAGGAAGAAAGAAGTGGAGGAGAGGGTGATGAAGAGATAGGAGGGATGATTCTTTGTTTAATCAAGTGCACTGTTAGCACTTGGGTATTAATTGTGACTGTTGTGTATTTGCATACAGGATACAGGCAGAAGGGTGGATTAGGAAGAAGTTGAGGTCCAGGTGCAGTTCTGTGTGATGGAATTGGCCTGTAAAGGAACAATCACTGCAGGAGTAACTCACATGGGAGCTGGAGCTTTCCATCTCGTAGGCTCCACAGCTGCTGTGCCAGGTCAGACATTTCAGTGGGATGGGACAGGCAGAAGTACAGAACTTTTGTACACAATTCCATGTGAGACAAGTGCACAGCCTGTTAATTCCAATGTTTCATCCTACTTTTCTCACTCTAGGAGCAGAAGGCAAATTCTGTCATTCTCTCTAGTTTAGCAAATTCTCCCCATCCCCTTCTAACAAGCATTCCTGAGACCTCTCCCACCAGGGGACCCAAGAGCTCCCTATCTCTGTGGCTCTCTCCTGGGAGCTCTGTCACTGTGATTATCCAAGGGCACTGCACTCTTTCTGGGGATAGGTGTGGTGGCTTCCCAGGCCTTTCTCTGGACTGCTGTGTTCCCACACCCTCTTCCTTAACAGAACAGGGTGGTATTTAGCTTTTTGTCTCTGTTGCATCTTCTAGATGCATGCAAATTATGAAAACATTTTCAGAGAAATGGTGCAGAGAATATTATGGAGCTTGTTGTTTGGGTTTTTTCCTGATCCATTTCTCCCTTATTACATTATTTCCTGTCAAAGTTTTTCTCTAGGGGAAAAGTACTCTTTAAAAATACATTTTAAAAATACCTAAGTCTTTGGAGGTATTACTGAGCAGCATCTGGATGTATTTGTTGGGTAATCTGCTGAAGTGCTTTGTGAAGCAAAAACTGAGTCACGTGTGATTTATAATGACCACCTTTGTCAGACTGAAGAAATGTGAATCCTTGGGTAACTCAAGCAGTGCTGCCCCTGAATTTGATGCTATGAAATCCTAATGTAAAAAAAAGGCCTGGTGATTAATGAGTACTCCATGAAACACAAAAAGGGTACTGCAGAAAGACTTTGACTAACACTGGAGTAATGCAGCTATCAGTGTTGAACTGATCAGAAAAATAAAACCTGGTACAGCTCACTTCCTTTTGAACTGGGAGATGTCAGACTCTGTGCTAGGAGCTCGTTTGACAAATGTAGCCATACCCTTGCTGTCCTAGTGACAACATTGCCCCATAGCCCCGGGCTAAGGACAGCTTTTGCTAACAACCAAATGACATGTGGCTGATGTGAATTGCTCATAGGAGCAATACAGCAAATCAAGCCTAAACATCTCTCCTGGTTTACTCATGTTTCACCACTAATGCTTCCACAGTTTTCAGATGTAATGTTTTATTTTTCCCAATGGATATCAAAAATAATATTAAACAAAATAGAAATAAAAAGGCACAAACTGACCAAAGCAAACTGATATGTGAAGTCCATCTTTTACTTTGTTTCCTACTGCCTTGTTAGAAACTGAGTTACTTCTTAAAAGGTCTGTTCAGAGCAGCTAAGCCTCTTGAAAAGTTCAAGCATCTGGACGGCACGATAGCAAAATATTTACTAAAATTCTCACATCAATGAAGGTTTTTCTGGGAGACTAAGAGTAGTCTTGATGAACAAATCAGGGGTGATCCTTTCTTTGCTCCAGGTATTCATTCTGCTTGGTACTGTAAAGAACTGAATCCAGTTAGAGGCTGAAGTTTATTGCTTACATACAGGACCCCTTGCTGGCCTTTTGAAGCAGGATCACAGTGATTTGCACGTTTGCAGTTTTTTGCAATTTGCGGAATTTGTGGATACTTTGTCCATTTCTTGCTGCTGCCTTTCATGTCATGGGGTGGAGACTCAAAGGAAAAACATTCTGAAATACTCTATGTTACAGGCTGGACACTCAGAAATAGCAAAAAAAAAAAAAAAAAAGGTGCTTTGCATCTTGCAAAGTTTTATTCAGCTGCGTTAATAGCTCATTGTCTGAGTAAAAACTAACAAGACCAGTAACTTGTAACAGAAATATGAGTCTGATCTGTTGGATAGAGTTGAAGTCTTCAGACTCCAATCAATTCCAAAATAATTGCATTCTGTTTTGAATACAGACAAAAAGTTTGGTATCTTAGAACAATCCGAGTCCTGCCCGCTTCCTAGTTGTTGATTTTCACCACTGGATCTCTTAGACTGAGAAATGAAAGCTACAGGTAACAAGTAAATACAGAAACACGTAATTAACTTGTTTACATTCTGTAATATGATCTCATTGGGTGTTCCTTATCTATTTGTTAGTCACGCTGAGATCTAAACCAACTAGGGAAGAAAACTCACATCCTCACTGGCAGGGTGAACATAAACAGCAAAGTCTGGTTTTGACTTTGCTGCGTCCAGGATTCTGTCAACCAGGGTAGCTCGACGCAGGCAACGCAATCAGTCACTCGGCCTCTCCTCTTCCCTCATTTACATTTCCAGTACGGCTGGCTTGGATTGGAAGCGCGTCCCAAGCCCTGTACACTTCATTTTGTTTTCCCACGTGGAGGCAGGGGGCCGTGGTGCC
This sequence comes from Cinnycerthia olivascens, assembly GCA_035048155.1. NCBI lineage: Eukaryota > Metazoa > Chordata > Aves > Passeriformes > Certhiidae > Cinnycerthia > Cinnycerthia olivascens. Next base: position 139,479 of record JAWWMU010000002.1, on the reverse strand, counting down.
GAGCAGGGGGCTGTGGCTCCGCTCGGGGGCTGTCTAGACTGCTCGGCTCCGGCTGTGCTGTGCCTTGGGGCCAGACGGCAGCGCCGCCGCTGAGTCAGCCCGGAGCGGTGCCCGGGCCGGGACACGGCAGCGGCCACACCTGGGCAGCCCGCAGGCAGGCTCGAAAGGGCTCAGAAAGGCGTCTGGAAGGAGGAAAAGGTGTGGAAAAGGAGCCCCCGACTCTGTGTAACATCAGAGTGGCTCCTATGGCCTGGCTTGGCGACTTCTGGCAAAGCGAAGGAGTGCGCAAAGCTAATCCCTAGGGAGCCAAAACTGATCATTTGGTAAAAAAATTCCAGTGTCATAAAGATAACTTATCCTTTGCTGCTTGTGTGACATTGTGAGGTTATAAAATCATGTGGAGAAAATATGGTGATATTTAGCTTTTTGTCTCTGTTGCATCTTCTATACTCGCGCAAATTATGAGAACATTTTCAGAGAATATTATGGAGCTTGTTGTTTGGGTTTTTTCCTGATCCATTTCTCCCTTATTACATTATTTCCTGTCAAAGTTTTTCTCTAGGGGAAAAGTACTCTTTAAAAATACATTTTAAAAATACCTAAGTCTTTGGAGGTATTACTGAGCAGCATCTGGATGTATTTGTTGGGTAATCTGCTGAAGTGCTTTGTGAAGCAAAAACTGAGTCACGTGTGATTTATAATGACCACCTTTGTCAGACTGAAGAAATGTGAATCCTTGGGTAACTCAAGCAGTGCTGCCCCTGAATTTGATGCTATGAAATCCTAATGTAAAAAAAAGGCCTGGTGATTAATGAGTACTCCATGAAACACAAAAAGGGTACTGCAGAAAGACTTTGACTAACACTGGAGTAATGCAGCTATCAGTGTTGAACTGATCAGAAAAAAACACTTGGTACAGCTCACTTCCTTTTGAACTGGGAGATGTCAGACTCTGTGCTAGGAGCTGGTTTGACAAATGTAGTCATTCCCTTGACTTACTGATCAAAGTACTCATAAACCACTCTTTTAGTTTATTGCCCTATTTACTAGAACTTATTTTGGGAACTTATTAACTCATCTGCAGTTTTGCTTTCATCAGGTCTGTAGTACAAAAGCTCTGAGATAAGTCAGTAAATAACAATAAAAGTAATGTGGGGTTTGTGTTTGGTTGGGTGAGGTGGGTGGCTTTTTTTTAAACCTGTTGAGGAGGCAGCAAAGTTAGAAAAATTAGCAACAAGTATCGAGTTTATGTATAGGAACTCCCCTTCTTGACAGAATTTTTGAGATGGCTTCCTGAAGAAATTATAATTAATTAACAGCAAGGGCAAGTGAACGGAACACAGGAGTAGCTGGTGGTCCTTTGGGTTTTCCTCTGCTTATTGTGGAAATGCTAAATGCTTTTCTTTTGGGATTCCCTTTAGACTAAATCGGTCCCTAATCGGTAAATATGTATGGGGTATTTTTAACTTTTATTTATGGCTTGAAACGTCATTATTTGTTCTGTTGCTTTTTATCATGGTCACATGAGTAAAGCAAAAAGTTTAGACTTTGTGGCACTCCACCTCCAGTCCTGTTACATTATACAAATTAATATTCTGAATTAATATGAATTATTTGCTCTTTGTAGGTGTTCAGCACATTTTCTTTTACCTGAGGCTGCTATACCCAGCAGATGTTGAACTCTTATGTCGGCTGAGGAGTGCAAGGCTATGAGGGGTTTGAGAGCAGCCTACAGCTGTCTGAGCCAGGGTGACAGTGCTCAAATGTTATTAGTGAGAGATGATACAAGAGCTACAAACTACAACTGAAGAGGTTGGAGCTGTGCTGGATGCTTCTTCCCCAGGTGGGTAGCCCAGGGGTGCCACAGTAACAGAGACCTTCATCATGGAGGATTTGCAGATTCACTCTTCCAAGCTTTGCATCTACTGCTGGGCATCCCTGTGGCTGGGGAGATGCTGAGACCCTGGGATTTAAAATTGCTTCATTTTTTAAACACATGACTATATGTTTAAAAATCGGTTGCTTTTTTTTGTTTGTTTGTTTGTTTTTTCTCCATGGCTGGGTCCACACTGGCACTTCCCTCACTCTTTGCTTAACAGCTTTCCTGAAAGACTTGTTCAGAAAGGCTTCACCAAACAGATTTGGTAAGACCAGACACGGACATGTCACTCTCTTCAAATTTCTAGCACTCCTTAGGATGATACCGTGGTGTGGGTTGGAAGGGACCTTAAAGACTATTTCATCCCACCCCCTGCCTTGGGCAGGGACACCTTCTACTAGACCAGGCTGCTGCAAGCCCCTTCCAAGCTGGCCCTGAACACTTCCAGGGATGGGGCAGCCACAGCTTCTCTGGGCAACCTGTGCCAGGGCTTCACCACCGTCACAAGAAAGAATTTCCTGGACCTTCCGCCAGCCTTCGGCTGAGATAAGAGTGGGATGCCTGAAGCGAGGGCGGCTGCGGGGCCGGAGTTCCGCGGCCGCCGCGCAGCCCCAGCCGTGCCGGGCGGTGCCGGGCCGTGCCGGGCGCTCCCTGCCCGCTCCCGGCGGAAAGAGCGCGGCGGCCCGGGCCCGCCCCCGGCACCACATGATGCCGCCTCTCCTTCCTGCCGCCCCCGTCCCGGCCAGAAAGGGGAAGTGACTGCGCCCCGCTCCCCGCCCCGCCGCGGGAAACGCGCGGCCCCTCCGCCCCCTCCGCCGGGGCCGGCGCGTCCCGGCAGAGCCGCGCCCGCGGAGCCGAGCGGGGCCGGGCCATGGCGCGCCTGGGCACCCTGCTGCTCCTGCTGGGAGCCGCGCTGGCCCCGGGCAGCGCCTTCAACCTGGACGTGGAGCGCCCGGCCGTCTACTCGGGCCCGCCGGGCAGCTACTTCGGCTTCGCCGTGGACTTCTTCGCCCCCGACCCGTTCTCGTAAGTGCGCGCCCGTCGTGCCCCGCCGAGCCGCTCCCCGGGGCGCCGGAGCCCGGAGCCGCCGTGTCCCGGAGCGGGGCGGGAGCCGGGCGGAGGATGGGGAGCCGCCCCCGGCCCCCAGCAGCAGAGCCGGGCGGGCCGGGGCGGCTCTCGGAGGGGACGCGGCTTTGCCCAGGCCCCGGAGCGGGGATGGAGCCTGCCCTCCGCATCCCTGCCCCGCCGGGGCGGCTCTGGCTGCTGAGACGCTCTGGCCGGGGAGCCAAGCCCTATCCCGAGCAGCTGGCGGCTCCGGTGCGGCGCGAACCTTGCGCTGCGGGATTCTCTGCGTACCCTGGTCTCATGCAAATGATGGTGGTGATAAATACAGTGTAGAAAGATGTAGTTATGGTGTTTTGGTTCCCGAAGCTGTGTCCCGTGGCATTTCAGATCTGCTGTTCTGTCTTTGAGTGTGCTTTGCGGGAGCTCTGTGTGTGAATTGTGCTGAGTCTGTGCGAGTCACCAAGCTGCTGAGGAGTCTAGAGAAGGAAAAGTTCCATGTAAGCACCCTCCACGTCTGCTTCCTGAATATGTTCCCGTTTCTTGTTAAAGATTAGGCAGTGTGTAGTCGCTGTTGTGTTTCAGACCTTTGAATCCTCGAGTCGCTAACTGCACAGCCTCGGTGTTGCCAGAATGAAATGCGGTTCTGAAATGCAGGCTACAGTAACATCCAGCTTTTGTCACTTTCCCCCTCTCCTCTCCCATCTTAAGAAAGGGCTGTAAGACTGGAAAAGCTGCTGCCTTTCATCCTGATGAGGGGATAGTCTCTCTCCCCCCTTAATCTTTAGCTTGTAAGACTTCATTAGCAAATCGTGCAGCTATTGAGCAAGTCTTTCTGCAGTACATCATCTAGCCTTGTTTGCATTTTTTTTTATTGCCTACATATATTAGAAGCCATCCTGTCTTAACTTGCACATGTTGCACCATCTTTCTCTGCTATCTTAATCCTGTAAGTCTTGGTACTAAAAGAAAAAAGCTTCTATTTTTGTCCCGCCCTTTATTTTTAAGTCAGCATGTGTGGCTGCAGAGTTATCAAGAGACTGGTAAATGCATATAATAAACTTTCCTTGCTTTCTGATAAGGAATTATGTGACCCAACTCTCCTTGAAATCACTATTTGGAACCTTTCCATTATTTTTATAAGAGCTATTGACCTCAAAGTGCACTGCTGAAAAAGAAAACAGTGTGGTTGTCAGGCAGCATGAAAAACTTCTGTATATTTATACGGGGATTCTCACCTCAACTTTTTTGTCATTAGTAAAAGTATGTTTGCACCTGCTAAGCTAAACATTTTATTTTGAATTAAAGTTCTTAATTGAACCAAGTAGCTATGCAACTTTTACAGGCTCTAGTGGTGTTAAATTTTCAGTTTATGCCTTTGGACACTGATGTTTTGTCTCCTGAAATAGCCAGAAATACTCGTATGCAGTGTCCAGACATATGTGCTGTCACGTAGTTTCTATGCCTTTCTTTTTACTATGGTGAGCTTTTATTTATCACCTGTTTTATACTTGAGGACCAGAGATTAAGTCAGTTTTGCTGAAGCTATTTGGATTGTGTACCCTGACAGCAGAATCATGGTATTAGTTTCTGAATGCTCAGGCTGCTGTCTCACAGCCTCTTTTCACCTGCTGGATGCCAAACTGAAGCGTGTGTGCAAGTCCTGTTCCAGGAGTGGGAGTGGGGGTGTTGTGTCAGGGGGCTGCCTGACAGTGGGCACGGCTTTCCTGGGAGCACAGCTCCAGAACAACTGGAACAGGTTCCTCATGCACCCTCTGCTTGCACTCCACAGTCCAGGCTGCACCTCCGTGGAAGCCCCAGTTTCTTTGCTGGCCCTGGAAAGCTCTGGAAAGGGGCTGCTCCTGTGGGCACACCAGAGGTGCCAGGACACTCCCAGTCTTGCCCCAGCGTTGGGATGGGGGTGGATGGTTCAGGAATGTGATGCAGGAAATTGGCAGTATCAAAGCATAGCTGGTGTATTCCCATGGAAATACAATTGTGCCTCTATTCCCTCTTTCCCAAAGTATGTGGATTAGAGACTTCTTAGTATTTGGGTAATTTGCATATTATTATAAGAGCTGGGACAAAATCTGCTTGCTTGGTCTCTGGTGATAAAAATGCATTTTTTTTTTAATTTGGGGAAAAGACCTTTCTGAACGCACATAATGACTCCTTTATTTGTAGTCTTTTTAATAAATTTCATCACAAATACTAACTTAAGAAAAAATTAAAATGCATAAAATGGGAATGATTAAATCTTTTAAACAAGTGTTTCATTTGGGGGACTTCTCAAAAGTCAGTCGTACAAGAGTAAAATGGGAGTTAAGCTGCCACTTGTTTACTTGATTGTAATTATAATAATTGATATGTTTCTTTACTTGACATTATAGTGTTTATTTTTAAGCATTTCTGTTCTGCCTGGAGAGTTGATTTTAAGTTGACTAAAGTGTTTCAAGTTCCTGTTCTAGAAATCTAGACAATCTATGAATGGCAACTAAGGAAAACAAGTGGATTGCCAGCTAGCCTGGATTTTCTATCAGGGCCCATGCCAGGACATTTTTAAGGTTCTGGTTGAAAACTGGTAGGTCTGCTTGTGAACTGAGCTTTGATGAGGTGCTACATGTTCATACCTATACTCACCTCTTTCCTAAAAGAGACTCTGAAAACCAGAGCAAGTTTGATAAGCCTGGCTTTGCCTACCTTTAGACCTTCTCTCCAACCAGTCCTGCAGCTTGTTCAGCTAACCCAGGTTCCAAACTAGAGAACCATAATGCCTGGCAAGACTTGCTCTTGGAAGCTGCATTCCCTCCTAAGGAGTCTAAAGGGAAGCAACAGAGAGATTCTGATGAAAGGAATCACTTGATTTGGTCTTCTAAGCATGACTTCATGCTTCAAATTGACTTTCCCAAGTGTTGGTGAGTCAGGTGGGTCTCGGAGATGCTGGGGCTCCTGGAAGGTGCTGGAAGATGCCAAGAGCTTTGCTCAGTCTGTCTCTGCCACGTCTGAATTGTGCCACCTGTGCTCAGCGTGCGCTCAACAAGTGCCTGTAGAAGCAGAGATGCAGGAAAGCACGGCAGATCCCAGTGGGAAGACAATGAGGGTGCAGTGAATGTGGGTGAGGATTCATTGCCATGCAGAGGAGTGGCTGAGAGCGGCTGGCACTCGGGGGGTGTGTGTTTGTAGGAGAGCCTTCGCTCGGGCAGGGCTGACTCACCACGGCCAGAACAGGCTGAGCTCTGCTGCTGTGTTTGGACATTGTTTCCATTTCTGACCGACTTCCTTGAATCACCCTTACTCACAAAATTAACCAGAAATTAAGCCAGCTGATGGCTTTCGTAAGGTACAGAAGTGCACAATTTCCTGTCCTGCTGTACGTGTACGTGTTTTTGAAAGGAAAAAAAAGAGAATATTAAAGGTGTTTCTCTCATTTAAAATGTAATCCTAAGGAGGCCTGGGTTTATCACAAATTTAAATTTATCATATCTTTTTTCTCTCTCCTTTTGGTAATTTTTTTTTTTACATGCAGAAAAGAGAACCTCATATGAACTTCTCTGTAACTGAGACAAGTGGATTTAGATTAGAGTAGCAATACTTTTGCTTTATTAACTTTCAGATGTCATAAAGTTATGACAGCTCTGCCTATGGTATTGAAACCTTTGTTTTGCTGCTTTTTTTTTCCTGCAGGACATTTCTTCTGGTGGGAGCTCCGAAAGCAAACACCACCCAGCACAACATCATAGAAGGAGGGCAGGTGCTGAAATGTAACTGGAACTCAAACAGGAACTGCCAGCCCATTATATTTGATGCCACAGGTAAGGTGTGGGTCACTGTGGGAGGGATGCAATGTCTCTGCTCCAAAGCTGCTGTGGGGAGCAGAAAGGATTCAGGTCCCTGTGGGGTTTTTTCATGGTCAGTGTGAATGTGACTGTTTTTTGACTGGCAGCTAGTCAAGGCTTGCTTGTGCTTTCCTTTTCCTCTCGTCTCTTTTAGAATTCTGCTGTCCCTGGTATGTGCTGAAAGCTTGAGTGAGCAAACATTCTTCTTCTTGTGTTTTAACCTATTTATATTTCTCCTCTGTACTTTCCAGCAATCCTAAAACATTTGGCAACCTAATTCCCAATGAACCCCGAGGGGTTTTCTTCCTATTAAGAATGTGTCATATGAGGAAAGATACTTTTCAATATCAGCAAAGGTGTTATAGACAGAAATACTGAGAAGCTTCATCTGAAACCAGGAATGTGAACTAAAAACTGTGGAAAAATGTCTTTTTAAATTTTTTTCCCCTCAGATACAGCTCCACAGTGTTTGTGACTTCTATGATAGCAGCACTCAGGTGCCTCAGGTCATAGGCATTTCTGCAGCACAGAAGAGCCAAGCAGCAGCAGCGTGGGCATGCAATATTTCAGCCATTCTTCATGCTCTGGTGCACACAGTGATTTCCACAGGCTGTGGCAGGTCATGAGAATGCACTGCATGTGCTTTTCTGCTCCAGCCACTCAGTGCTGAATCCTGTTTTCCACAGCATGTTTCAGGGCAGTGGAAAAACCTCCCCTTGTCATGGGAGGGGATTAGCAGGACCCATGTGGTAGAATAGAGGAAGCACCTGTGCCTTGAAGGTCTGCTTGGTTGTAATTCATTCTTGCCTCTGCCAGTATTTTATTTGGCAGCCTAAAAGTTGCTAGATTGATGCAGCCTTTTTAAATCATGTGGAGAAGCCCTTCTTCTAATTCCATTGTCAAGATGTACCACAAAATGTTTTTGGTGTTCAGATTTCTGAAATCTTCATATCTTTTTGTGAAAACCACTATGTCACCAGTTCCATTGCAAAAAAAAAAAGTATGTAATGGCACCCACAAACCCCAAGTCATTATCTTTCCTTCAGCCATTTATCATTCTCTCATATCATTCTATAGAAGCCTATCTGCCAGATTATTAGAAATCTCTAATAAGCATCAAAGTCTGACATTTTTGCCTGCATTTGTGTCAAGACAGCAAAAACAGATTATAACTATCTTCTTTTTGTTGTTATTCTCTGGGCTTATTGTTTACTAGAATACAAGTGTACTTTTTGTTAGTTTGGGTACTTTTAAGAAACAATCCCAATGTTAATAACCATCATTAATATCATAGCCAAAAATCTTCTGGTGGGGAAAGATAAGCCACACATGTAGGTTCTAGACACATCTTCTGATGGGAATTACAGTGCATTTATGAGTTTTTACCATGAACATTTGCAGTAGGCTTTTCCATGTGCCAGGTAGAGTTGACAGAGGCCACACTGCTTTGCTGTGTGTCCGTGCTTGAGGTGAGTGCTCCTGGGCAAACAGACAGTGTTTTGCTCATCATTTGCCTTTAAGGAACAGGCATGTTAATCACTTGAATTTTTACAGTAAAAATAGCAGGTCATAACAGCTTAAGAGGATTTCTTTCAGGCACAATTTAACTCACTCCAGCTTTGAGGCAATGAATGGGGGAATAATGCATTTGTCAATTATTCTCCTGGTTAAAAGGGGCATTGTATTTCAGCTTGATAAAATAATAAATGCTCTGAGACAAGAGAGAAGATGTCTTTTTCTTTGTGCATAACACAATGCTCGATTCCCTGTGTTCTGGTGGCTGAGTCACTGCCAGCACTGTAAGCCCCTGCCTCGCTGGGGAACAGGGCTTAGGGAATACTCATGACCCTCTTTGAGGAAACAGGAAGTGGCAGATCTGACCACTATCTTGTGGTGCTGATGTGAAGGGACTTTTTGTGGATGACTAAATGCAGCCTCTGCAGGGCTCCAGGCTCATCCATCACTGCTTATCATTTGTGCAATATCATTTGTAACTCCAGAGGTATTGGTCAGCCCCGTGATACAAGGCAGAGTTTTTATTCCCTTCCCAGATTTACTGGAAAAAACAGGTTCTGCATCATTACTTAGATGTGCTTCTTCAGAGTTATCTTCTAATTGCTTACAGCCAGTGAGAAATCTGAGCTGTGAAAATAATGAGAATGCTTGTACTTGTGGCTTTCCTCTGCCTGTCGATGCCAAACTCCCTGTGTGGAGTTGGATGCCCTGTAATTAACAGGAGTCATGACCCTATTCCTGCTCCTGCTCCCTTCTGCCCGGTAGCACAGCTGGAAATGCCACAGCAGGCCAAGCAGTGAGTGAGGACAGGGCAGAGGCCATGTTCCTATGCTGGGAATGTGGCAAGGGAATAGAGGAAAGAGCAAGCCTTGTTCTGACTGTGTAGGGTTGTGTTTGTCCCTTTGTCTTGTATCACAAATAAATACAAGACTAGGATTTTACAGGGGTCTGGCAAGCAAGGTTTTTTCCTCCCTATGTTCTGTCACTATTAATTAGGACTATTTCCTCTTAAACATCCCTAGTTTTTTATTTAAGTTTTCCTGCAGCTTTGTGGGGCTATTTCTCTTCCCCATCTTTACAAAGGCTGTGCTGAGCTCATTGGCTGGACAGGGCTGGGTTTTATTTTCTGGCTCTTGCTTTTGGCTTTAACATCATATTTGCACAGCAGCACGGTCATTTATGGGATCAAATGCCATGGCTCTTCCATAGCCCAGGAGGGAAGGTACCAGCTGCAGGAGGATAATCTTTGCAAGAGTTGTTCCAGCCCTGGTGCTGCAGCAGCATTGCTTCCTTACTTGCACTTACCCCCACCCCAGGCTGCCCTGGAGGAAAGTGATAAGTCATTAAACTCATAGTTCCTGTACTACAGAATTTACTACTTTGTTTACTCCTTCCTGTGGGTGACCACTCAGCTCTGTCAGAATGGGAGCTGGGCAGTAGGAGTCCATTTGTGCAGTGTCATTTATGTAGCCCTCATGCTGAAATTGCATGTATTTGCCTCTTTCTCCTGCCTTTCCCATCAGCCTGTAACATAAATAACCAAAACCAAACAAAAGCAGATATTATAATTTTTAAACCTCTGGCTAAAAAAGCAATGTTCTTTCACAGCATATTTTCTCATTTAAAACAGCAATATATTTCATGGAATCACAGAATGGTTTAGGTTGAATGGGACCTTAAAGATGATCTAGTTTCCTTCCACCCCCTGCCATGGGCAGGGAGAATTTGTGAAAGGAAATCTCCCCTTGTGCTGGATTTCTCAGTGGTTATACCCACTAAAAACTCAGTGCAGAATATTCTGTCTGTGTGTGTGCCTGTGTGTTTCTGTGCACATTATACTAATTGCTTTTGACATTCTGGTGTATACGGTGGCTTTGGAAGGCAAAATGTTTTTATGGCACATTAACACTTCCCAAATGTAAAGATGCTTGGCTGTGGGGCTTCTCAGCCCTTCAGCAGTGACATCAGTTGGCTCTGATTTAACACAGTTATGACTATGTGAAAATGGCATAACAGATGTGTGTGGTAGAATGTGCCCTGAAGTTCAGGGGGGCACGTGGCTGTGCTGCATGTGCTTGTGTCATGGGGCTGGAAATGGAATGGTTTTTTTAAAAAAGGCTTTCTAATGTCATCAGGCAAGTGTTTTGGCCTGGCTCCTGCTCTTAGGAGCACGTAAAGTTGGGAGGTTAAGAAGGACCCAAGCACCAGAGCAAGCTTCCTCACCTGCACCCTTCTGTTGGTCCTGTTGCAAAACTGAAATATGAAGCAGTGCTGCTGTTACTTTAACAGGTTATCCTGCAAGTCTGGGTAGAAACAGGTCTGATTTAAACATTTTTAACCCTATTCCTCTTTACTTTGTTAATTCAGCAGTGAACATGCCTCAATCACAAAACTAAAATTTCTGGTATTGGTTTTCTTCTATATCTTGATTCTTTCTTCAAGTGACAAAGCATTACTACAATTTCAATTCAATTGTTATGTAAAATTACTTGGGATTTTCCCCCTCTGTCCCAGTTAACTTTCAGACTTTCAGAATGTGTAGGAGGCCCTCTTTTTTCAGGACCATCACTGAAGGCAAATTTATATTCTCAAGAGAGCATATTCTTCAAAATTTTCATAAGCACAAGCAATGATAATAAATTCTTTCCTCTGCAAGATGTTTTACATTGCACATTCAAATTAACAAAAAAATCACAGGTTGTAGCTCAAGGTAAATATTTATCTTCATGTATTCTTATCCGTTCTCCACACTGGATAATTTTGTGACTGAAAATTCAGTTTATTTTTTTGTATAAATGCATAGAAATAGGGGCATGCTCTGAATTTTGTGCAGAAGAAAGTATCCAGGAAAGCAAGCTGTGGAAAAACTGCTTTTACACCTGGCTGAGGCCTTTTTACCAGACTGACCAGAGACGTGGCTCCTCTCTTTTTTAAGCTTTACACTTGACTTTTTCTGCCAGCTGCTTAGCAGCTTTTTCCAGGAAAAACATATTTCTTGTGTGTAAACTGGGAAGGGAATGCACTTTATTAAGCAGCCCATTTTCTGCTTCTGATCAGTTCTGAGACCAAGGTCCAAACCCGTTTGTTTTAAAGATATATCAGTTTCCCTCTCCTTTTTTCATCTCCGCAGCCTTCACAGACTGGCACAGCAAATTTTTTGTTGATAGTACCAGATATTGCCAACAGTGTTTCCATAATCTTCCTCAGGAAAAAGATTCGTGAAAAGTTAAAGAGTATTCCACAAGTTGAATTTATTTTGTGTAGTTGTCCATTTCCTGTGTATAAAGTTAAATTTTTTTTTATTTTTTTTTTTTGGTGCAACAGGAGGATCAAGAGTTCACTGAGCCAGACAACTAAACCAGTGAGCAGAGGGGGTGGCCAAATGTGCTTTTTGGGAAAATCTACACAGCATCTTCATGTTTTTACTTATGTGTTTTACAGTTAGGCATGCATGGAATGGCAGGATTGATACACTTAGCTAATTGTCTGACATCTAGATAAGTACCTCCATCATTTGCCACTGGAATTTTAAAGGATCATTCTGAGTTTTCATTTCAACAAACAAAAAATTATTCATAGACCCACGTAAACAGCTGGAGTTAATCAGGCACATGGCAAATTAATATAAATCAAAACTTTTCTATTTGCTTGCTTTCCAAAAAGAAACAACTTCATAATTAGTTATATTATTTTATTTTTCTTATTGGGTCCTAGCTCATCATCAGTCAAGAATGGTGGGAAGTGGGTTGGTAGAAATAGCATGTCCTCATGTGAAAAGCCATAGGGCTTTTCGTAAAAGTTTAACCAAATTATTTTATTACCTGCTGTTTTTTTTTAAAGGAAACTTTAATTGAGAAATGTGTCTGCTGCAGTACAAGATGCTTGAAACCATAGCTCTTTATGTCAGCACCAGAAAGTGCAGTCCCCAGACTGCCTCAAGAGCTGCTGCATTTAGAATCATCTGATGAAATGCAGACAGCTCCACGAACTGCTACAAAGGAAAATATGCTCATAAAACCAATTTGAACTTCTATGCTAATGAATTGCAGATTTCATGTTTAGCCCAGGAAGATTTGCTTGTTCAGACAATGGATTGTTTTGCTTTTCTGAGACCTGTGGTAAACCAGGGATGCATGGCTGAGTGGTCATTCCTTCTCCTGGGGAAAGCTTTCCCTGCTGCTTTCATTCTCTGGAGCAGATCTCAAAATTCAAGACTGGGGAGACTTACAGAAGCTGTTGAATACTAGAAACTGGGAGCATCTCAGATGTTTTCAGCTCAGTGTGGTGTGTTTTTACTGCTTTGGGGAAAGAATTCAGAGTGGCCTCTGCCTGGAGAAAGTTTTATCATCTACAGTTGGTACTGTCCCTCCTCTTTCCCCTTCCCATGCTTTGATGCAACAAAGTAACTTTAGGGAAACTGTTTGTTCTTAAATGCTTTTGATACAATTCTTTGGTGACTGGCTATTTTGTTTTGTGCTAAAAGAGAAGCAGGAGAGTTTTGCGAAGGAAATACCCTTGTAAAGAACTCTCCTGATTCCTCCTTGTGTTTGCAGATTTGGTTTTTTTTTCTGTCCCCCAAGTGGGTGATTGTAGACAATAGGAGGCTTTGTTTGGAGGCCTAAACCACCCCTTTGGCATGGCTGGATCTATGTGTGACCTATTTAGCTTGAAGTGGGTATTTTAACAGCCTCGGGCAGCTTTGAGCTGTAGCACTGCATCGGGTAAGATCTGCTGAGGATGAAGCTATGGCTGGAGTGGGTGCCATGAGCTTACATTTCCCTTCTGGAGATTTTGATTGTTTGTGCAAAACAGCCAATTGTTCAAAACTCCATCACTTCCACTTACATTCTTTGAAAATAGCTTTCTTTAGCAAAGCACTGCTTTATTTTTGGCTGATTGCTTTATGGGTATCACCATGGAATCCACAGGGCAACTTAAAGGCCATTGATTTAGCAATAAATCTTGTGAGGACCATTCATTGATCGGGAGTGAAACTGATTGATTTTTATCTGGCTAAATCTCTCATTGCCTCAGTCCCCCCGAAGTTGGGTTATAATCCTTGTGCTGGGGAAGTGGAGCATGCCTTGGGCTCTGGGTGCTGCCCTGAATGCAGAATGCATCCAACCTCCTCCGTGTGTTGTTGGGGCTGACAGCAGAGAGCTGCTCGTGCTTTGGGGATTAGGCAGACCCCTGCATGGATACTGCTGGCTCTCTGTGTATGTGGCTGGATCGCAGGGCTATGACGAGCTGGAAAAAAAAAAAAAAAAGAAAGAAAAAAGAAAAAAGGCTGCTTACTTACATTAGGCAAGGGAAAAGATGCTTTTGTTGCGGCACCACCCAGGGGAAAATGTGGGATTCATAGCTCAGAAGAGGGAAGGGAATAGTGGGAAGGGCTCTGTTCCCATCTCCCTGAGTCATTGCAAAACACGGTGGCTGAACCAAGGTTGCTAAAGCATCAGCTGCCCCCCAGCACGGGGAGTTTCAAGTGAAGACAAACTTGTGTTCGCTTGCTCCTGCTGCGTCAGCTGAGGTGGAAATGGCTCAGATTTTGGTTGCAATGATAGATGATAGATACTTTACACTGCTTGGAGTTCACCTATTATGAAAAGAGGGCTTTTACATATTTTATAGCTTTGTCTCTGTTTTGGCTAGCTGCATAGTTTCCTTTTACCTAGCAGGGCAGCTTCACTTGTGTTGAATCAGCATAGTTACAAAGAGGTTTATTTTAACGAGAGGTCTGTGAATTGGGTGCCTATTTACATTTTTCAAGTTCTGAAGTGTTTTTAGTATGGTGACACAGAACCAGGGTCCATCAGTTCAGTGCCTCTTGACTCAGGATCGGGGTAAATGTTTCAGTTCAGTTTGCTCATTACCATAAAAACAGGTGGGCTGCAAGTTACAACTGGATCCACTCAGCAGCAGGACTTTCCTGGTAACTCCTTTGTTCCTGTGATAACATTTACCTTGGGTGAAGAAGGTGCCAGCTATCCAAAGGTGATAGTTAAAAGAAATCCATCACTGAAAAAACTTTTGATCTTTTTATTATAATTGGAAGATGGATTTATTTTCTTTTCCTGCAGTTTTCACCCAGCATTTCTCCACATTAATTTCCATTTATAAATTCAAACCCTATGGAATGTAGTAAAGAAACAGTGTTCCATTGGTCCACCAGCAAGGCACCGATTTTTTATTTTTTTTTTTTTATTTTAGTTCTGTTCATGCCCTGACTACCCCATCCCCCCACCTGGAAAGTACCTTGTGAGACACAGCACTGTTGACTTGACATGTCAGCCCTTTTTTCCTTTTGAAAGAGTCATGTAAAATCACCATGTGATGCCTGCTACAATCAGAAGGAGCAAAGGAAAGACCAGGGCATAAGCTGCCTTTACAGATAGGAAATAATACCCCATGGTCATATGACATAATCCTGGAATTAATGACCCATCAAGTACAAGTCCCTGTAGCAGCTGCATTTTAGTCTGACAAACAGCATTGTATAAAAACCCTGAATGATTTCTTGAATAAATCTAGTCAGAATATAGTTTGTCCTGCCTAGATATCTTTGTTTGAATGCCTTTTTAAAGGCTTTTTTAAGGCAAGGTTGGGTGGAGCTCTGAGCAACTTGGTCTAGGGGAAGGTGTTCCTGCCCATGGCAGAGAGGTTGGAATGAGGTGACCTTTAAGGTCCCTTAAAACCCAAATCTTTCTGTGATTTTATGATTAAAATGTACATCATTGGCTTAAAGACGTGTGGGGTATTTTTGGGATACTCTGAAATTTTAGAAATGCAAGAAAAAGCTATAAGAAATAAGGCTACAAGACCCCTTCCAGTATTAAGGCTGATTGTAATACATCAAAGCATTGGTCTGGATTTATAAATCTCTGGATATTTAAATCTTACCTGTAGTACAGTTTGGTTCATTTAAAGTAAGTACTGTTTTTTTGAAAGGGTATGGGGGAAGGCTTGTTCTTTTATTTTTTTAATTATTTTTTTAAAAAAAATCTATCTATAGATAGATAGCTAACTACCACTGAAAATTATGCAAAGATAAAATAACAATTAAGTCAGGATCTTTGTAATGAAACACAGAAGTGCTGAAGTCAGTCTATACCTTCCCATGACACATCTATTTTATGGTGTAGCTCAACATTTAACTGTGGTTAAAAATGCTTCAGTGGGGACTCACATTTAATTGTTTTAAATGTTTGTTTTTCCCAGTCATGAAGGAAAGTTCAAATGGTTTCTTGTTTAAAGCAAGGGGATTTTTGTTGAATGGGTGTTTTCCAAATTTCCTCATAAAATTAGTTTCTCTTTGGATCTGAGAGAAAGGCTTATAATCTATTTGCACAGTTTTTTCCCAGGGAGAATTTTGAGAGAGTACAGGTAAAAAAAAGGTTACTTTTCTGCCATAATGGAGAGTTAATATCAGATTTGGCCTGTGTCAGTTTTCTACCTGAGACATCTGTCACGTGTTTCCAATGTTCATATTTTCTACTTGATCTAGATCTTCTGTCCTCATGCACTTTCCAGTGTTGCAGCCATTGTCAAGCTGAACTCAAAGCCCTCTCCCTAAGACGCCCCCACTTGGCTTCACAGAACCTAAAGAAGCTTTGGATACAAGAGAAATTCCATCTAGGGCATCTTAGCCTTGTAGCACATCTTGGTTTGTTATGAGTGTCTGCACTGACACGGGGCAGTTTGCCTGAGATGTTTGCAAAATGTTTCTACAATAGCAGTGTGCTATAAATAAATAAAATCCATCCTGCCAAATTGCCTAATGGAACACATTTTTCTGTGGGGTGGTGGGGTTTAGTAAGAATTATTCATTTGTTGTTCAGGCCTTCAGAAATTACGATGCTGGCTTCTGAAGTCATGACATCTGGCACATAAACTGCATTTGGCAGATAATGATCTTTGTGGTCGTGTTCGTTTGCTTTCCGCTTTGGAGATTTGGGTTTTTTATGTGCCAGCTTCTGGTTTTATCTGAAAGCATGGAGTTTTCTAATATCATCCTCAATGTAGAGCTGAATCAGGGCTTTTTAATACTGTAGAAGAAATATTTTTGTCCCCTAAACACCAAGGGAGGTGCTGTCCTGGACACTGACCATTCTTGGCAGCTGAAGAGAGCACAGGGACAAGGCAGAGAGGATCTGTTTTGGCAGCCTGTGCTGGTTGTTCTGCTGGCTCCCCTCTCTCTTCTCCAGTGCAGTCAACATGGACCATGGACAGGTGGCACCAGTAACCAGTACATGGCTTTCTTTTTATTGTATTTTTTTATTCTTATTATTCAGCCCAGACATGAAGGAACTAATTTCCTTAACAGCTGAGATAAAAATCAGGTTGTTGATAATGCAGAATGGCTGCTTACTTGCTATTGCAACACAGCCTTTCCTTCTACTTCCTGCCTGTTGTTTTAAACTTTAATGGGAGGTTTGTATCCTAGACACCTTTATAGTACCTAGGACAATAGGATTCTGCTTTACACTATGGAACTGCTACACCAGCTTTCATTTTTGCCATACATACATAGTGTTGTATAAGTAACCAACAGAAAAGTATAAAATGCCACTGTGCAACTGTTCCCAAGTTTTACATTGTTTAAAGCTGTGTTTGGCAAGTAGAGCTGAGACATTTCTTTGTATTCAAGAGTAGTTGGACAAGTAGAGGACAGAAGCCAAATCTGTTTTTCCAGGCTACGTAACCCTGGGTGTGGTTAAAAGATGAATTAACCACTTTTAAATCCCTGTTGGTGTCAAAAAGGATATGGGTTCCAGCCTTGTGTTGCTGTCCTCTCCCCAGCAAGGTTAGCACTGCCCCCCTCCCCATGCAGCCAGCTGGCTTGGAACCTCATCCTGCTGAGCACTTTTTTAGGAGGGTTCATTCTTGGGTGGTTCATGTGACCAGGGGAGTATTGCCAAGAGAGACACGGGCAGCAGGAACGGACACACGGACAGGAGCAGATGGGAACTGCTGCCCCTTTGGGTGAAGCTAACCCAGTCATGCCTTTGAGCAAAACTATCTGTGGGTGCATTTTCATAGCTAAAGGCAAGGAACAGGGAAAAAGGTGATAAAGCAGGGATTTTTGTGTGTGCCAAAGATAGTTCCCTAGCTGGAAGACACCTTGACCTGGTTTTGTTTTGCTGTACCATTAAAAGGTGACATGCGGGTCTCCAAGCCACATTTTAACCTGTACAAGAGGGTATAAAGTATGAAGGTTCAATGTACATTGATCATCAGCCCCTCCAAGCCTTTAGCACCAGTTCAGTAAGAGATGAAGTGAGGTGGAAGTTTCAGTCGCCTTTGATGACAGTAGGAAAAACCACAATAGTTCTCTGTGTTGCAATGTGCTTGGCATCGGTTTCTGTGTAGTTCTAATCTGAGAGCAAAAGTAGTCCAGATACTTGCTTGTTTTGGCTGACTCGGCAGATTAAAATCTCTTTTGTCTTTTTCATGGGACTTTCCTAAAGGAAGTAACACAATCTCTGCAGACAAAACATTCTTTACAAGGTGTAAAACAAGCGAGGGAGTCTTGGTTCAAGTGGCCACAGTCTCTGATTTATGGCAGGGTTGGGTTTGGGGATCTCCCTGGCACTCTGGAAGTGATGTGTGGCTGTTGCCTCATCGATTCCTGTGGTGTTTTTAGGCTCTATAAACCAGCCATTTAGGGAACCTTTAGAAAAGGTGCATTTTTCAAAGTGTTACATCGATTTTCTCATTATGCTGCCAAAGTTTCCCTCATTCTGCCAATGAAAGTACACGAGAAACACCAAATAATTCTATGATTTTTAACATTCACACTTGCAGAAATACTGCTTGTTTCTACCAGCCAGCATCAGGGAACAGACACCAGTGCAAATCACTCAGTCTTTAACTTGCTCTCTTTCCCCATATCTCTTAAGCTTGCAAATTGCCTGCTTTGTGCCTTGCAGTGACACACAGGATAGAGATGTTACCACTTGTTAGAATGAGGAGAAGGATCTCATTCCTCATTCTAGCCAAAGCTCACATGATTTAATCGAGGCAATATTTCTTTTAGAAGCATTAGTCCTAACAGGGCTTTGGCTCTGGTTCTTGAGCAGTGCTGTAATCTGCTTGGAAGTCAAATATCTCAGCTGTGAGGTATTTACTGTGTCACTGTCAAACATGCTGTAAACTTTGAGCTCTTACAACTAATCAGCATTGTACCAATGCTCTGTGTGCAAAAATAGCTGCTTTTGGACCCTTGATATAAAAAAAATACTAATAAATCCTTTTTCAAGCTTGTTTCCCTCAAAGGATTCTATTCTCCAATGTTGCTGTTTCTGGTTTTCTCTGTATGTATCAAAACCAATGTCTTAGTGGGTTTTGGGTTTTTTTTCGTTTTTACTGTACAGGTTCCTGTGAAATCATGCTTTTTTTTTTTCTTTTATTTTGTAGGTAACAGAGACTTTGCTCCTGATGATCCGCTGGAATTTAAGTCTCATCAGTGGTTTGGAGCCTCTGTGAGATCCCAAAATGATAAAATTCTGGTAAGTCTTTGATGCCCTTCAGATGCGACAGTACTGAGATATTGCTGAGGAAGAAAATGCAAAGAGATCCAGATAATGTAGAATTTAAATGAAATCTCACTAATCAGCATGAATTGTCTTTTCTTCAGAATTTCTTAGCTAGGCTTTGCTTAACTCTTTACAAACAAAGGAAGGAGTGTTTTTTCTAATTTTGGGAAAGTAGTAAAAAATTAGTTGATGACGTTAGAATGTGTTATAAATTCTTCATAAACACTTCACAGCTGTTGCTTTAATATTATTTCTAAATTTTTTTATATAAATTAGCTATTTATAAAATACAAACTGATGGTAATTCTGCTCACTGCTTATATATAAATCTCCTGTAATAACATGAGATACATCTGCCAGGTTTTTTGTTGCTTTTCTGTAGAAAATTGGAATTTAATTTTATTTTTTGAAACCCACCAGCATTTTGAAGAGGAGTTTGCTTCCTCACTGCTGTGTGTTCTTCCCTAGGCCTGTGCCCCGCTGTACCACTGGAGAACTGAAACAAAACAAGAGAGAGAGCCTGTAGGAACTTGTTACCTGCTTGCTGGGTCAAAATTTGTGGAATATGCTCCCTGCAGGTCAAGTAAGTATAAGGTTCTTACATTGCTTTGCTCTTTGGAATTCCTCTTGTGTCACATTTTATGTACATTTTGGAGCAGGATATTTTACAGCTATTTCTCCCTTCCGTGTATAGCAATTAGAGCAAAACTTAAAAACTAGATCCAGACATCTGAATTCTCCTCCAGTTGGGGCTCACAACGCAGATCTTGTTTTCTCTACTATAGGCCAGAGGAAAATCTTAGGTCCAAGTATCATTGGACTGGAGGACTTCTGTTGTTGAAGGGACCAATTCTGTAGTAATCACTCAAGCAAAATTATGTAGCAAATGCTTTTTCAAAGACTGTCTTAGTTTAAAAGACAGGTCACTGCTAAGGAAGGCAGGAGCCTCCCTTGGAAGGGAGAATGTAAACCCCCTCCCTCTGAATTATTATAATTTTGACATTAAGGGGCTCTCAGACAAAGATATAGGGATAGGAATAACAGTTCTTTATTAGGAAAATTAAGATAAAAATGCTGTAGTGCAAAAACCCACTGACAGAGTCAGAATCCAA
>JAWWMU010000002.1:100825-113586 GCA_035048155.1 Cinnycerthia olivascens | reverse complement strand
CCAGGAAGCATTTCCTATGTTGCAACAGTATTTGGGTACTAAATAATAGTCTGTATATTACTGGCTTGATTACCAAAGCAAAATTTTATGAAGTCTGAGTGAGTTCTAGTCTTATTTAAATAAAGGAAATGCTGCCTGTTTTGAGAACTGGGAAAGATACTGGATCATGAAAGGGGAAATGGGAAAAGTAACCAATGGGTTTACTTTCTAACAGAGCATGGAAGAGAAACAGAAAGGAACAAAAAATATTCGTGGCATATATTATCATCTCCCTGATTTTGTACAGGTTTGTGTGAACTTGTTTATGTTTGTGTCACTACAACTCACAGGTTTGGTTTGAATTTTGTTTTCCAGATGGCTGCCTATTTTGGATATTCGGTGGCTGCCACGGATATCGACGGGGACAAGTAAGTGTCCTCTTCTCACCAGTGCCACCCAGCTTGTTTCTGGAAAGGAAAAAAAAAGCTTTTATTTAAAGGTCTTTCCCACAATCTAGATTTCTGTCTTCATTGCTGGTTTAACACATCTGCATGACTCTTTTGTAACACTCCACATTTGTTTTAACATTTGTAAGTTTGTTTTTTTGTATTTATCTATAGAAATGCATATGTATATTCACATGCTTAAGGCCCATTAATTTTTTGTGTATTTGTGCTTACTTTGTCAACAAATATTTGCCTTCAGTTGAATTTAAAGGTAGTTAACTTTCATCTGAGCGTTGACTTCAGCGCTAGCAGGAAGAGGATGAATTTTTGTGCTGCTACTGAAGAGCTCTGTCGTTTTGTGGCCCAGTTACACAGATCTGTTTATTGGAGCCCCTCTTTTCATGGATCGAAGCTCAGATGGGAAGCTCCAGGAGGTGGGCCAGGTGACCATCTGCCTTCAGCAAGCCTCAGGAGGCTTCCAGACGGCCAAGCTGAACGGTTTCGAGATCTTCGCCAGATTCGGCAGCTCCATCGCCCCCCTGGGGGACCTGGATCAGGACGGCTTCAACGGTAGGACACTGCTCCTTGGGCAGGAATCCCTGGCTGTAGAGGGAGCCCAGCCAGCAGAGAGCCTGTGGATTCTGCACACAAGCGCTCGGCGCTGTAGCCGTGACCGAGTGTGGGACGCAGGTCTAGACTCCCTTCGATGCTTGTATGCTACTCCCAGGAATGCTAACAGGAGTTCCATGGATGCATCGAGCAGAGACTATACCCTTGGAATGACAGCATGCACTGCTTTAGCTCCTGCACTCACCACTTGATTGCTTTCTAAGGCATGACCACAATAGAAACTTCAATAAAATACCTGACTCTCCACTGTTAGGACATTTTCAATACAATTTTCCTGTTTCCATTTAAAGACCGTTTTCCTCTCTAGAAACACAATGATGACAGAAAAGAAGGTTTTATTTCAGATTGCTGGTTAAAAATGTTCATTTAAAAAAGATTTTCCTGAGAAAAACGTAGGGTTTTTTTAATTATTCAAAATGCAAGAGTTTGGTGGAAATGCTACATAGCAGCTACAGCCAGATGTTCCAAGAGCTGAGTGTCTTGAGTAAGTAATTGGAAGAGAAGTTTGAGTCTGACACAACTGGAGCTGAGGACTCCCAAACCCCTTGCCCAAGCTTCTTGTTACTTTCTGATAGGAAAGAAGAGCAATGAAGACAAGAATCCCACATAGGGATGGAGATTTCCAGGAATCCTAGGGAGAACAATTTTTAATGCCCATTATACTCCAGTGTCCTAAAGAGTAATGGGAATTTGAGTTCCACCAAAAATCTTCATTTTTTTCATTCTGCTTGCAAGCTAAGTATTTTCTGTAAGATCAAAGATCACACTAGATGGATACTTCAAATTCCTGGGTAGCTCTGTTTTTTTTTTTTATGAAGTCATAAATTCATAATGTACTTGAAATTGGAAGGGACCTTTTTAGTTGCTAACTGGCTGTAGAATCAGTGTGAAAGTGCAATATCACTGCAGCTATTTACAGAACACATTGGACAGCTGATAGCCAAAATTCCAGTCACTTGATGAGATTATCTATCCCAAACATTTTTTGATTCCACCATACTTACATTTGAAATACACTGTAGAAAAGAGACTCATAGGAAAAGCTGCCTGTTTTGAATTGTTTTGCTGTTATTTAGTCTGTTTGTTTTGGGTTTTGCTCCTCTGCCTCATTCTGGGAGTGTTAATTAAAATGCCTTCCACTACAGTACGGTGCAAGATAGGAATTTTTACTGTCTTCGTGAAGTTTGTAAATAGGAGTCAAAAATACAAAACTGTCAACTTTTGAGTGTTTATTCTTTCCATCAAACTTCCCCAAATTTCAGAAAAGAGGAAAGAGAAATGTAATTTTTCCAAGTAGTATTTCATGTTTGGTCCTTGAACTGTCTGTAGAAGTGTTGAAATTAGTTCATATGTACACTTCTAAAACTGTCCTTATAGCTAGTCTAATTAGCATTTTGTTTCTTACCATTTATTAATCATTAACAGTGAGTACTTTTAAATTTAAGAGATAAAATAACTGCACTAACTGGAAGTTCTCCATAAAGCATACTGCCAAGCCATGACTTGGATAGACTGGATTTTAACATTTACCATTGGTTTAGGATGATTTAAATTTTCCAGAATTATTAACACGTCCCACCCTTTTGGAGGAATATGAGGGTGTAATAGAAATTGGAAGAGAGTCACTCTTAGTTTTGTGGTTTGGCACCCACAGAGACTAACTCTGCTTGTTTTAATAATCTCAAAAGCTTCCCAAATCCATATGATTTTACTGCAAGTCAGTCAGTAAAGTGCAGAAGTGTTGGTAGAACTATTTCTCTCCTTCCTCTCCCCATAGAAGGCTGTGACATGTTCTTGTTAAACATTTACACTATCTAGAAAAAAACAGCATCCAATAATAAAAGAAAAAACAGAAAAAATAAAAGCAGCAATAAACAAACAAATGTTGATGAGCATTTTAAAGGCTGGTTGCATTTCCTCCCTGCAGACACACACTGAAACTGTAATATCAAAAATTATTGACTGATGTAAGCACAAACATGTTCTAGTTTGTGTCTGGAGGTGTTGATGATTCTTCTTTTGGTTTTCAGATATTGCAATTGCTGCACCATATGGTGGGGAGGACAAGAGAGGACTTGTGTACATCTACAATGGAGGAGCAAGTGGTTTGAATGCCATCCCATCCCAGATCCTGGAAGGGCAGTGGGCCGCTCGCACGATGCCCCCCAGCTTTGGGTACTCCCTGAAAGGAGCCACAGATGTGGACAAAAATGGATATCCAGGTCCTCTGCTCCAAATGGCACTTCACAATAACTCAGTAGCTGTCCCACCTTTGAGAAACAGCATATTTCAGCATGCAAGTTGTAATGTGTGATATGTCTCCTCTCTTTCTAGACTTGATTGTTGGAGCCTTTGGTGTTGACACAGCTGTTCTGTACAGGTGAGGGTCCCTCTGTCCTTGTACCTGAGTGAAAGCTCAGTGGAGTTCTGCAGCTAGAAAAGGAAGCAGGATCAGGGAAGTCTGAAAATCTGCCACTCCACCATCCAAACCTCTGGAGGTGAAAAAACACTATACTGCATTTTTTACTGAGTAAACCTATCTGCTAAAATTCATCTTTCTCAATAATATAAAGTCAGGAGAAAACATAAATAAACTGTCTTCAAGGCTTTCTGAGTAACAGTTTTCTAGATTCTGACACAACAGCTGCAAGGTCTTACACTGCCATCCCAATATTCTCATCCCAGCTTGCTCATTTTAGGAGAATATTTCTGGTCTGTGCTGTAAGTAGATAGGACTTCCTCTTTACACAGTTGTCCATGTTGTGGCTGATGGAAATGAAAGGGCACAGAAAAGCTTCATCTAGTCAATGGTTATTTGTTTTTCTTGTGGTTTCACTAAATGTTATGTGCTTGTGTAGATTGCACAATTTGATGGGGGAGCATTGTCAAACGTGGTGTTGAGTGCTCTTCAAGAGGATGTTTTCTTTGCAGGGCTAGACCAGTTATTAGAGTAAATGCTGCCCTGGAAGTTAATCCAACCATTCTAAACCCAGAAAATAAAGCCTGTTCACTGGGAGATGTAAAAGTTTCATGGTAAGCAGAGTATCTGTTTTCCTTTTAGGGGAGGAGCTTCTTGGGTTTTAATTTTGTAAGCTTCCAAGTTTGAAAGGTCTCAGGAAGTCTAGTCAGCTAATTAAAAAAACAAGACAATCACAGATTTTTCTGAAAGAGCAGACAGTACAAAATAAGAACTCTCTGACAGCAGAGGAGGACCAGCACTGTGTTTAGTAGATGCCAGATTGACTACCAAAACCTGCAGAGACTGCCAGTTGTCCCTGTTGAGCAGAGTAAGGTCTTCCCAAGATGTCAGCACATCCCAGGGTATTTGCAGTGTTTTTACCCACTAACCTACACACTTGGGCAATCACCTGCTCTGTAAACTGATTTTGCTTCTGGTTCCCAGGCTATTGTCCAAACCCACTTTCCCTTCCTACTGCTAACTTTCTTTTCAGGGCCAGTATGACAACTTTAAAAATAAGACCCATTTGGTTACAGAAATAAACATTCCAGTCCATGGGTGATTGTCCCTAGATGAATCAAGACTCCAAAGCTTTGCATTGCCTGCAATTCTGTTTGCTTATTAATAGATTATAGTTTCTCTTCCATCAGTAGAAAATAGCTTTTGGGAATGAGCTACAGTCTCAAAAAGAGGTTACATCTGAACAGAAATAAATAGTGAGGAATTGTAGAAGAAAATTAGAGAAAAAAATGTGTGAAATTCATTTGTTTTTCCTCTCAAACAGCTTCAAAGTGAAGTTCTGCTTAAAAGCGGATGGCAAAGGAAAGCTCCCAAACTCACTCAGTAAGTTCTGCTCATTTAAAAATTGGAAGTCTTGTGTTGTTTGCAGACATGAGCACTGGGCATTGTTATTTTCATGACAAACAGCTGGGTGCCTTTTGCAGCACACTGCTGCCACTTGGGTGGCATGTACAGCTATGGGACTCTTCAGCAGGATTTCTGGCTGTAGTAGTGCAGAAGTCATTTGACCATACCTGAGACTTTAAACCTGTGTTCAACTATGTGGTTTATTAGTCTTGGAAAGCCCTTTGTATTCTACAGGATTTACAGTAACTCTCATTGAGGGGAATTTTAGTCTACAATATTCAAGTATGTGCATTGTTAGACCTGAGAGATACAGGCAAGCCACAGGGGACTTGTCACATCCTGTTGAGATCATGACTTTCTGATTGTTACCATAGACTTTTTTCATCAGATTCTCAGATCAGAATCAGGAAAAGATTGTTTCAAACAACTTTTTAAGTTGTGTCCAAGAGGTTTTGTAGTGTGGCAAGGAGGTTTTGTCTACTGATTGCAAAATCTTTTCCTTATTTTGTGTGGCACGTACAGAGGTGGTGTGATCTGGAAAGGCTCATATGAATATCTGTTATGTATTTTAAGTTTTATTATCTGTATAAAATATTTCAAGTAGTTAGATTAGCAGTGGTATTTAAAAATACAAGTGTTACGTGCAAGATCGCTTTAAATTTTCTAGGGGAAAAAAATTCTAACTTCAGTTCTTGCAGTTCCACAGCAATTACAAATTATAAATATGTTCATACATATTTCCAGTGTTTAAAGAAAAAGCAGAATCAATTTAGGACAGCAGCAGTGCTTGAGAAGTTGTGATAGATGCTACATGGAAAAAACTGCAGTTTTAAGAGGGGCAAGCACTAGGTTGTCATTGTAGTTGAAATCAGTGTTCAGCTCCATTTCTGAGGGCAATCTGCACTGCGTTGAATGGAATGAAACATCCCTGACCCAGACCCTTTGGCTTGGCCAGATTTCCAGGTGGAGCTGCTGTTGGATAAACTGAAGCAGAAGGGAGCTATAAGGAGAGCTCTCTTTCTCCACAGCAAACAGCCCAGCCACTCAAAGAACATGACAATTACAAAGGGGGGAAAAATGAACTGTGAGGAACTGGACGCCTTCTTGAGGGTAAGTAGCCTTTAATGTGTCAGGCAAATCATTTTTGGTGTGTTGTATCTTATAAGTTTATTGTGTTAGGTGTTAAAAAAAAAAAAAAAAACAAGAAAAAATTGCTAGAGAAACTTAATTTTCAGTGGATGGACCTGAAATTACTAAAACCATGCATTTGTCCCAAATTACTGCTGCTGTCACAGGATAAAGGATGAATCTTATTGTGGCTAAGGTCCTGGTCCCTAAATGCACTGGAAATGCAATTCAGAACTTTGTTCTGGACTTCTTGGATAAGTCATCCAGACATCAAATTAGTTATAATTTCCAAGGAACATGAAAGTCAATAAGCAGAGGTTGTCTCAGCTACTTTGGAGGTTAAAAATTGAAGAAAAATAGAGACCTGCAACTGGACAAACCAAAACAAGCAAATAGCAGAGGAGATGGAGAAAGTTAAAATATTAGGCTTGATTTTTATCAGTCTTTCTGTTTTCGTCCCCACAAATGTGAACAGATGCTAACACAATTAAAAAGTTTAAATCAGTAGAAGAAACACTGTGTGTACCTATGTAAGTTCTATGCAACTCAGATTTATCTCTGAGCACTTGTAAATCAAACATAAACAATGCTTGCTTCCCTGTAAAAAAAAAACAAATAAAAATGGTAGCAATCATTAAGGATTCATGGAGAGTAGGTAATACTTCCTTTGACCTGACTTTTGAGTGGGTTAGATACAAAATTAGACATCTCAGATCTAAGGGTCAGTAAAAATTTAGCACACTTCCACCTGACATTTCCATAAAGAAAGTAATGACACATGACCTGTATGAATAAATGAGGTGAAAAACCAGTTTAAAACTATAGGTAATCAATAAGTTTCTGCCCATAGAAGACATTTCTGAAATAAGATCCTGAAGTGAGCTCTGCTGGAGTCGGTTTTCGTCGCTCTCAGGAACAAAGCAGAGTTTACACTCAGCCAATCTGTGGCTAATGTAAAGCTAAGAGATGGTTTGTAAGTTCCCTGAAAGGCAGGATCAACATTTGAAAAACTGATTTCAAATGAACAACATGAAAGTCAGCTACTTCCAAGTGCCAAGTAATAATTTCAGGAAGGAAAAATTGGAAGTCCAAAGATGAGTATCTCTGAGGGGTCTTAGAAGCAGAACTGAGGTTGGTCTGAGAGGAAAGAGCAGAGTTGTGTAGCCCTTAGGCTCCTTGTTACTGGATTTCCATGACTTAATATTTCTGTATGCTCCAGTTTTCCATTTGTTAAACAATTTCTGTATGCTCCAGTTTTCCATTTGTTAGACAGGAATGTTACTGCTAAAATTGTACAGGTTTTCTGACAAGAGATTTTCTACTTTGAAAAGAGCTCAGAAGCTTTAATGTTGTTTCAGCCTCTCCATTCCTGCTACATTTTAATTGTGATTCAAATCTTTCGTTTCCTCAGGATGAATCTGAGTTCAGAGACAAGCTAACTCCCATTACTGTTTTTATGGAATATCGTCTGGATTACAGAACGGCTGCAGATGCAACAGGATTGCACCCAATCCTCAACCAGTTCACTCCTGCTAATATGAGCAGACAGGTACACTGCTTACACAGCCTGTGATGAGAGAACTCAGAGCATACTGTGGTTCATCCTAGGGAGAAAGTCAGCTAGAGTAGTACTGGAAGTGTTAATATTGGAGGCTTGGAGTGTTTCATCCATTCTTACACTATGCTGCCCTAAGTACATTATGTTCTTCCCCACGGTTCTCTTAAGGTAATAGACATCTCTGTTTTTCTATTTCTGCCTTTTTTTACAGATGTTTACACTTGTTTTTTAAAGAGGATAGTGAGGATGTAACTTAATATGAAGAGATTATTTAAAGTATGGAGAGGTGGTTGAGGTGGTTAAGGTGTAAACATCAGTCCTAGAGCTGCAGTAGGGCAGGACAAGGCAGAGTGTCTCCCACATGTAAAAACTCGTTTGTTTTCTTCTAAGACTAATGACATGAAAGCATTTCCTAGCCAGCTATGTAGAATTTTTTTTTTATGTAGTGGTGAAACAATATTATTGAAAATGTATGTTAGAACAGATGAAGGAGTTGTTACAATGTTATGTGTTTTGATTTTTGCACAGGCCCATATTCTGCTGGATTGTGGGGATGATAATATCTGCAAACCAAAGCTGGAGGTGTCAGTAGAAAGGTAAGTACAGGACAAAAATACAAGGAAAAGCGATTTCCCTACTTGCAGTCTAAAATTCAGTAGCTGTTAATACTTTTGTTTAAGGGATGTGTTGAAATAAGTAGGGCTCCTTATTGTATTCAATCTAAACTCAGGGTTATATGCTTTAAAGAAAACCTATCTTCTGCTTTGTAACCTAATGTCTTTGGCATGTAATGCACCACTCCCACTGCCACCCCAGCCTCCACTATAAGTAGGTCATATTTATTTATTTATTTGCTAAGCTGGACATGTATGGTGAGAATAAACCACTGCCAGCTGCCATTGTATCTCTGTTCTTTATTTAATATTAGATAGACACATGAAGATGTGATTTTATCCAGCAAGGGGAGGAGTAGTGCCCTCTTGTCGCATGTATGAAAAAAATTCTTGGTATTTGTAGTATCATTTATCAAACCTGGAAAAAAAGAAACAACTTTTCAGTGGTAATTCTTTCATGAGTCTTAGCTTTTTGTACTTTGTGTGGCCCAAAACCTCTCTTAATGTATTATTTCATAGTCTGTTTTTTTAATAACATATGCACATTGTATGTCGATAGGACACTTCACAAATGTTAATTAATGCAAACACTCAGTAATATCATATTCATATCAGTGCAGATACCTCGATGTATGCTTGTAGGGGGTGAAATGAAAATACATACATTGTTTGCAAAGATTGTCTCTTTGTATTTGGAACCCAAGGCATTGCAGAGGTCTTGGCTCTATTCTGTGTAGTTGAGCCTTCCCTTGAGTTTTGTTATAAATATGTGCTGGTACCTCTGCAAAGTGGGCCTGTAATTCAAAATGTACACAGGGGTTTAGCTGCTTGTAGTTGTTTGTTCCTTGTGAGAAAAAGGTGTCTGTGTTTTTTTGTTTTGTGGTACCTCTTACAAAAGAACATGTAATACTTGCTCCGTTTGTGATTATAGTCATAGTTTTTTTTTTAAAAGTACCTTAGAGCTCTCCTGACGCTCCTGAAGCAAAGGTACTGCCTTCAGATTTCTCAAGTGTCTTTGTGAAATTTCAGAATGTCTATTGTTTCCCTAAGTTCAGCCGCTCCGATGCAATTTAAAACCCGAATGCAGAGCTCATTTTTACACCGTTTTCTTGTAGTGATCAGAAGCAGATCTATATTGGTGATGACAATCCCTTGACCCTCATTGTCAGTGCTCAGAACCAGGGGGAGGGAGCCTATGAAGCAGAACTCTTTGTCATTGTCCCGCCCCAAGCGGATTTCATCGGAGTTGTTCGTAACAACGAGGTAAAATTCCAGCTGCTTTTGAGGAGCCATATTTCACGTGCTGCTGTGGAAATCTGTAGTGGTTTCTATTATTTCAGTCTTAGAGCAAAGCACTGAAAAAGTGATCAGTTTTTTCAAAGCCCCTCTCTTCCATAACCTTGAAAACAGATCTGTCTTGTATCAAAAACATTTGTCTCCTTGGAGACTTCCATACTCAAATTTTATTTCATTTTAGTGTTTGACTGTATTATGGCTGAGAAATTACATTAAAACGAATACAGCATATCCAGGACTTCTCTCCAGACTTTCACCCAGGTACTCAGGTGAAGAGTGACATTCCTCAGTGTTTCTTTCTGGTTTATTGCAGGCTTTAGCCAGACTGTCATGTGCTTTCAAAACTGAGAATCAGACTCGCATGGTCGTGTGTGACCTGGGCAATCCCATGAAAGCAGGAACTAAGGTAAACTTTGGTCCCACAGGTGTCTGGTAGCTCACCCTGGGGGCAGGTGGCATTTTCCTTAATCACAGCAGTGTTTGGGCAGGAAGTTTTCTCACAGGAATTTAAGATTAGACCTGACATTTAGCTGCCCACGTTGGCTTAGTGCAGTGGTAGTTGGTGTCAACTTTTCAGCTAAATTAAAGGCTTGAAAGGAGTGTTCATGAGTTTTGTGATGCAGCTCAAAATGAGTTGTTCATTAAACAGCAGAATTAATGGGCTTTGGTCCCTCACAAATTTCTTATATTTATCTGATATGTATTTTTTAGGATATAATCAAGAGCTAGCTCACAACATTTTTCTCTTCATCTATTTTCTGCCTACTTTCATGAGGAAGGACAGAGTTTTATCTAGTTGAAACCTCTACAATTCCACTGAATGTAGCTGAAATTGGAAGAATTAAAAAATTATTAGTGAGACCTGGCAGATTTTAAGATGATATGACATAGTAAGTCTTATTTTCTGAGGAAATAAAATGAAAATCAGTAACAATTATAACAATTTCATGATACTTTATTTCCAAGAGCCATCTTGTATAGATAAATATATATTATTTCCAAAATATTTTGAAGTTTATCAAGCTGAACTTGCACAGATGTTAAAGCAAATATGAATTGACTTATACCAAACCTTGGGAATTAATTTTGAATCATTAATGTGTTCCCTGCTCTTTAGATTACAATACTTTTTGCAGCACCTGGGGAGGCTCAGTTATGTGTAGAAATAGCTGAAGTAAGAGTGGGGGAGCATGATGCAATGCTTATTTTGTATTTTATGGCTGTCATCTAAAGAGAGGGCAGTTTATTTTCAGCCTGGATGGACTGGACAACTTTAATTTGTCAGTTCTGTGTGTGTCTTCTCTCATCCCCAGGAATCTCAGGTGATTTCATTGTAGTCTAATAGCACTGAGAAGCTTTTATTGTGTATTTTATTGTGCTTCCAACTGAACCACAGTGATTTTTTTTTCCCCAGCTCTTAGCTGGCCTGCGTTTCAGTGTGCACCAGCAGTCTGAGATGGACACCTCTGTCAAGTTTGACCTGCAAATCCGGAGGTATGGAAATCTCTGGGTGTGTACCTCACCTGGGAGAAGGCACACACAGTGAACAGACTGGGAACTGCACAGTATTGCTCTGGCCTAATTCTCTTGTCTTTGCCTCATCATGGCTTGAAAAATAAACACACTTAGGAATTAGGTTTCCTAAAATAGAGGAAAAAACATAAGAATATTTGTAAGTGCATATCATTGTGCTCTGCTGTCCCTTGTGGTGCCACAGAATGACTTTGGGTTTATAGCCCTCTTTTAAAACTGTTGCTTGAACTCTGAATTCCTTCTGACTTCAAGCCAGAATTTTATGTATTGAGAGGAGGAGAGTCCTTCAGGGCAGGCAGTGTATGGGGTAGTCCAAGCTGAAGCAACATGCAGTGAATCATCACAGAAGCCAGCTTAAAAGAGTCTGAAGATTAAATGGAACAAAACAGTAGTGTTCCTGTTAACTATCAGATGAGCACAGCACCGTCATAGAAATCTGATATATTAATCTGAATTTGTAACTTCTGGAGGTGATATTTAAGGTTGGAGATGTGATCATTAGGAGCTTTATGTTGCTTTTAATGGACAACATGAATGCAGCTGTTTTGTTTTTCCCCCGTGGTGGCCCAAAAGCACTTTTCTTTTTCCATTTAAGGGCTTTATCTTTTTAAAGTAGTGAATAAATTAATGTCATCCACATTTATCATCTACGGGAGTTAGGAAAGATTAAAGCTGCCATTCTATTTTAATGGTAGAGTGGTTTGCCATCCCCATCAAAGGCCTTGGCACATGAAATACCTCTGATCTCCCATTGCTGTCTGTTCAGTTTTCCCCTTTTCTATCACTGGTAAGATATGCCAGTGGCATGTGACTGTTCTTTGCAGGAAATTATCTGCCCTGGGGTGTCTGTCACCTTCCTTAAGCTAACAGCAGTCACCTGCCCCTGTCACTGGGTCAGAAACAGTCAGGGAGGTTGCTCAAGCCATGCTTGTCTCCTGATGGAAGAGAAGGGAAGTTCCTGTAGTGTTTTAGGCCTTTTCTGGAAGAAAATTCCTTCTGTGACTTGTGGCTGCAGGAAGGGTGAGCAGTGGTGCAGTGGAACATGGTAATCACAGTTCACAGTGACAGGCATCAGCAGGGGATTATCTGGGAGAGGTTTTAAGGATCACACTGCTCGTCTTAAACTCACAAAGCTAGATTTCCAAAGCTGGCTCAGTTCCTAGCAGAGCAGGTCTAGTCTCTAAAAGAGTGAGGTATTTACAGGTCAGGAGGCAAACACTGTTGGATGTGTGTGTTGATTACAGCAGCAGTGAAGAATAATTAGAAGATTCAAGAAGGTCTTTGTAAAGGAGAGTGTTTGGTTTGGGAGACAGAATAATCAGATGTGTCAAAGGAGATTGAGATTCTGCTCCCAGCACCACTTTGAGGGGCGAGTGTCCCCTGTATTTTCATACATATCAGCTGTAAAATAGAGTCAGCATTAACTTTGTGTCCTTCATCAACCTCTCCCTGCTGAGGCTCCCCCAAACTGCAGAGGGTGGGACTTCCATGCATTTAGAATCCAGTCCTTAGATTTTAGCACTTGTGCTTTCCTACAGTGGTTCAGGAGTCATGCTATGATGTTACATACAATTACTTTGAAGTGTGGAGGGTTTTCTTATTAAAGACTGCTTATTTCATTTAAGAATTTACCTTTTCTTTTCCCTGCAGTTCCAACCTGTATGACAACCTCAGCCCAGTAGCATATTATCAGGCTGACCTTGCTATTTTAGCAGCTGTTGAAATTAGAGGGTAAGCAATACTATTTTAAT
>JAWWMU010000002.1:86898-100725 GCA_035048155.1 Cinnycerthia olivascens | reverse complement strand
TAATAAACACTTTTAAGGAGATTTTCACATTTGCTTCTTCCTAGTCACTGAATTTTCTTTGAGGTCTGCATAAGTTTTCAGAAATGGAAATTTTTTTTTAGGGAATTTTTAATCATAAAGACAATACGGCTCTCTCTAGCCAGACTTTGGACTTTTGGATCTTAAATAATTCTAAATAATTACAAAATTAATTCCAAAATGGAATATTGTGCCTCCATTACTGGAAATATTTTTTAGAAGAAGATAATATCTCCCATCTTGTTTGCAGTTTTACATTTCTGCAGGTCACATACTGACTGGGGTTTCATCTGAAAACCCCTGAAACCAAAGTTGAAGATTCTATGGAATTTAAGTTTTTAGCGTCCTCACCTTCTTCAGTGTTTAGCATAATATTAATATTGTAATGACTTGGTTACTCCATCACCTCTATTTCCCACCTAAAAGTCCTCTTGCTTAACCAGTTAACTTGGATTCCTGAGTCATAATTTTTTAAACTTTCCACCACATTCATTATTGTGACAAATTTGTTCAGTATCTGAGTAATGGGGGGAAGACACACTG
The DNA here is from genome assembly GCA_035048155.1 of Cinnycerthia olivascens. Taxonomy (NCBI): domain Eukaryota; kingdom Metazoa; phylum Chordata; class Aves; order Passeriformes; family Certhiidae; genus Cinnycerthia; species Cinnycerthia olivascens. The sequence continues at coordinate 100,164 of JAWWMU010000002.1, read as the reverse complement.
GAAAAGCATGACTGGGATCTTCACTGTTTTCAGGGCTGAATTAGTCTTAGGACTGTACTGCTAAGGCTCTACATCACCAATATTTCTCATTATCACAGTATTTCACACGTGTGTGTCTTTTATCTTTTTTTAACGTAGAGAGCAGAACTAAACATTTAATATTCAAACCCCTTCTGTTCTTTCAGGTTTTATGTAAAGGATGAAGAAGTGGAGATTGTATTTTAAGGGTGTTTATATTTTTTCTTTAGATGTTCTAGGCAATCACATTTATTGTTTCACACTTGCTAATACCAGCTCCTTTGCTCTGCTGTTTAGTGTGTCGTCCCCTGATCACATATTCCTTCCCATTGCAAACTGGCAGCCCAAGGAGAATCCTGAAACAGAAGATGATATTGGGCCTCTAGTTCAGCATATCTATGAGGTGTGGAATTAATACTGCTTTCAGTGACATGGTTCTGTGATAAATGAAAATAAATCTTTTGGTGTAGCTTTTCTAGGGAGTAAATAGAAAATTCTTTTGTCTTTCATGTCAGGAGAGATTTTTTTTTTTAATGATGGGCCAATAACTGGTATATCCAAGAAGGGTTGGAATGCCTGCAATTAGTGTAACAGTGGTTGCTTACCCACATAACTACATACATTATATTTATTTGCCTTTTGAAATCTAGATAAAACATTTGAAGTAATTTGAACTCAGAAAATGGCTCATGGCTGTAAATTATTGTACTCTATCTCTTCTGAATCACTACTCTGAAGCTTTTTCCTATGAACAATTTAAGTATTTAAAATTTCCTAAAAAGAATTATCAGAGATTTAATCTAGATTGTTTAATTAAGCAAAACTTACCAAGACAGCTGTGGGAATAATAACAACATTTAAAAGTTCTTCTACTTTTAGATAAAGTTTGGATGCTGTTGCCATAAAGGGTTGGGGGTGGGGGTAGTGTTAGTATCACATTTGTGGCTCAAATATAAAGTAACAGCTATATGCACATTAACAGAGAAAGTAGCATTATTTTTTTATATCCGTAAATTTTATTTTCTTAATCAGCTGAGAAACAATGGTCCAAGTGCATTCAGCAAGGTGATGATGACTCTGCAGTGGCCTTACAAATATAAAAACAACACGCTGTTGTATATTATGCAGTATGAAATTGATGGTCCCATGAACTGCACTTCTGACATGGAAATCAACCCACTGAAAATTAAGGTAAGCAGGACTTTCCCTTTGAGTGGAATGAATATGTTTGTTTGTTTTGCAAATACCCAAAGTAGCCAAATCCCTGAGAATATGACAAACCTGTGGCTGATAAATGAGTCTACACTTTTCCAACAGTACATGTCAATGTATATAGCAGGTGAAATAAAAGGTAACCAGCAGCTCAAAATTGCCAACTCAAAGATCAATTTGTCTTGTTTCTTTTTATTGTGGGGTTTTCTTCTTTTTTTTTCTTAAACTTCAAGGCTGTTCTATATGAGTTCTAAGTCCAAAGCAATAGAATTGTAATGAGTGTGGTCATGAACTGAAACCTAGAACATACCAGATGCTTCTAGACTGTTTATGTAAATTTTCTGGGTTTTGTTTCTTGGAAGAAAATGTATTGTCACAAAGGACAATAGGGGTTAGCTATCACTGCCATCAAAACAAGGGATTTAGAGAGCAGAAGAAACTCCTTTTTCCTGGGCTGGACTAGGCAAAGAATCACCAGATAAAACCCATCAAGTTTAATTGGGTGTAGAGAGTTGGTTTCTAGGATAGTTTAGAACAAGCAATAAAAGTCACTATGTTAGTTCAAGAAGAATTTGAGCAAGAAAAGGACTGAGGGAAGATATTCAGTGTATAAAACAACAAAGAATACTTGTGTATCTTTGATAACCAAAAAGCTACTTCAGTGAATATATGAATACAAAGTTCCCGTGTTTCTGCTCTACAATTTGCAAAGATTTATTTTCAGCCAGGATCTGAAGAAATAGCCAGGATAAAAAGAGCAAAACTTGCAGTTAGGTGTTTCCTTGACCTTAACCTTGAAGTCTGCAATTACCTAACTCATTGTGTGGGTCCCTTTGGTGTATCCTAGATTTCTGCTTCCAAGGATGAGGACAGGAACGAGACACTTGGCAGGGAAGACCGTCGTGGGCACCGCGTGAGCCGCCGGGATCTCGCGGCCGTGGAGGGGGACGTGCAGAGCCTGGTGAGCTCTCAGCACTGAGGTGTTGACAACACACCTACAGTCCTGTGCTGTCCTAAGCCCTTAAAAACAAACTTAAGGAAGATTTTTTTTTCCCTTTCTAAACATGATTGGAAATAATGTGTAATAGGGAATAAACATATTACCGCATCACTGTCTTTGTAAGTGCAAACTGTAAGTAATTATCCAGTGCTGGTGGTTATTTAATGTATTTTAATAGTTTATGGTGCTTTGCCAGTGTAGGTATATGGGTAAAGTAATGTCATTAAGGACTTTTCAAATATTTTCATGCTTGGAATATCCTTTTTCTTATACACAGGGCTGTGGAACTGCTGACTGTTTAAAGATTGTCTGTCAAGTTGGCCACCTGGAAAGGGGAAAAAGTGCAATATTGTATTTAAAATCACGCCTTTGGACCCAAACATTCATGAATGTGAGTTACTGTGAATATTCTGTCACTGTTTCTGAAACATTGAAAGTGATTTTTGTACCCACATGCAATACTAATTTTATTTTTCTTACACAGAAAGAAAATCAGAATCATTCCTACTCTCTCAAGTCATCTGCTTCCTTCAGTGTTATAGAGTTCCCTTATAAGAACCTTTCCTTTGAAGATATTCACAATTCTACAGTGGTAAGTCATTTGCATCCACCTTGAGTTTCCATATACAATCACTTCAAAATTAGTGCAAAGACAGCTATTGTTGAGTAACATTTTTATGGCTTGGTATAATTTTAATTTTATCAGCTATTTGTTTCATGTATTTATTTCAGTTGTACACATACAGTTGAGGGTAAAACAGACTGGAATTGACAATGTTTGTGGCTTGAAAGACTTAATTGAAAATGAAAAAATTATGTTGGACAGTCCTTATGTTCCTGTTAATGCCATTGTTGTTAGAGAAATAATTTACTTGAAATTTGTTTTCAACTGTAGTAGCACTTACAGCTTGAATAATGAATTTTCATTATATTATATAAAGCACTATGTGAAGGTGGAACAAAAAGACTTTCCGTGCCTCAGGGGGTTTCAAAGGGAAAGGAGACAGGGTGCAAACAGAGAGGAAGATATAGGCCACTTGTTTGGGCTGGCAAATTGAAGTTTTTGGTAAGCATTATAGGATTAAGAGATCTGAAGGAAAAGGTAGACAAGGATTATGATTGACTTGTTTTTGAATATGGTTTCTAATGCCTGTTAACTGGGTTTTTTTCTCTCCCAAGTCTTGTGGACTTGACTTTTTGATTTTTCGTTTTTTGTTTCAAAAAAAAAAAAAAAGGAAAGACCCTTAATTATTTTTCTCTAGTTCCAAAATATTTCCAGATTGCTGCAGTTTTACTGAAAATAATCAAGAATCAAGAATCACAGGAGGCATGTTGCCATGTTATCCCTGATTGCAAGAAAAGCAAACCTAGGCAAAAAATTCCCCGACTCCTTATTATATATTTAATTTTAAAATCCTATTAAATTTGGGTCAGTGAAGTCTTTATGTCACCAAGAATCCATGGCTTTTGATTCGTTCTGGAGAGCAAAAGTAATTTATATTGGGTTAAGATTATAATCGTGATAGGATAAAGGTATTGAAGTTTTAAACTGCACGGATGAACTCAGCGTGTCGCTGTGGTGCAAAGTGTGATTTATTGTGTTTTTCTACCAGGTTGCTACAAATATTACATGGGGCATTCAACCACAGCCCATGCCTGTGCCAGTGTGGGTTATAATTTTGGCCGTCCTAGCAGGGTTACTGCTGCTGGCTGTTCTAGTGTTTGTCATGTACAGGGTAAGTTCTGTGTCTGGGGGGGTTTTGTATCATTTGCTTTCCCCTCCTTGTGATGGATTGTTTCATATAGTACCAGCCCTTTGCAGAAATGCCTTGGTCCCCTAATCATCTGAATCAGTTAAGTTTTTGGAATAACTGTAAAAGCTTTTCAGTTTTGTCAGGAAGAAGCTGAATAAAAGAGCATGTCTGTGATAGTGCTGAGCTCAGTTTAATTTTTCAGCTGATATTTACTGTCTTTGGAGGTCAAAAATGAGGGAAGAGAGTAGGAGTGAAAATGCAGCTTAATCAGTTCAGATGTGATCACGAAGGAAAGAAAAAGGGTGTGTGTATGTTTTGCAAATCACAATGTGATTTCTTAATTGTTCTCTGAATCACAGATGGGCTTTTTCAAACGTGTGAGGCCACCTCAGGAAGAACAGGAAAGAGAACAACTGCAACCGCATGAGAACGGGGAAGGAACGTCAGAAGCTTAAGCAGAGTTTTATCTGTGAGACATTCTGAAATGTGCACTTGCCTACATCTTGGTTACAAATATTGGCTTCCCCCTTCGTGAGCAAGCACTCACCCCTGCAGGGCTGCTGGGCTGGGAATGCATCAGCACGAGGGCAATACACTCAAATCCTCTCCCCTGCACTGACGCCGTTCCTGCCTGCCACTAACGCACCTGCACTGACCCCGTGTGACAAACTCAGGAGCAGTGCTGGGATTGTGCTCACTGGGATGCAGGAAATATCATCTTTTCTGGTTCATGTACTGACTCTCCCTGAATTGCTATGCAGATTCTGCATTAGCTTTTGGAGCCAATGGCCTCCAGAGGTGCTTGCTGGTTTTCATGTTTAGTTTTGGTTGGTTTTTGTTGGAGTACACTACATTTCATTGCCTAGCTCTTGAAAGTCAGTTGCACAAAAAAAATGAATGTAGCCTGTTTTACAGTACTGAAGAATGTTCTTTACCCATTAGCTTTGATGATGATTTTTTTTCCTCTGCTCAAGAAATAGGAAATATTCAGTGGAATCATTCACATCTGATACCTGTACTGCTCACCTGCCTACTACCCTGCCTACTCAGTCATCTGTGGTTTCCCTCTAGACCTTACAAATTCTGTTCTCCAGGTCCTGGGTCTCTTACTGTAGGGACTGAGCCTACAAACACCAAGTGAGTGATAGGAATCTGGGGCTGATGTACTTTCCCTGGGACTTGAGGAAAAGATTCAGGGCAAGACCTCAAGACTCTGCTGTGTATTTCCACAGCACAGGATCCAGGTATTCCACAGAACCCTTGGCAGCATGGATGCATTCATGCACTGCCAGGGACAAGATGCTGGGCTGTGGCTGCCAACAGACATGTCTGAGAAAACCCTTTATGTCCACAAGTCAAACCTCTGCAGGGTTTGAAGTGAGGGCTGTACATTGCTTGGATTGTATCTCTGTTTCTAGCAGAACACTGGGGGGACACTGTGTGACAGGTTACCTGGTACACCGTAGGGAAGCTGTTAATCCTCACTCTCCCTGCTTGGCCATGCCCAGGTGCAGGATGGAGTGACACAGGGGCTGTTTAGACACATCCACACACATCTGGGTTACACCTGTGCTTTAGCCACACACACACCTCCCTCACCTCCTGCCCTCAGAGAGCAGGGAGTCAAATGAAGCAGCAAAGAGCTGGCAGTGCACGAGGGTTCCAAAAGTAAAAGTTGATTTGGCTTGTTTCATTTCACTCATTCATTGTTCCATTGGCTTGTTTCATTTGATCCATTCCTTGTTTCAGGCACTGCATGTTTCATTGCACAAGACATTTCATTGCACACGACATTTCATTATGTTCAATGCATTTCATTACCAGAAAAGACACTAAGTATTTTGATTCATTGTTGTTTTTTGAACATACCAAAAGGTCAGTGGTTTAAAGCCACGGGTTTACATCACTCTCAGCTTATTTTCCTCACCAGTGGTGTAGTAAAAGGAAGCTTCTTACACTGATTGACACAAGAGCATTGTCTGTGCATTTCAGTAGACAAGTAACTGCAGAGCAGGAGGTTGTTCAGCTTGCAGCCACAGGTGGCACAGATCCTAGAGTGGACATACTTAAACCATTACTAAGGTGCCTTCTATGAGATGTGTTTATTCTCTTTTCCAAAAAGGGAATCAATTACAGTATAAACTCCTTGTATGCAGCCAGGTACACAAAGGAAGATTTCTCCTGTAAATACACCAGTGAGATTTCTATGCAGACAAGCTCCTAAAAGGGCAAAAACTCTGGTTTGGTTTTGTACCTTGGGGTTTTTGTTCATAGCTGCATCTTCCCCATAAATACTGCACTTCCCACTAAACCCAGAATTTTATGAAATGAGCGGTTTGTTTCAACTCTTAGTTCTGCATCCTTTCACAGATTTAAAATCCACCAATGGCTTTTGTTGTTAAGTCCATTTTTACTTGCTGGTCTGTGATGGCATCTGAGTCCTTAAGGGAGACAGCACAGAGTCTGGGGAGGCCAGTATGTTCACCAGATATAGGCTTGCATATTTATCCATTTACATGGGTTGGGTTTAGACAGTTTGTTTAGATAAAATTAGTTTACATGAAAGAGTATAGGGCATAATTGTGCTTTCACTGAACTTTCCAGGTCTTCAGTGTGGCCAATGTTTTGTTTTTGTCTGTATTTTTAGTATTGTTACTAGTAATGTAGTAGAGAATCAGGAGCCAGGCTTTGATCCTGGCCTCAAAATGAGACTTTGATAGAAGAGCATTTTCAGTTACTTACATGGGCTTGTGGTTCTCACGCTTTGTCAGCTGATTATCTACGTGCAAGGAGATTGGGTTTACCCACTCTTAATCCCAGCAGGGTAAGAGGTTTAAGAGACTGCCAGACAGATTATAGCTCTAATTCCTCCATGTGTGCTTTCATTACATGTACACTCCATGGTGACTTGAAATTTATTAGACTACTTGCATGTTATTAGAAGATGAAAAAGAGTATTTAAAAAAAGCACGGTCAAGATCCCTCCTGCTCACATGGATGGGATACCAGAGTGTTGCTAATGGCAGTGCTAACTGCATCCTAGTTTTACTGTGGCAACTGGAAACTCTCATTTTGCTGATTTTCAGGATAAGAAGGTACATTTTATTGGTACTACTGTAGCTATGGAAAGTATCTTCCATTTTTGAAGTTACATATAGTAAGACTTATTTAAGTGATTTTTTTTGATTTCTTGCCTTCTGCTGGAGAATGAAAGCAAATAGTTGCTTCTTCCATGTCCATTAATTTCCAGTTTTGTTAAAAAGACCACAGTAGTATATGTAAATGGAGTGTACAGGTTACTTAGTGAGCATTCAATTTAGAGTAACACTTGTGTTTCAGGGAGATTCCAAACTGGAAATTTTCCTGAATGGGGGTGCAGGCAGCTTTTGATAGTGTGTTCTAGATTCAGCAATAAGATTCCAGATTATGTATGTACTTGTGTCAATATAAATTTCATACCGACTTACAGGCATTGATGTATTCTTACAGTAAGTGCTGTAGAATGATGTTAAAGCTTTTAAAGGAACTTTAGAAAAGGTATTTTAGAATGAAATTAATGCCTTTGAGTCAAAATTGATATGCATAAGATGCATACTGGAAGCCTTTTAAAAAATACAAGTATAGTAACAGAGAGTTAGTCTTCTTTTGGGAGCTATGTTTCAGGAGCAGAATTTTTATGAATATAAAATCAACAGCTATGTAATTATGTAGACAATAAAACATTTTAAAAGAGCTGTATCTTTTATAATGAAATATGAAATTATATAAGTACTCCAGTTTGCAATTCATGCAGCATCTCATGATCAATATTGAAAAGTGATTTCTATTACAGAATGCATATTATCTATTACTATATTTGACAATATTTAGAAAATGTAAAGCAAGGAACCTAATTTATAGGTTTACATTTCTTTCAAGAAACTATGAAATTGTGTAAATAACTTTTTTTTAAGCATGACTGTAAAGTCAAATACAGGCTGTATTTATCAACATAATTTGAAATCTTTGAGTAAGTTTGCCAACATTGTCTGCCAAATTATCAGGGTTTTTTCTGTTTTAGATCTTGATTTACACATTGATCTTTAATTCACATAATGCTTGTGGAAACTTTATAAAGTTTACTACATGTGTTCTTTCTTTATAAAACATTTATTCCAAGCAAAGGTATTACATATTTAGTTCTTTGTTTCAATAGTCTTAAAGGGTATTTTGAAAATACTTCAGCTATTATCAGCATGCTCTTGGTGGTTTGAAGGAATCATTCTGCCCTTAGATTTTTGCAGTTTGGGTTTGTTGTTGGTCACCCTGGCAGAGCCCTGCAGTATTTTTTCCTGCACCCTCCCAAACAGTCTCAGAGCAGCATTAATGTGAAAATCAAGGCAGCCTTTGCCTTTGGTCCAGACTAACGTGACCCTTTGAATGTGATTCAGTGCTGCTGGCTGTGAATGAGTCAGGACAAAAAAAATATTTTATCCAGGAAAAACAGGAATCCATAAAACAAAAAAGGTAATGGCAGGGCCCAGATGAGCAAATCTGCAAAGAGATGATTTTGGTTTGTTTCTGAGACGTGCAGAGCTGTTGGTGCTCAGTTGGCCCCTGTCCCAGCCAGATGTCACAGCTGGGATTGTGGTGATTGCTGAGCTCTGGCAACTCCTGTGGGTGTGAGTGGGATCTGAACTCTCTGGTACTGAATCTTCAGCCTCCAACCCCCACGTGCAATATGACATGGTCTGACCTGGTTCACTGCCAAGTCCTCTGCCCAGTTTTGTCGGCCTAAGATGGGCAGTGGTGTTTCCTTATTTGTGAGGACACTACATGCTCACTGGAGGTGATGAATTAATGCCGTTGGAAGTCTTTGATCACCCACATTGGGTGAAGCTTGATGTGTTTTCTAAAGTGTATCCATGACTAACTCGTGAGTTCTTGAGAACTGGTACCACCTTCTTTAAGTCCATTGTGGGAAATTTGACAAGAGGCTACACAATAATGGAGTCGAGTCTGTAGTACTACTACTGTTTCATGTGACTGTGGTATTTAGGTCTATTTTTTCCCAATGTGTAGAATTTTAACATAACACAGGAAATCTAACCTTTCATGCAATGACTTTCTCCAGACATGCTGCATTAAAGGTGAATAACTTGACCCTTGGCTTTTGCAAAGTAATGGAAGATTTCATGTAGCGTTTGCATCTTGAAAAAAATTTTTACAGGTTTTGCTTTTCTAGTCCATGAAGGAAATCTGTATTTGCTATGATACAAATATACTGAAAATGTAACATTTTATTTCTTCGTAATGGATTTTTTTTGCCTTTTTTTTTGTGTTAGCTCGTGCATTAAATCAGTAGAGCACTATTTGCACAAGCAGAAAATTAACATACTAATGAGAATGCTGCATTTTATGTTTCTTTGTCATGCAGTAAATACTTGCAGCATCAATAGGAATGTTTTCAGTTACTATGAACTTGTTTCAGAGGTCTTCGGTACATTTAAGGAGAGCAATATACATTTGAAGTCACCTTATTTTGTATTAAATTATAAATTGTGCAAAGAACTGGGTATTGTGGCACAGTAATTTTGTACTGATATGAAATATATAGCTATTAAAGCTATGGTTTGCTTTTTAACTCATTCTTTTCATCCTAATGCAAATTTGAGTGTTTTCATTAGGTTGTATTTTTCTATGTATATATACAATTTCAAAATACTATGATTGGGTAAACTGAAAAAATGTAAGTATTGATTTGATTCTGATATTTAGAATTTTGGAATAAAATACCTCTTAATCAACAGAAATTTTGTTGTAGGTTTGTTTCTTTTTTTCTTAGGTGTATTTTTTAAATACATTTAATTCACCAGAAAATATTTCATAGTATATGTTTGTACTCCACAATTATGTGCTAAATTCAAAAAGGTTACATTTATACAACTTCCACATTTGCACCTTGAGTCAAAAAATTTTGTAATCACAAGCAGGAGAAGTGATCTAGTCACAGCCTATATTCTGTCACTAGAAAATTGGAGCTATGCTGCTGTACTTTGACTCTTTGCACACCTGAATTATACTTTATTGTGTGCTTTGATCATTAGTTTGTAAATGAATTGCTAATACATTAATAAACTTAAATTGCAAATTAGTACATTAATATTTTTAAATCACCATTTCAGGCATTCTCAAGGTGTTCACATGGTGAATAAGTGGAAATGCTTTGAAAAAAATATGTATAGGAATTTTTCATCAATATATACATCGGAAATACATGAAGAATTAGGGTAAGTGCTGTCAGCTGCCCATCACATGGTATTTCACAATCCATCTGTTCTACTGCATCTTCTTGATAAACCCTCTGAAAGTTTTGTGCTGAATTTTTACCCCTCTTGACAAACATACAGGACATGCTGAGATTAAGTTTACAGGACGCAAAAGCACAACACAGACCTTGCAAATGTGAGGAGCAGAAGAACATTGACAGTAAAATACCCCATTACTGGTGTCTGTGATTTCACATGCAGACCAGGTGTGTGTCATACTGTTTCTGAGACACTTGCAGAGTCCATACAGATGGACATTTCTGTGTCATCTGTGCACACATTTTCAGCCCTGGCAGAACAGCAGATGCCATGTTCTGTGCTTGATGGCAATGGCTGTAATTTGCTTACAGTTTGAAGAGTGTGTAGTAACCTCTAAAGACTGCAGGAGTTACTGCTGGACACAATTCCTCAACAAAATACTCAGGTAGTTGAAATAAATTACCATGAACCTTCATTTCTTCAAAGAAAGTTTGTTTAAGAAGACAATCCTGATTGTGATTATATTTTTGCTGAAATGAATGTTAATGTGTACCCTAATTTTTCTTAGTAATTTTTCTAAATGTAGTACAGACAATTAATTTCCACAAGTTATTCCCCTTTTGGAGCCATTTTCAAGAGAGCTTTTGTCACACATTTAAAAGAACATTTTTTCCCCAGAACTTTATAAATGAATAATTGTGCATATTCATATCATCACCATTAATTTAAAATGCTCCCGCTGCCAAGTTGGTTCAATTATTACTCTCCAAATAATTTATATCCTGTTTAAAGCTCAAGTCTGCAAACATCTGGAAATGAATTAGTGATCTGCCCTTTCTCAATGCCACACCCTCACTCACCAGACAAATTCCTGAACAAAGGAAGCTCACAGAAGCAGCAGCAAGTTTTCTGTAGGCCCCTTTCTTGCACCTGGGACCACACACAGTTGCAGGGAATCCAAAATTAATTCAGCTCTGAGAGTGGCTGTGCAGGAACTTTTCCTTTCCAGTGCCCACATAAAAGGTTGAAATAGGAAGCTGGGTGAGAGGATGTTAATTAAGCAAATAGGCACCGAGCATGTCTGCTGAACTAAAAAGAGATTTTTTTTCTTTGTGAGCTCCTGGAGGAGTTTCACATCAAATAAATGATTGGTTTATTTGTCTGGTTTTTGTGGTCCTTTGCTTTCTTTCAAGAAAGATCCTGTCAAATGAAATCAGGTTTTCATGGCAAAGGTTTTTTTTGGTGCTGATGAAGAAAAAAGAGATTGACAATAAAGAATAGTATTGAGAAATATCTGCTGAGGAGGATGTGCATGTCCCACTGCAGCATTACCTTGAGAGCAGTGACTGTTCCAAAATGGTGCCAATGAACCATCAGCAACTGCAATAAAAGCAAACTGTATTTTCTAGGTCAATCCCAAATCTATTTCAAGTCATTGTTAATGGCAGGGAATTAATTACCTCGTACTGTATAGAATGATATGGAGGCATAAGGAAAAATATATTAGATTTTCTTCAGATTTTGTGAGAGATACATAGAAAATATGCACAGTAACCTGTCAGTTCTTCCTTTCAATATGGGCAAATTTATACCCCACTATAGTTTGTGACTCTATTCCTGTTTCTCTTTCAATGAAGAAATGTTCTGTAATCTGAAAACTACAGGATTTGGCCTAGTATGTTACAGTGTCTAAAATAAACCTTTTATTTGACTGATCTTTGTTTTGTTAGAAGGCAATTCGAGTAATTTTATACTTTCCAAAGGAGTTTCTATTCACTATTTCAACATACTGAAAATCTAGTGTTAGCCCATTCTGTAAGTGCTTACAGTGAATGGGATGTTGGACTCACTGAAATCCTGGCTCATCCACACCAGTGGATGGTGCTGAATTTTCACCCCTCCTGACAAACATACAGGATGTGCTAAGACCAAGTTTACAGGACACAAAAGCACAACAGAGACCTTGCAAATGTGAGCAGCAGATCACCCTGTGGGGTGATCCCAGAGTGTGCTCAGCTCTCAGGCGTGTGGGTGGCTGCCTGCTCTGGGTCAGTCTGGTTTGTCTGGATGTGCTGCCTTTCCTCAGGTTCTGGGGTTTCTTCCCAGCCTTAGCTGCTGCAGCTTTTTTCCATTACCCCACTCTGGGCTGTGTCCATACCCCCAGCTCTCTCAGCCCCTTATCAGGCTGCAGTCACTGTGACAGTCTTTAAAACGACATCAGTATCTCCTAAAGCCTTGATCTTACACAAGAATCTCTCTGCCTTATGTACATGTTTACTCCTATTAGCAGCTCCTGATATCCAACATTACACTGATCAGCAATATAGAGAATAAAAATTTTTAGCTCCTCTGAACATATTTTTTTAGAATTAAGGATGCACATGAGTACAGTTGGAATGCATGTACACATATGTGCGGCCAGAGCAGAGGGAAGCGTCTGGAGCACAGGTGTGATGAGGAGCCCTGAGGGAGCCGGGCGGGTTTATTCCGGAGAAAAAGCGGCCCAGGGGAGACCTTATGGCTCCCTGCAACTCCCTGAGAGAGAGGATGGGGCAGCCAGATGGGGGTCGAGAGTTTCTCCACAGAAAGGGTGCCTAGACAATAGAAGGCTGCCCGGGGAGGTGCGGAGTCACCGTCCCTGCCGGTGGAAAAGCCTGGAGGTGGCTCTCAGTGCCACGGTGCTGCTGGGTCACGGGCTGCGCTCGGTGACCTCGAAGGTCTTTCCCAGCCCAGCAGGTTCTGTGGCTCTGTGAATGTGCGGTTCCCTGACGCCGCGGCTGCCAGCGCCAGCGCCAGGCCGATGCTGGGCCTGCCCCGCCACAAGCGCGGGGGGCTGCGGGTGCTGCCGCCCGTAAGGGACGGTGTCCGCGACACCGGGGAGGCAGCCCAGCTCCGCCCGTGAGGGACGGTGTCCGCGGCACCGGGGAGGCAGCCCAGCTCCGCCCGTGAGGGACGGTGTCCGCGGCACCGGGGAGGCAGCCCAGCTCCGCCCGTG
>JAWWMU010000002.1:73531-86798 GCA_035048155.1 Cinnycerthia olivascens | reverse complement strand
CCGCTCCGCCCGTGAGGGACGGTGTCCGCGGTACCGGGGAGGCGGCCCAGCTCCGCCCGTGAGGGACGGTGTCCGCGGCACCGAGGAGGCGGCTCCGCTCCGCCCCGCCTCATCCCCGCCCCTGCACGTCCGTGGGCGGGCGGGCGCTGCCGCCGCAGAGCCGCCGCCGGGGCCGCGGGTGCGGAGCGCTGCGCCGGCCTCCCGCAATATGCCTCCGCTGCCCTCGGGCTGCTCGCCATGCCGGGCACCTGCGGGCGCCTCTCCGCGCTGCTGCCGGGGCTGGCGGCCGCGCTGCTGGTGATGCTGATGGTGGGGCGGCCGCCTCCCGCCGCCGCCACCCGCCCGCAGCAGCAGCGAGCGGCGCTGCCCGGGGGCTCCCCCGCCGCGGCATCAGGTACCGACCCCTCCCCTGCGTCCCCTTCCTTCCCTGCGGGATGCCTGCTCGCTCGCCCGGGGATCCCCGGCGTTTGCGCGGGGCGGGGGCGGGCGGCGCTCCTGGACCCCAAAATGAGCGGCTGTGGTTTGGCTGGAGCGGGATCCCCGTTCGGAGCCTGCGGGGGTGTGCGCAGCCTGGCAGGGAGCGCCCCGGGGAGCCGGCGCTGACCTGCCCGAGGGCGAGCCGAGCCTGCCCTTGGCTAGCGGGGCTCCTGCTGGCCGGCGGGAATCGCCACAGGGAGACAGCCGAGCATCCCTGGTATATAAATATATATATATGTATCATCGACGTGTATTTATTTCTGTATATATTTGTATCACTTTAAAAATAAACCAGCTGATACGTGTGCGAGCATCTTGAGCCTGTCAAATGAGTGATGGGGCTGCTGAGCTCGTTAGTTTTTGCATCCCCTCTGCAGATGCTTATCCAAGACCACGAAAATAATGTGCATATTTCAGCTTCAGGCCTTAGCTTTGCAGTCAAATTTTTGAGGATACCCCTTTGCAGAACCAGAGTAAACGATGAGGTGTCCGTACTGTCATCTGGTTTAAAAAATATGTGTATAGTCTGAAGTTTAGTGGCTCAAATGAGGATAAACCCGGTATCTTTCTTGACATACTGCCTTTCACTAAAGAATTTCAAGATGGTTTGAAACATGAATTAAGACCTTTTAACACTAAGGCTCTGTTTCAGCATATCACTGGAGCATATGTTTCATTTTTAGCATATAGGCATGCTTCTGTTTCCAGTTGACATCAGGAAGGTAGGAAATGTGCTTAGCTTTAGGCAGATGGTTAATATTTTCCTGAATTGAAGCCAATTTATAAAGCTGCTGAAGAATATTTGTTAATTAGGAAATATAAGCAAAGATATTAAATTGCAGTATTTGCTTGCAACTTCTTTAAGATGTAGGACAAGTAACTAGATTTGATAGAAAGTGAACATAGTTTTAAATTTTTCTTTATACACTCTTAAAATGCCATGATTTGCTCTTCAGGTCTTTTTTATGTGGATTTGGGTTTATGTTTTATTATTTTCCAAACATTAAAACTGTAACATTTTGAAGAAAGGCATTTGATGAACATCTCAATCCTTGTTTTTTTTCATTTTCACTGATGATTTTTCATTAGTTTGCTTCTTGTCTTACTTTTAGTAGAATATACCATTAATCACCAGCAAACACCACTTAAAAGGCATTGGCAGCATTTCTGACTTGGGCAGTGAACATTTTGCTCATTAAAAATTGAGTGGCAAAAAAAAAAAAGACAGTTTTTCTAATTCAATGATCCTCTTTGGTTTCAGGTATTGATTTCTTTTCAAGAAGCTCCGTTACCTTATCTCCTTCAGCCCTGGCCAAGGTCTTTGTTGGTATCTAACATTTTGATGCCTGTTCTGTTGGCTTGCTGTTGTTGTTGCAGACCCACGTACCCAGCTCTTGCTGCTTTCTTTTATTTGCTCATTTGGCATCACAGGTTCTGAGGTATGAGAGTCCAGAAAGTGTCTTCTAGTCCACAGCTTTTGTGATGGCCCTCAGTGTTAAAAATGATCATTTGAGTTGGTTGTCAGCATTTGTTTATGTTACGCTTAAATATAGCTAAAGATTTATTTCACTTGTTGGCTGGATTTCTAAATGATCTTGATTAATTTTTTCTTTTATAAAAACTGAAAAAAGCCAATGGTAGACTTAGAAAAAGATAAGCTAATTGCTGCTCGGAAACTTTTATTGTTCTGAAGAAGCTACTAAGCTTCTGTTTTGTGTGGTATTTCAGTAAAGCATGGAAGTAATTTTTGCTTTATTGACACTTTTGACATTTTTTAGAAGGAGAACGTGATTCCAGATGTATATATAATGGATACTAATGCCTTTTTGTGTTAAATTATCATCTGATGGCTTACAGCTGCCAGGCAGGCAGGATGAATGGCTGCTGCCTTTCCAGCAGAAGGCTGGCAGCAGGGCAGTCCCTCCGGGCAGGCTCTGGAGGGGCCACTCGTGCAGCTGCAGCCCCTGCGCTGGGGACTGCCAGGCGGGCACTGGCAGGTCAGGAGGAGTCTGGCTGAATTTGGGTTTGTGCGGGGGGTGTGTGACCCCAGAGCTGCTCCAGCAGAGGAGGCTTATTCTCCCCGGCTGAGAAGGGCACAGAGCCGGGGCTGTCCTTTGCCGTTTGCTCCTGTACCGACGGCCCTGCCCTGCCCTGTGGAAGCTCATTACCCCGTTTTACAGATCAATTCCCTCCCGGATTAACTGACTCCTGCCAGTGGAATTGTTGTGCTGTGTGAGGGGAGGTGCTGAAGTCAGCACAGCTGTGTGTGGTGTCTGGGATGCACGCTCTGTGCTGAAGGCACATCATGACCGAGAAGGGGTTTTTGTTCTTTTTTTTTTTTATCCCTAAAAGCAACAGCAAACTTACTTATTTCTCTTACTGCCAAGAGAAATAAGCAAATTCTGTAACAAAGCAGAGAACACATATGAGAGGGACCCATATGTTATTCTGACTTGTCTCATCTCACAGATGCAGGTATTCTTCCAAATTAAAGAAGAAAGTAAAAAAATTGGAGAGCGAGAGAGACAGGCCTCTCTGGTTAGGGTGGTGATTGCTGAGAGGAGAACCTGCCTTACTTCTTCCTTATTCATAATGATTTTTTGCGTTTTCCATGTGGCAGTTTGCAAATCTGGGCTCTGGTGTGCAGGAGCAATTGAAGAGAAGCCGCTGGGAGCTTCAGATATTCATCATTGAGGTCAGCAGGCTTGAGCACAGAATTCAGTGAATTATAGTCCTGGCTCTGATCCAGGCAAACCTGGTTTTGTTTTCCTTGTTCCCTTTTCTTTATTGAGGTGCATTCTTTATAGGAGTTGAGAGTTATGTTCATGAGACTTGGGATATCCTGATGTGGGGCATTATTATCCTTTTTATAATGCAGATATTGTGCTATAAATAGAGCAGAGACCACTAATTGAATAAGTGATAGTTATCTGTGTCAGCTCTGTGGCAGGTCTGACATGTACTGAATGAACAACATGCTCCTGCAGAAAAAGCAGCTGCGTCAGTGGAAAGTGTCACTTTACACAGGGTGACATACAGCATCTTCATATTGGCATTTTTTTTACCATGTTGAGACATTAAATTAGACTTGAATGGTGTTTTAAAATAGGTGTTTTTTCAAGTGTGGGTAGTCCCTGTACTTTTTGTAATCCCAGCATGAACAAGGAAAACCTTGCCCTGTTATTTGTTATAGACCATGCTCAGTCTGCCTGTCATTCTAGAATTCAGGGAAAAAGGAGTTTATTTTGGTTTGGTGTATTTTTTATTTTTTTTTTTTTTTTTAAGCAGATGGTTTTGCATGTGATGGGAAGATTAGTTTGGTTCTGTAGGGTGAAATTCAAAAGCTGTAGCAGCTAACAGTGGTGCTGAACAAAGGAGAGGGGGGATTTAGAATTGCTATGAGTATTTATTTGTTAATACACAAACCTCTGTTGAGGCAGACGAGATAAATATGTGATTGATTGACAAACCCAGAAGAAAATGAGAGATTCCTTTTTTACCTGCTGGAGACAAATTCACTGCCTGTGGAATTTGATTCTGAGCCCATTTCTCTGCACTGTCTGCATGTGATGATGAGCAGCTGCCTAATGTGAAGCTCTGTTGTAGACAAGTCATTTCTGGTGCAGAGTTTTCGAAACTCTTTTGTGTGTTGTCCTGTTCTTCCTGAGCATTTCCTCCTGAGAAGGAGGAAACTTTCTAATGTGTCCTTTTCACTTGAGATACCAAAAGAGAAATATTTCTTCAAAACAACATATGTGACTTTTTGCATTTTTAATCTTAGTGTTCCATGTTTCTTGCTGTAGAATATTTTTCCTAATGACTTGTATATTGGTGCATAGTTGATACTTGGGTATTTAGAGTAGCATTTGGTTCTGATATCTTTTTACATTTGTCTGGGTTTGATTTTGAGCAATAATACATATTAATGCACTTAAAAACCCCCATGGTGTAGTGTGACTGGCTTCTTTGTCACTTGATGGCTTGCTGTCTCCAAAGTCACTGGATTGAGGATTAGTAGCGCAGCAATAAATCCTGTTTCGTTTTAGAGCTTTTGTTGCAGTCAGATACCACAAGAAAAAGAGTGAGGAATTAAAAGCTGTGTGGGAGATTCTTTAGCATTCCAGTAAGGGAGGAAATTCAGTCATTTTCATGGCTCAGCGATTATGTGGGATGAGTTCCTGCTCAAGAAGCCAGGGCTGTCTGAGTAGACACTTCTGATCAGAACTGGCATTGTTTGTTTTATACAAGCAGCAACACAACTCTCTTATCCTGTAGGTACTGGAATATAACTGGTATCAGGGAAAAGGTTTATTTTCAAGTTAGAAGTGTTAGGTGCAAGCAAGTTAACTCCACCTACAGAAATAAGCTCAGAGAATGGCCTTTGATTTGCTGCTCCTTTTCCTCAGGATTCCCAGCCTCTGGTATTTACAGTAATGGCTTCTCAGCCAGGTGAGAAAGAATTCAAGACTTAGACGTGTCCGGATTTGTTGGAGATGATGTTCTTAGTGTCTGAGCTTTTTGTGCTGCTCTAAGTCTTAGCAATGCAACAAAATATCAGTGAGGGCATTAGGGCACTGAGAGGGGGTAAAGCATCTACAGTTTGAAATGGGAATGAATTAGGAAAAAGAAATACTCATAGATGCATGTGCTCCAGGATATAGGTCACTCAGTTTCTAGTACAAGACAAAAGAGGAGTTTGGAGTTTTTCATGGCAAAGCACACATGACAAAAATATGTACTTTTTTTTTTTTTTTCAGGAAGAAAATCTGCATAAGCACAGGGGTTCTGAAGAGTAAGACATCTCTCCTGAGCTGAAAGCTTGCTTTCATTGAAGCTTGTAATACATTATACAGCATGATGCTCTATGCTTCAGAAAGCTTGATTTCAAGAAACTTGTGTTGGTAGTAGCTTCCATTGTAAAGAGCTGAGAGAGACAATGTGTTTTAGCATTCATGGAATCAGGGCCCATGGTTACACGATCAGAAGTGGCAGAAAACAAGGGATTAGTGATGGCAGGAAGCTACCTATTGCAAGGTGGTAGTTTTTGCAGTTCTTATTTGTTTTGCTAAAGTTTGCTTCTTGTCAATCCAGTTGGCAGAAAGTACACCATCAAAGGCCAATTGCTATGTAAAAACATTCGCTGAATTACTGTCAGGCTGAGAACAAGGCAGCTTGAGAATTTGGAATGCAGCTGCTATCTGGGTCACTGGGGATCTGTGGCATGCTTTCTCTGTGAACTAGCTCAGTAGATGAAGTCTTTGAAGACACAGGCAAAGATCTGAGAGGAAAGTTTATTCAAGATAAACTTGATTCTTGGTGTGTCAAACTTAGCAAAGCAGCACAGGTTACTTTGTTGTCTTGAAAGTTGCATATTTTTACATCACTGTATCCTTTTGTAATGAATGGGGACTTGAGGCACAATGACAGAGCAAATGTGCCCTCTTTATTACTCTTGATACTGTGTTTCATTCCTAATTCATAGGTTTTGCATCTGGGGTGCTTTAGGACCACCCAGGTTCTGTGATCAACCATTTCCCTTGAACCATCAGAGTTAGTTTATTCTCAAATAACTCTTCTGTGTTCAGTAGGTTGAAACTATCAGGTCTAGTTCCTCTTGCCTACTCCTGGCTTGCCAGGACTGTTCCAGCACAGCTCCTGCATGTTCCTAAACTGTCACCTTTCACACATGGCTGCAAGAAGTTGCATTCAGCAGGCTGCAAAGCAGCTGTTACATGTTTTGCCTTCCTCCTCTGGCACTAGTTGTAGCAGAAAATAGGAGGTTTGAGAACACTTTTCCTGCTAGCAAACGTTTTTAGGCGAGGATGAGAGTGTGCACAGCTTTACAACCAGCAGTAGGGAAATGTATTTGCTGAGAGAACCCGTGCTAGGGAATTTGGGGTTAGAAAGGTGAAGAGAAGGAATTCATCTTGCAGAGGTCCCTAAGGCTGGTGTTTGGTAGGGTGGATGTCACTCAGGATGTACTCAGTTGGAACAGGCATTCCAGATCCATTCAGCAGAGCATGGTTCCTGGGAAAGGGCAGTCCTTGCAAACTCTGAGCCTGCAGCACAGAGCAGGTGCTGGTACAGCCCCACCACATCCCCCTGTCACATCTACAGCAGACTGTACTGAGGGTAACCTTTGGGCAGTCTGCTGCCCTGCCATTTGGGGGGATTCAGGGCAGAGAGGGATGACCCTTCCATACGAGAGAGCACACATGGGCTGCAGTTGGAGCAGGTTCTTGCTCTACATCAGCAGCAGCAAGGACAGTCCTATGTGTGGAGAACCCTCCAAAGCACCTCTTACCTTAACACAGCTGCTCAGCCAGCATGCAGGGCTAATGTGTGGCACCAGCAGTTCTGTCCAGTAAAAAGCCACGTGCCGTGAACTTCACAAGCAGCTGTCTTGTCAGTTGTTTGTAGAGGATGTGAAGAAAGTCTCCTCCTGTCTCAGTTGGACCAGCTGCCCTAACTTTCCAAATGATCCTGTGTGCCCTGTGGCTTTAAGCTCATTGTGCATTCTTGTAAACACCACAGTGACAGGTCTGCAGCTCGTGGCACTTGCATGGCATCACCCTGGTGATGTGTGGCCTTGTCTGATGTAGCTCCTGGAAGCCATCTGTGTGCCCTGCTGGAGTGGACAGGCCTGGGAGTGATGTTCTTGCCTGTCTGTGCATAAGCCCCTGAGTCTCACCAAAGGCAGGGATGAACCCTTATTCTTCCCCCTCAATTTCTTGTCGTTCATTCTCTTCCCTGATTATGTTTCATCACATGGACTCGGAGAGAGTCACTGCTGTCTGAAAGAAGTTCAGACTTCAGGGCACAATTGTCACAACGTAGAAATGAAGCAGTTGCAGGAGATGGGTTACGGGGTCAGTTCATTCTGCTGGAGTTCCACGTGACCCTTTCTCCAGCATTCTGCATTTACTGTTGACAGTGCCAGGTACCTGAGAAACTTCAGTTCTACCAAGAGAGGAGGCAAGAGGTGGCCTGTTGAGATTACATTATAAAAATTGTGGCTTGTGGTGGGTAAGAGAGCAAAAAACAATTTTGTCCTACTTAGTGATTTTTTTTCCTTGTCCCATTGTGAAAAATCTGGTGATTTTGCTGTGAATCTTCCCTGAACCACTAGCAGCTATACAAGTTAAGCTGTATGCCAGCTGTGGTGGGGAGTGTTGGGGTTTTTTTGTGTGTGTTGAACACAATGCAGTGCTTATAGGTATGGGTGTGAGGCATGTGTTGGGCCATGTGCCTTAGGAGGTCATGAAACAGAAGAATAGTGAGAATCTCAGAGCCACTTCAACACATCCCCAGCAGAGTGGGGTTGACAGCCATTATTGATGTGACCACTGCACCCCAAAAGTGCTCTCAGGTCGGTAGAGTGTTGTTGGCTTGATGAGGGCTCCAGCCTGTGCCTCTGAGTGTTGGCTTGGGTGCTTTTACTAAACACAGTGTGGTTATAGGCAGGTCAGTTGGAGCAATGACTCATTATGATGCAGCTTGTTTTGGAGGAAAGAGCTGAATTTAGGTGGGTTTTCTTTGTTTGGGTGTTTTTCATTTGTTTGTTTCAGTGTGGTCCTCAATGGTTCATCTGGCTCTTCTGAAATGTTTTCTTGTATTTCACATACTTTTACTTTATTTCAAATTAATCTTTTTACCTGTATTTAATGCTTGAACTTTCCCACTGGACTGTGCATATAGCTTTCAGGATTCATGTTGTAGGATATTTTAGTGTCAGGTCTGAGCAACCCTTCCATTACTCAAGCTGATTTTACTGTCAGAATCATTGATATTACTGTTTTAATTTACTGCAAGAGTGAGACCATGCAAGATAAAGTACATTTTTCACCCTATTTCCATAATGAAGCATGGAATTTGCATCAGATTGTGAGCCCCATGTCTTTCACGTGCTTCCCCCTAATGCATGCAAATTGAGACAAAGTGGAGTCACATCCTCTGCTGCAGATTTCGGGCTGTTTCATAAATATGATGCAAACAGTTGGCTCGGTCTGCTGAAATAGATGTGTGTGGCATGGTTATGAAACTTGGCAAAACACCAAATCTATTTATTATTAATGACTCTACATGAGCAAGGCTCCCAAATGAAACTGATTGGAACAGCCCCACGGAAGTTTTCTGTGAGGTAGCAAATCTGGTTGATGATTTCTACGTGCTAATCTGAGCTACACTGGAGAGAAGGTCAATGATGTCAAGATGTTTGAAAATATGGGCTGTTTTCCTGGGATGAGGAAGGATGTGCTTGCCCTCTCCACCTGTTATAGACTCTAATGGAATTAAAAAGAGTTTTTTCATGTAACTGTGGAAAATATTTTCCCTCTGTTTCGAAGCATTTCATTAAGTGACTGAACAGGAGAAATGAGTGGTTTTATATGTTAGGTAAATGCAGGATTTTGGTAGATTTTGTGTTTGGAACAATAAAAACTGTTAATAACATGAATTATGGCTTGTGATAAATATCACAGGATATTCTGAGAGCAGAGGAGAAAACTTACTCTCATTGGGCTGCAGTAGAGAGTTTCTTTAGATTACAGAGCATTGATGTTTAGAAAATCCTCTAATTAAATTCAGCAGAAGCAAGACCCAGCAAAACATTTGTGAGATCCTGCATAGTTTGGGTTTTGCATTGTTTGCAGCAGTGGGCAAAAGAACCTGTCATGGCTGTTTGCCTCTTATTTAGTTGTCAGGTTCCTTCTCCCCCTCTTGTGTTTTTGTTGGGTGTTTTTTCAGACCTGCCCCTCGACAAGTCTGTCTGCTGGACTCTTCAGTGTTCCATGGAACAGATTGTCCCAGAAATACTTAAGTGGATTTGTTTCCCCCCAGTCCAGCTGGCACAATCTCAGAGGTGCTGGATGAATCTTGAATATTTGGGGGGGCAAGAAGAAAGTGTTTACTGCCCCATTCTTATCCTCCGTGTCAACAACACCATTTCCATCATCCTAGAAAGGTTTCCATGGTGCTAAGTTGTTTTCCCCTTACTCCCTACAGGACTTGGGCTGCCTGCTGGGGAGGGAGAACTTGTGTTTGTGCTGCAGACAGCACAGCTGGGGCTTCAGCTGGCTCTAGTGATGAGCTGCAGGCAGGAATGACTCCCAGCAGCAGTGGCTGAGTCATTAATGCATCCAGCCCTGACACTTACCTGGGTGACATCCATGGATGCACAGCAGTCATGGCTGCAGTTATTGTGCTGCAGTCCTCATTCTGTTGTTTTGCTTTAGCCTGTGATCTGATTTGACGCAATTTACTCTTTTTTAAAACCTTTCTAAACTCTGAGGAGTAAGACTTACTCAAAGTTAGTAGGAATCTGCAGTCATTTTTCTAATACCCAGTGTTGTATTCTTTGTTGTTTTGTGATTTTTGATCATTCACTTTATGAAATCCAACTTTAATGAAGATTTCTATATGAAAGAGACTGTAGCTTGTTGCTGCATTATGGATTTCCTAACTCTTGCAATAAAAAATTCCCTTTCCACACATACAGAGCTACCCTTAGGAAATGTTTTCCTGCAAACTTTGAATTCTATTTTCTCCATATATGCCTTTATATACTGGCCTTCTTCCAAGGGATTAGAGGATCTCTTCCTGCAGGTGAAAGACAGACATTGCTGCAGCATTACTAATATCTTTCTTGAAGGAGTAGTATGAGATTTTAAAGCTTTAGGGGAAGAAAAGTATTTTCAGGTAAGACTTATTGAAAAATATCTCTGATTGCAACAGTAGTTATCCTTAGCAATTAGTGAGTAACGTGCACTGATGTTTGAATTTCTAGTTTGTGGGGTGTATTATGCCTCAGAGTCTGTGGATGTATATCTGTCAGGGTTTCAGAGCATTAAATGTCATGTTTGAACAGGTGCTACTTCGTTTTCCTGGGATTTTTTTTCCCTCCTTTTGTCAAATTAAGGGTATGTTTAAAATTGTGCAGTTTTTTTTCACCTAGTTCCACTTACAAGCCGCCACTAGAAATTCCACAAGACAAATCCTGTATGTGACACATAGGGATAAAAAAAAAAAAAAAAGAGAGCTTCATGTTGCAAGGATACAGGAATATTCTTTCTGTCCAAGTATATTGACTGACAGAGGGTGGGTTTGACAAATCATTAGAAATTCTCTACAAGAAATGGTTGCATTTTGTCAAGATGCTGCTGACTGATTTATCTTTCCTGTTTAAATGCTGAAGGTTTAATTGTAAAATTCATGAGTGGGAAATCCATGTTGTTGGCTTATCCTCTAATAGACACTTGCCTGTTTTTCTTGAGGTTGTATAATATATTGTGAAGTTTATATAAAGTCTCCATATTTAAAATAGAGCATTATGAAGATTTTATAATATTTCCCTTTGTACTTTCTTCCCCAATATTCTGTAACAAAGTGTGAATTTTTAAATATTTTTATTCCCTCAGCTCTGATGCAAGGCAAAATGATACTGGCAGAGATTTAAAAAAAAAAAAAAAAGAAAGAGCAGCATTACAGGTTTAGTATTAGCCAGTGAGTAAATTGAAATGAAAAAAAAAAAAACCCTTATAATGAAATGCCTCTGAAATGCCTGGGCAAAGCTATTTTATTTTGTAGGTTTCAGGAGCTCTTTCTAGTATTTACTTGCTCATTTTAATCTCTTTCATTTGCAAATTTATCTCAATTTGAAAGGTAAGTTTTATTTAAGATTTTATTCTTGTGATATTAATAATTTATCTCACTTATCTCAAATTACAGAAGATGATGTTTAAAATAAATGACTCCTAAATAAGTGAAGCTCTGCAGACTGCAGCATTCCATCTTGTCTGCTGCCTGTCTCCCTTGCCCCAGGAAGGTGAATTTCTGCTTCAGTCTTCCATAGTAACCACAGCTCTGAGAACCAGGCTGGCTGATTCAACAAAATAGCAGCAAATCAAAATGCAAAGTTGCTATGGTAATTTTAATTCTCATAGGTTTATTGTGTTCTGTGAATTCTCATGTTCTGTCTCTGGTGATGACACAGTCTGAGTTTAATTTGTGAAGAAGGCATCTAATGGTGTAAAAACATCTTGCAACTCCTCACCAAATGAGTACCTTGCAGCAGTACATTCTATGCACTTAAAATTATTCCAGTGATTTTTTTAAAATGACATATATATGCCATGCAGTGTTAAAGGAATACAGACAAGGGAAAAAAATCCTATCTAACCTTCATGGCTGCTTTCCTGTCTGAATTTCATGCCTCTTGCTTAGGTAGCCCATAAAATATATAAAGGGGAATTTTCCCTTCTATTTTCTCCATCTTACCAGGAGCACTTCAAAGGGCTTGGGGGTGTGTTCCCACTGGATAGGGGAGAGAGTTGTTAGCAGCTTTATGGATTAGCCTGATGGCATTCTGCTGCACTTCTTACAAGCAGGATCATTCCAGGAAGGTGTTCATTGATTATGCAGCAGTAATCATTAGGGATACAGCCTATGATCATCTGCTTTATTCTACTGATTTTGCAGGACCTTAATTTCATCAATATTTGGTTCCTGTCAACGTTTGTGGAATGATTATCATGCTTATGCAGTTTGTTTATGCATCTGGTCTGAGACCTTGGGGGGAGTGTAACCACTTCTAATGGCAGAACACATCTGGTTGTAGAAAATGATTATTTTTGTTTATTTATTCAAATAGGCCATCAAGTCAGTCCTCTCATATATACAGCAGATCTTCAAATTGAAAAAGCTATAATTTGCCTATGCAATCGTACAGATTTTGAATACTGAGGCCATCCAGATTATAAAGTAATCCAAATCCATTAAAATAATTGCAAGATTAAAAGTTTGCTTTAATTTTTTTTAATATGGTGGGATTTTGGTCTTTTTGGTCTTTTTTAGGTGTGAACTCAAGGTAGTGCTGCAATCAGTACCTGTACAAGTGTGTCATGGAATGGGGTGGATGGGAATTTAATGTCTGTTGGGAAGTACTAGGAGTGTCTAAAGTCTTTCTCATGTGTGGAAAATTACCTTAGTCTGGGCAAATATCACATCAAAATGTGGCAGCTCAAGTTTGCTAGAGTTGAATATTGGCCATATTTACTCGTGATTAAATTTCATATTTAAGTTGCTTCTGAATTTGGAGCAATTGATAGCAAAAGTTGTGGGGAGGTCAGTTTATTAGTGTACATTGACCTAATGCCTAATTTCCTGCTTTGCAAATTCTTTCAATGTCTAAGTATTAATGAGGCATAAATTAATATTTTTTAACAAATATTCAAGGACAAGATTTCTAGTAAGAATGCTTTACAGTTTTCTTTACCTCTCTTCAAAAAACAAAACTCTTTTTACTCTTGTTTGCTTAAGATTTGTATTTAGGTATGCACACAACTCCATACAAAATATAAACCCCTGAAATATGTTGGTATAAAAGGAAAATAATTATTCTGTTAAAGTGAAAGAAATTAATTATTCTGCTGAAGTGAAACAAAATTGTTGTCAGTAAATAAATGCAATTACCAACCTTTTTTTGTGAAAGCATCAATAAAATGCAGTGTTAATTCTATGTAAATGTGATGCCAAGTCTATGAATACTTTTGCTGGGAAAAAATGAGCAAGGTATGACTCAGATAAACATTCTGTTTCTCCGCTGTGTCGTTTTTTTTTTTTCTTTCTTTCTTTACTTTTGTTTCCTATCAAAATCCCTTTAAGAAGGGAAAAAGGCTTTATTCCTATCTGTAAAATATATAACACTTGCTCCAGCGTGTCAGTAGGCAGTCAGCTTCTTCATATGCTGTCTGATAGAGATTTATTATAATATCAAACTGCATTTGGGGTCTGT
>JAWWMU010000002.1:51554-73431 GCA_035048155.1 Cinnycerthia olivascens | reverse complement strand
TTTTTTTTCTTTCTTTCTTTACTTTTGTTTCCTATCAAAATCCCTTTAAGAAGGGAAAAAGGCTTTATTCCTATCTGCTCCAGCATGTCAGTAGGCAGTCAGCTTCTTCATATGCTGTCTGATAGAGATTTATTATAATATCAAACTGCATTTGGGGTCTGTTTTGAACTAAATGAATAATTAGTCTTTGACCTACTAATTTACTTAGAACCTTGAAGTTTTCTCTGGATCATGCTGATTTCCCAGAGGCAAATCCCTGGCAGTTTTTCAGTCTGCTAGATTAGAAGTGTCCCTTCAAAGTGCTCATCCTGATGGGTTTGATTCAATGCATTTAATTTCATGTAATAAATTCACCACTCTTCTTAGTGTGAGGCTTGCAGAAAACCTCATCTTTAGAAAAGTGCTGGTATTTTTTCATAACCAGTGCTCTCAGTGGCTAAAATATTACCTGGACTCCTCATCACAGGCGTTAGTCCAGGATGGATTGATTTGTGGGAGGGAGACTGAGCAGAGCTCTGCAAAGGGAAGAGGACACTATGAAAGGCAAGAGGAAATAGGAAGTGGGAAAGGGAGTTTTCAGAGCACAGTGAATGAGCAGAAAGCAGATGTATTTTTGTTGGAGGTGACAGCAGACTGTTGGGTTCACACCTCTTCCTGCACTGTTTGGTTCAGCTCTTAACAGCAAAAGTATCCATTTGTTCCAAAAGATGCAAGTTCTGTCTCAGCCCCTCCTTGATGTGGCACTGAGGGGTCAGAGTAGTGTGTGAAATGTGTTCTTATGCTCTATTTTTAATTTTCCAATAAGGTGGCAGGAAGGGTCACCTGAACACACTTTCAGTGTGTGCTGAAATGATGCATTTATTGACATGAATGAGCTTCTAGTAAATAATTTCCATCTCCTCTTAACCCATGTACAGATGCCTGACAATTCTGGCACTGTGGTCTGCATGTGCCTATCGAGGCTATGCTGGTGAAATAAGGAAGTGTTTCTCTGTATCTGAAATAAAGCATTATTGAAATAAATATAAAAGATTTTGTTTGAAAAACTCTCAGAGTTAGAATATAATTTATTTTTTTTCCCAGAAAAAGCTCATTTGAGTAGCCTAATGTGTGACAAAGCTTAGGCAACAATGTGCTAATTATTTTTTAGTTTCTAATCTGTTACACTTTTTCTTGACTGTGAAGCACGAGCTTGGTGGAAGCACCTAGATCTGACTAGATTGGGTTAAACTGCCTCCTACAGAAAAAATGACTGTAACAACCTTTCTCTGTGTAAAAGGAACTGCCTGTTCCCCCCCAGGATCTACCCTTAGCTCCCTCATAATTGAGATTTTGTAGATGGCTTCTGTGGAAATTGGTTGACCAGAAATAGGGCAGTGGGAATACTGTGGTGTCCTACTTTCCCAGACCCTGTTTTGCTGCTTTGTCCTTGGAAATTGGTGATGTGTTCTGTGCCACTGCAGAGAGGTTTGCCAAAGCTCTTCTCTTAAATGTACATCCTAATGCTTGATTTTGCATTAAAATATTTTAAGGGAGTATGCAGCTACAGAACTGTACTGTATAGATTGTGTGGATTGGCTGTTCATACACAAATGCTGATCAGCTCTGTGCTTCAGTTTGTTTAGAACAATTGTTTACAGTATCTTTTACAGCATCTATATTATCTAAAAGCAGTTTTCTGTAAGTGTCTGTTGACAGTTTTCTGTAAGTGTAGTTGAACAGCGGTGACACAGAGCAGTAAAACAACATCTTTTCTCCAAAGGGCATTTCAAAGAGCAGCCTGTACTTGCTTTAAAATTAGAGCCATAATGCTGCCACTTTGCCTAAAAATCAACCTAAGCAAGGCAATTTTTAGCAATTGCTGCAGTCTGTGTCTGTCCTTATGTACCCCCGTTCTTTACCCATCACTTTGGGGTTAGTGTTGAGTCCCTGGCTGGAAAGTTTTAGCTCCCAGAGTGATTCTGGAGAGGGGTGGTACAAACTTAACCTCCTGCTAAATGCAAGAGTGAGACTGTCAGTAGTTGTCAGCTTCCAAGTATTTTCTTTTTGCTGCCAGGTGGAATGATTATATTTGTTGTGCTAAAGCACGTGTTGTTCTTATTTAAATCTAAACTTCTCTTTTCCTGAGGAATTGATTTTTGCAGCTGGTTAGTTATTTGTTGAATTTTCTCAGACCTTTTTTGAACAGTATGAGCTTCTTTGCTTCTCAGTTCAGTCATAAGTTGTTGAAAATGAAATATGCAGATTGTACTTACACCTAATTAATAAAGACAAAGTTAAAATTGTACAGGCCAAACCCCTTGTGGTGTATTTTTTATTTTAGCAGTGTTCCTGTTCCATTTTAGGAATGAAAAATAATGTTCTGCTACTTATTTTCTGCTACTGTTTTAAATCAGAGGAGCAGCATATAAAGCATCCTTATAAAGAATCAGGTAATTATTTTCTAAATGAGATATTCTGATCCCAATGTGGAATAGATAGAAGAATGATTTGTGTAGAGTTAGAAAGATCTTTATGCATGTATGTGCCCATTTGTACTAGGGTCTATAAATTACTGCACGGAGGATGACAGGATAAAAGAACACTGATAGCTAACAAATGAAGCCTACATTTGGCTGTAGAGGTTATTAATTAGATTTGCAGGTTATTTGATAGCTACAAGAAGCATAATTGCAAACCAACCAGACAGCTCAGCCCAGTGCCTGACAATAACTCACAATACACCCATAAAATAGTTATGGGAGTTTAGGGGTCACCTATTATGTCATTTTAATGCCCTGTGCAGGGTGGAAAGCTCAGTCCTGTGTCAGTGCTTTGTCCCTTACTGCAGAACAAAGGTACCCACAGATGGATGGTGCCCTGTGGGGAGAGGGGCTTGGCCCTGCACTAAATCACCCCCAGAGCCCTCAGGTGCTGCCACAACTCCCCTTCATGTACATGGATTTTTAATGAACTCAAGGTGGCTTTTACTTTTTTCTATCTATGCTTTTGTAGTTTGTCCCAGCTATTACTGTAGTTTTAAGGAAGTTTTAATTTTGGTGTTTGTGGGCAGGGGGTTGGCTTTGTATGACCTTTTTGTACCGAGGCCAGATGTGTGTTGGCTGTCTAGATTGTGTTCCATTGATTTCCATCCCCCATGGCAATACCCATTGCACTATTCGATGTGTAGTAAAACCCTTTATTCTTATTACACATTTTTTCTTTACAGATCAGTGCACCTTTCATACCCCTAATTGTGGTAAGCAAAAAAATATGGTGTTCTATGAATGTAAAATGGAAAAAGGGTTGTTCAGTCAGCTAAGAGCAAAGGAAATGTCTGCCTGGTTAGCAGGGAGCCTGGTGTACACAGAACTCTTGTCAGTGTGTGCCTTTTCTGGCGTGGGTTTAAACATCTCTGGGCAAGGGTGGGAGCAGTCTCCTCTGAAGGAGGGAACTAATGAGCAATTTGTTTGTACTTACTGTTCATCCCATAAGAGAATTGCATAACTGGGGAGTTGTCTGTGTGTTGGAGAAGAGTAACTACCTCCTTGCAGGTGCAGAACATCTTTGGCTCTAGAATCTTGGTGATAAATGGGGAAAGGGACTTAGGGCTGGCTTGCAGAATGTGTAGGAATTCTTCCTGGGCAGTGCCTTGCGTGTGTGTTTTCACCACCTTATCCCAATTAATGCTATCTGTAGTTTGGAACATATTGGTGCCCGTGAGGGCTCTGGCCTTCACCACGTTAATTAAATCTCACATACATGGTAACCAGATGACATGCTTGTCTGCAGAATTAAGAACAGATTACATGGACCATAATTGAGACTTATTTGCACTGTTATATTTGTAACCAGCTTGCAATTCCAAGCAGTTCTTTGGATTAATTCTGTGATATGATTTCTGAGTTAGGACAGTGAAGTGAAGCCAAATTCCAGGTATTAGATATTTTTTTTTTTTTCTCAAAGAAATGAGGTGTCATCAATTTTACCAACCAGGACATTTTTGAAGTAGCTAAATGTGGTAGAAGGCCTTGTTTCCCATTGTCTGAATAACTGCTGCATTTGTATGAACATTTATCAGAAATGTTTTAATGCTGTAGGAGCTGGCATTTCCAGTGGACCTGCCAAGAAAGGAATCCCTTCCTCTGAGGCAGCACAAATCAAATTAGCAAGGACTGAGTTCTTTCTTCTAATTGTAGGACTTCTGTCAAATCTGTTTAATACTGAGATACAGCTGACCCACTTGTGTTTGGCACGTGTCAGTGACCTGAAAAAAACACAAGGTTCATCCATTGTTTAAGTTTTCAGCTTTGGTTTTGTTAAAAGCTAACCAACTGTTCATTGTTGTTATCTGAATTTTTATTTCAATACATTTTATTGTGATTAAAATATCCTACTGCAGTTTCCATCATAGTTGAGACTTAAAATTGTCCTTAAAGGCTTGTAAATTAGGATATTTATAAAAGAAAAAGAAAGGCAGTATTTTCTTTGCAAATTAGATGTCTTGGCTGTTACTGTGACATTGTTAATAACTGAATGCCATTAAATTCATGATAAATGAATGTGGGGCTTATGAGGGGGTTGGTTTGAGGAGGGAGCTGGTCAGGAGGTGTCAAGGTTGGAAAGAAATGGTCAGAAATGCATACAAAATCTGAACTGTGGGGCCCTGGTAACGTCCTGCTTTTAATTCTTTGCAACAACTGATCTGCAAAACTATGGTGAATGTGGCTGTGTGAGTGGAAAATTGTTA
This sequence comes from Cinnycerthia olivascens, assembly GCA_035048155.1. Lineage (NCBI taxonomy): Eukaryota > Metazoa > Chordata > Aves > Passeriformes > Certhiidae > Cinnycerthia > Cinnycerthia olivascens. The sequence goes on along the minus strand of JAWWMU010000002.1, from coordinate 68,702 downwards.
CTGTTGGATTCTGGCTTTCTTTCCCTTGATTTTTTTAACATGTTTTCATTTCACAAGTGTTTGGACAGAGGCATAACAATATATCCCCATTTCTCCTGTGCCGTTACTCTTGAGGAGTGCAAAGAATAATTTTTTTAAAAAGTCTTTCCAAACCTATTGCATGGAAGTTTAAAGTGACTTGTTGGCAGAGTAGATAATAAAATCCAAGTGCAGGCAGGACTCAACTCCCTCCCTTTAGCGTGTGTCTGGATATTCAGGGGTATGAATGAACTGAACTCCTCACTGGAGTGGCTGCTGCCTGTGTGTGACAGTCACATAGGTGGGGACTCTTCCAGAGCTGCCACTGGAGAGCTTTGTCTCAGCAACTCCCAGGATTCTAATCCACATTTCCAGCCTGGCATCTGCCTCTCCTCAACACCCCTTCAGGCAGAGCATCCCTTTTGGGAGATGCTGTGGCAATTTCTATACCCGCAGGAGAAGGAAGTAAGCAAAGTTCAGCATGGCTGAAAACAGCCAATGATATTCTTCAGTCAGTTCACCATGAGGGAGTGAAAATAGCTTTCTACAATTTTACAGTGTTTTTTATTATTTTTTTTTTTTACTTTTTGCAACCCGAAGGTTCTAAGAAAGTGAGGTTTAATGTGGCTGTAACTGCAGGAGATGAGAGGAAGAAATAGTTTTGCACAGAACAACCTTTGACTTTACCAACAGATGGAGGAGGGCTGTGGCATTTGCCCTCACTCCTGTGTTTTCTTGATAGGCTTTTTCTTAGCAGGAAATGGAAAATACTCATTAAAAGTATGAAATAATTGAAAGAGTGTGTCTTTCTGAGTACATTTTAGTTTTTAATTTTTTATGACTTTTTCAGCTGTTAAAACTAGGCTCTTTTTCTCCTGATTTGATTCCAACTGTTAAAATACCAGTTATAACAGACATTTCTGGTATTCCTTCTTACTGGAGTGAGCTTGAATTTTGTACCACTGTATTTCTTTCTTTTAAATACCATTTCATGATAGACTCCTGACTTCCAAATGATTACTGGATAATAATATTGTACACAGCCTGTTTCTTCTCCTCTGTAGCCTTTTAACCAATCATTGGCCAGGGGCAAATGACCTGTTTTTCAAGTTTTGGCAGCCACTGGAATGATGCTAGTATCTGTGTGACTGGATCAATGCCTGGAGGAGCTGTTTGGAGCCTGTAATTTGCTGACATGACATAATTTTTTTCCCCCATTATTACATGATTTAAAACCCCTCTAGCACAGCAATTTAAAGCAATTTTATTCTTGAAATATCTTACATGAGGGAAAAAAAAAACAACCCAGATGACATTGTTCCAAGATTATTGTGCATTTTCTGTTTAATTCATTTGAGTGCTACTGTGTTTTTTGGGGGGTTTTTTTCTGAAAATATGTATCAATTTGCTCAAGGAGATGTAGATTTTTGGTATAACATTGCAGAGAATCAATCAGGCACAGCTGGTAAGCTTTTGCTGTGTGTGTGGTAAACAGTAATAAATGAGGCCAGTGTAGCTTTTGTTGTGTGCAGGTCATTTTTTGCGTGAATATACAATTAAGCTCCGTGCAGACAATAGAACTAAATAAAAACTTATTTCAGAGAGGCCCAACTTGGAGGGTGTCTCCACTACATACTGGGGTTTTTTGATGGATTGCACTTGGCTCCTCAAGACCTGTTCGTTTAAATCAAGGTCAGTGGCAGTAATCTCTTGGTGCAATGTCAATCTCAATTATCATGGGGATAACATAATGAAATTGAAGTATGATTTTGGGTAGATACATTTCAAATAACTTAACTTGGCATTTGACCTAAATAGAAATACATATTCATGATGAATGAATCTGAAAGTATTAGGATACAAAGTAGTGCAGTGATATTGAATAGTAGTATATCTGTAACCAAAACACTGGAAAATTTGTTATTTAAAATACTTTTAACAGTGATCCGTAGACATTTTAATTTCTAACAACAAATTTTTCTGGAAATAATGTGGAATTCTGTCCCTTTTTACATACTGACTCCCTTATAGTTTGTTTGCCATCAGGATGGAAAAGAAATGGAATGTGATTCAGAGTACCTTGAGACTGTTGGTTCAAGTGGATTTATTATTTTCGACGTAGTTTTTAGTCACTGTAATTATGATCTCTGCAAGGCAGTGGGTATGGTATGAACTATCAGATCTCCAATTAGAGTAGAAAATGCTGTTTAGAAGTTGCACTGTGGCAAGGTGAAAAGTAGCCCAATGCAAGTCTGGTGAGAGATGGTAGCATAAAACAGTGTCTGGATGCATTTGGTTGCTTTATAATAATGTTACACATGTAAATATAAATGTGTTGTCTCACTGTCTGCAGACATCAGGTTCTCTGCCTTTGCAAACTCAAGGTGCATCTTGAAATGAGTGTCCCAAGCCAAGGGTTGGATAACAAGACCATCTGTATTATCAGTGTGCTATTGCAGAGCACAGTAAATCTCACGTTCTCACAGATGCATTCTTCAAGCTTAAAAAGGGGAAGAAAGCTTTGTAATTTGGTTTAATTTTTTTTTTGTTTTGGTTTTTTTAACTGGTTAGTTATTCTATTTACTGAGTTTGATAAACACTTTTTGACATCTGCGTGCTCCTTTTTAAGTTTTTTTTTCCCTCTTCCCTGGGGTGTATAATTGCCTTTGGCCGGAGATAGAGATCCACTGTGGATGAATAGCAAAGACTGAACTCCAGGACTTGGCTACAAAATTATGGTCCTTAGTTGTGCTGTATTATCATGACCTCCTGTTTTTCTTTTTGTCAACAGGATCTGTTTTTACTCTAAAAGTTCAAGTAAATGACATCGTCAGTCATCAGTACCTGCGACAAGCGGTGGTGGAGGTGTTTGTTAACTACACCCTGACCAATTCCACTCTTACTGGAAACAATGGAGCAGTGTTAATAAAAGTCCCCTACAAATTAGGATTAAGCTTAACTATAGTCTCATACAAGGATGGCTACCTGCTGACACCTTTGCCTTGGAAGACTGCTAGAATGCCAAGTATGTAAGAGTCTTACAGTCCTATTATTAAACTGTATCTGGCAGTAATTAAATTTCTCTCCTAAGCTTTCTGGGTAGTTGCTGTCAGCTCAACACAACTCAGTGAAGTCAGTCAAGGGAGGTGGTGCCTGTCAATGCAGATCTAAGGGTGAACGTCTGTTAAACTTGTCAAAAGTCTGATTACTCTACAACAGAAAATAGCCCTTTTAAAATCTAAGTGGGTTATGTTGTGACACACAGTGAATTCTTAGAAATTTTTTTGCCTGGAGTTAGCCAAGAGCTGTTAATGTGTTCTGATAAAAATCCTGTTGACCTGAGTGATTCTTGGAGTGCCAATGCTTTTTGTCCTCTAAGACAGGTATAACCTGTTATAGCTCCAGTTTCAGCAGTGTTTCCTCACAGGTTTTCTTGTTTAACTACTGCATGATATTTTTTAAAAAAGTTTTTTTAAAATCTATTTATTTTCTTAAGAAAGAGACTTTTAAGAATTCTAGTCACTTGTTTATCCATAGAATGTATAAAACAGTAGCAAACATTCAACAGAGGTCTTCCTGCCTAAACACTAAAATTGCTCTGGATAAGAGGAGTAATTTATTTAGTCTTCATGTGCTCTGTGGTTTATTAACTGCTCTATTCAAAGGCTCTTTAGATTTGGAGACCTTGAAGGATTATTTTGGTTGCAGAGTGTAACAGATATTATCATTTTCCACAGTATACTCGTCCGTGACACTCTCGTTATTCCCACAAAGTCAGGCTAATATATGGCTGTTTGAAGATACTGTCTTAATTACTGGAAAACTGTCTGGTAAGTTCTGTGTATGCAGACTGTAACTAAACACTTGGTGATAGCCATCTGTACCCACACAGGAAAAAATTTAAGCATCATCTTATTCTCATATAATACCTATCTACTTGAAGCCAGATTTTCTGCTAATTTATGTAGCTGTACCAGGGGCTGTGCCAAGTGCTAGACTGGAAATACACAAATCATGGAGAAAATGGGTGAAAACAGGTTGTTATGCTAAGTGGATTTCTGAAGGGTAATAAAAATACTGTTTGCCTGTTTTATTTTGGCTAAGACAAAATATTATTCTTTTACAGATGCCAAATCTCAACCGAGTGTTCAGTTTCCAAAATCTTTAATAAAGCTTCCAACAAATCATATTGCAAATGTTACAGCCTATCTGACAGTGCCAGAGCAATTTTTGAAAGTGGACAGCTTTCTCTATACAACAGGAATTATTCTAAATAAATCAGGTATGTAAATATGATTGTTAGGAATTCTTATAAAGAAAGATTATAATATTATAATGCATATGACTGCACAGTGCTTCAGAAAAGCATATGCTTTATTTAAGAAGGCCTGAACCTGCTTCCATTGTATTAAATCAGAAAGCTCTGTTCCACAGGAGTAAAGCTATAAATACATCAGGTGAGTAATGAGTGTTACTCTGTTTTGGTCCATGCAGTATAGGAACATATTTTGCTGCACTAAAATACAACTTCAGAGTCTGCATTTTACATTTATATATATATATATATATATGTATGCATGTTCAGGATTTCATGAGACTGTGGAATTGGTGTGTAAACATCTTAAAAATGCAATTACAGCCAGGTTGTAAAGTAGGTGAAACCTAAAGAAATCAGTGAAACAGCAGCAATTAACTTCAGCTGTGGAGTTTCTGCATTTTCACTGGAGTGATTGGTTCTAGGGCATTGCACCCAGCACAAAGATTGCATGGAACCCCCTGCTTGGCTCACAGCCAGTCAGTCTGGGCAGGTCTGGGACCAAGTAGTCCCTGTGTGTACAGAGCACAGTGGCAATCATGTTTCCTGTGCATCTGTTTCACTGGAGAAGCACTGAGTGGCTTCATGGGTCATAACTCTGTTCTTGTACCATTGGATTCTTTTAGTATTTGTCCCCTAGTATTCTATCAGATTAGTATTCTATCAGATAGTTTTAATTTGCATAAGTACAGTAATCTCTGGTAGGTTGTGCTGTGTGCAGTTCCATCTTTCTTTTGTTCTTTTCTTTCTATTCCCAGTGGATCTGAAGCCATGAGGCTCTTAAATGCGTCGTGGTGCAGGAAAAGGGCACTACATGGCTTATTTAAAGTCATCATACTCAATTCTTTTATTTTCATTCCATTAAAGGCAGTATATCTATTGATATTTTGACATACATATTTTAAAATCTTTATTATCGGTATTTCACCTCTTTAAATGGAAGGCAGAAGGGAAGAAGCATAGGAGAATAAGCAGTGTTTATCCTCTTTGAGTTTTCCCTTCAATCTGTCTGGCATGTGTTTTAAATTATTCATATACCCCTAAAGGAATAGGCTTCCTTTTAGGGCAGGTGGAAGCTAATTGATATCTGATGTGCCAGGAGTTCTCTCACAAGCAGCTTCTAACAGCCTGCATATTCTGCTACTTAGTAATTCTGTTTCAGCTTCTCTCACCATCCTGTCATACTGGGCATTCTGGAGCATTTGCAAACTGGTGAAAGGAAAACAAAGGAAAGAAACTTTCAGGCTGCTTTGTAAATGCAACGTTTCCTCTGAGTGTTTTGACAAGCCTCATGATTAACTATTCAGTTAATTCTGGCTGCCAAATTAGGAAATTAATCCATACAGGAGAGGTTCCATATGCTTTCAGTTTCATTCAACGTTATGTACATTGTGATTATACCAAAATTTTGGTACGATCTGTATTTCACATACATGAGGTGTTTTGTAATCTGATTATCTGAGGGGAAAAACTCTTCCTCCCCCACCTCAAAACAAGTTTTGCCTCATCGTTAGTTCTATGGTCAGCATAGAACCCAGATGTTGCAAATCTGTTTCTCTTACAGCATTGGTATAAAAGTGACTGTGTTTTGTTTTAGTCATAAGTTGTCAAAAGTTCAGAAGAAAAGTAATGTTCATCTTTATTTGACTGTTTAGCTGGATGTGGATGAGGACTTGCCTTTAGTAGCTTAATTCTTAATTTATTTCTTTTTAAATAAACTGTGAATAGAGAATTACAAGATATTTCTTGCCTTCAGGTTTCAAAAGCATGGAATTAAATCCTCTTGCTGCCATATGTGTAAATGTTCTTTTGGCTGGGAAAGAGCTGAACATAAATGGTCCCATTCAGGTTACACTTCCTCTTCCCACAACTACTGTCAAATCAGGAGATGCTGTACCTGCCTGGACATTTGATATGAAAATTGGTAAGTTATTTGTTATTTTGCCTTCTAGCACATGCCTGTAGGCTTGGGCACATGTGGCACTGTGGTTCATGGAACAGTGAAGGCACTATTCTATGAGGTGATGGTCAATAGATGGTCTTTTATTTTAATGGACTAGCTTGGATTGTTCAAAGGTATTTCCCTGCTTTCATGAGTTCAAAAAGCTTTGATAAAATTCATTAGCATCCCTCTTGCCTGCATTTAGTGTACTGGATTTTTGTTTTCATGGGAGGCTGAGTGTTCACAGAACATATATTTTAGGTGATGTTAAATTTCAAGCTTAGTAATTTTGTTAATTCCTTCTTAAAAGAAAGCAAACCAGACGTGAAGGTTTGGATGCTTTGTTTCCTGGAGTGTAGCTCTAAAGATCCTTTGATGCCAGAACTAGAATAGATATTGCTTCAGTTAACAAAAACAATTCAGAAAGTGAAATGAAGGGGAAATAAGAGTTATCCAAGGCAACAACATAGTTCTTCCAGTATGCAAAGAGGAGGCTGGGGATTAGTCATTCTAAACCTTTTGTCATCCCTTCACATCTAATTTTAGTCAAGAGTGAGTAATGAGCTATGTCCACATAACCCATTTAGGTGGCCTGTATTAGGTGTGGGTGCATTAGTGACTGTCCTACATTGCACCTCACAGTCAGCATCACACTTGAGCTTGGAACGTGCACAAGAGTGAGGAGGTCATGTCTTGCTCCTTATCAAGGCAAAAAGCTTTTGTTCAGTGGTTGGAAGTAGAGGAGAGGGACCCCAGCTCTAAAAAAGTGTTGTTTACATGTTCAAGAAAGAAACTGATCACCTTTATGAAAAACAAACCTGAAGAACATGGATTTGAGTTACGATGTGCTAATAAATTCAGCTAGGCTGTCTTGTGGGGAAAAAGTAAATAGGACAAGTTTTGGCATAGAAGATTAAGTCTGTCTATACACCTAGAAGACTTTATAGGGGTAATTGGTCAAAAGATATGGTCTTTTTCTTCAAAAAAGGTATTTTAGTCTGACGTGGTAAAATATCACCCAGGGTTTAAATTTCTTACTGCCACAGCCAGTTTTACCAGCTCCTGTGCTCATCCTGTGCTGAGCAGTTTTGCCTCCCTAAACAAAGCTAAGTCAACCCTGTTGTTGAAACAAGGAGCTGACAGAACTGGAGCAGCAGAGGATCTGGTTAGAATATAAACCAGTGTAAGGTGTTTATGTGGGTGTTGAGGGTCCTACTATAGGCATGCTGGCCTTGGGAGTAAAACAGGAGCCAGGAGCATGGCATGCTGATCCAAAACCCAGCTGAACCAGTTGTTTTTTCCTCTCCAATGGGATGTACTTTACAGAGATTCCCTAAAGGCAAGTTGTTTTGTAATGGGTACACCTCTCTGTACTGTTCACATGGAGCCTTCACTGCTGCTTGCTGAGGAGAGGGAAAGGAGGATGGCAAAAAAGGACAGCAACTTTTGGGGCATGACTCAACTTGTACTTTTTCTCCCATTTCTTCTTCTCTAACTGTAAAAATTTGTAAGTGTATTTGTTTTCTGGATGTTTACTTCTTAAGTATGTTCCTTTTATTTTTTTTATCTTTAATCTGACACACGCAAAATGACTTTTTCCCAAGGTAAGTGAGTAATAGCAAGGCATGTTTTAGTCAAGGTTCTGGTGACTGAGGGCAGCTGAACACCTCAGCTCTGCAGCAGGCATTCCAGAGCATCCATAAGGAGCAGCAGCCCCCCACCTGAGCTGAATGCAGAGCTCCTGCTGCACTTAATAATGAGGCTCTGGCCTCCAAGATGTTGCATGCAGGATGTCCCCAGCAAGACACTGACACAATTTTAAATTCTGAAGTCCTTGGGTAATGTGTTATGATGGTAATCAGAGCTCCCATGTCAGCACTGATTGTGGCAAGGGAACAGATCTGTGTGTGATGTGTGGGCTGACCCACATGCAGCAGGAAGAAGATAGAAACTGCTTTCACACTTCTGCCTGTGCAGTGCTCCCGGGGCTTACTCCAAGTGGAGTAGTACTGAGACTGTTCCTGGAAAATGAGCTTTGGTAATTGTACTCCAGCTACTGTAAATGCAGAATTTGTTCATCTGTATTGAGTGTGGCTTCCTTCTTATGAAATATTTTGCTGCATTAGTGCTAAAAGTACTTTGTGGATTTTAATAGAATTACAAAAACCAGAAAGCTTGCATTCAACATTAAATTGAGAATTATATCCTTCTGCTTGAATGGAATTAAGCCATAGAGAAAATGGGCTTACTCATGAGTCACATTCTAATATTTTTTCTTAATACCAAGTATTTTCTATGGAATATATTGGGGAAGATGTAATTTGCTGGGAAGGACAGCAAACACTGTATAGCTTCTTATGGATTTGTTCAAGATAGAACTTCTGGAGACCTAGAAATTATTTTTGCCTTTTATACAATGTTTGCTGGTATTACTCCTGACTCTGGATGAGGTTTCTCAGGTGGCTAAGAAAGCACTTTCAGAGCTCTAGGTGGTTGCTGCTGCCTTTCCCCTTTGCCAGCCATCACAAGCACCAGGAGAAGGCTGCATGTTTTACTGCTAAATTATATTTTCTCTATGTGTGTCTGTGCATGTAAGCACCTGTGGCAGGTGTGCATCCTCACCTTTACTTCCTGGCTGGGAGATATTTACTTTTCCTTTGCTGAAAGAAGGGTCCTGGAAGAAAATCAAATTGAAATTCATATAAGCTCCAGCTTAAATGAGTAATACTGTCTTCATACTTTGATTATTGGTGTTTTAAAAAAGCTGGTGATTCTCTCTACCTCTCAGTATTTGCAGGTTGAATACGTGAGATTGGTTACATGAGGTTGTTTTCTGTCCTTAGAATTTCACAAACGGCCCACAATAAATGTGTTTAAGTGAGTTAAGTATAATTCTCTCTCTTCTAAATGATGCTTTATTAATTGCAGAAGCTGGCATACCGTAATACCTTTCCTTTGCCTTGCCAAACAGATGGTGTGGAATCTGTGTCCTAACAATAGCACTTCCTTGGGCTAACTGAGCTGTTACAGCCTCGGGGCAGGGAGGAGGAGAGAAACATTCAAGACAAACATTGTTTATCCTATTGCAGCTTAATAAGATTTAAATGTTTTCCCACTAAGTTCTGTTAGCTGATGTTAAACTTGTGTTCATTTGCATCAGTTACCTGTCTTGGCCTTCATGCATGCTGAACGTTGTATAATGGGATTTTTCAAATTATTTATGTGCATATCTGTGAAAGACAGTTACTAACAGAAAATGAATCATATTAAGATTACTTCTGGTAAGGAATGTTGATGCTTTGTTTCAAAGTAAATGGCCACAGAGGGATATTTGCAATAAAATTGTCAGAAGAGGAAGTTTGCCTGTTTAGCTGAAGCTGTGTAATAAAGGTCAGAAGTTTCAGTTTTTCCTGTGACCTTGTGTATTTTTGATAATGGCCTAATTGCTGATGGTTTGTGGTATAGAAGAATCCTGCATGCCATGTGCAATGTTTTATATTTTTTTTTTTTTCCCCAGGTGCTTGGGTGAACCGTGGGCTAGGAATGGTCAAGGAAGTGGATGGTCAGTTAGTATGGACATACACTGCTCAGCACCTGGGCTACTGGATAGCAGCTCCACTGCCTGGAACGAGAGGTAAGGCAACAACTGGCCAAGCCATGGCTGAATGAATGCCCCACATAAGGCTGCCAGTTTGATTGCTTCATTTAACAGCAGGGAGGGAGGAGTGATATGCAGCTTCAGCACTTGGATAACTTGTGTTTGAGTCCTTACAGTGATTTTCTTGCATGTTTTGTAAATTCATATGAAGGGATCTATCAGGGAAATAGTGGGGCTTATTCCAAACACAGACAGCACTCTCTAACAGAGTGCTAAGTAGAAAATGTAGACCACTTTTCTAAGTTAGTTTGGACAATGAATACAAATATATTTTGTCTGGAATGAAGTAGATGTCATGGTAAGGCTTCAGTACCTGAGATGAACCTATCATTATATTGTAACCTGTTTGTATATTTTCTAGTTTGCTGAAATAGCAAGGTGAAAAGGGAAGGATGAACATAATGCCATTGGAACACAAAATCACTGGAAAAGTACCGTTCACTTTATTAGCTCTGCACATCTAGTGGAATCATTTGGTTTTAAGAACTAATGCTTGTCTGGTTTTGTTTGCTAATCTAGAATCCATTATTAGTGCTGTTTCCAAGGACATAACAGCCTATCACACCGTGTTCCTTACGGCCATACTGGGAGGAACTGTCATCATTATCATTGGATTTTTTGCTGTTCTTCTTTGTTACTGCAGGTAAGCAAAAGAAGTTCCAGTGAGCTCATTTTGAGCAGAATTTGAGGTTGATAAAATAGTCTTTTGAGGTTAAGACTTGTTTTCTTAGCTAAGTTGTGATGTGGAACCTATTTTTTTTTTTTTTTTTTTAATTACAGTTGTTACAGAACTTCTTTTTAAGTTGGTGATGTTAAATTACACTACAACTTCTTAACCAAAGTTTCATCTTTGGTAGTCAACAGTCCAGCATTTCCTAGCATGCTCTGCAGTCACCTTGCTTCTCTTTTGCATAGGGATAAATGTCATCAGACACAGAAGAAGGAAAAAAACACAACCAAGCTGGAGGTCATAAAAAAAGACCAGACAACATCAACAACTCACATAAATCATATCAATGCTGTCAAAGGGTCTCTAAAGCTGGAGGATAAGTCACAGTTATATACACCCAAGATTTCTTCATACAGCCCACAAAGAAGGCTGTCCATAGACACAGAAGATGGAAAATCTCAAGACAATTTTAAAATCTACTCAGAGGATGCTTCTTATCAGACTGGTCAGGCAGGAAATTCAGCCCATTCAGTGGAGCCTAGTGCTGGAGTGAGGCTTTTACAGCAGCCAAAGCACAGTAACAGCACTATTTCCCAGGCTCCTAGGGACATTCCAGACCAAAACAGATACCTTTCACTGAAAGAGGAGATGTATGGGCTTTCCCATATCCCAGAACATCTAATGCACATTTACAATCAGCCTATTGCTATTCTTCAAACCTCAGATCTTTTCCACTCCCCAGAACAACTGCATCCTGCTAAATCAGCAACTTTGCCAAGGAAAGGGCAGCTGGTGTATGGCCCCATGATGGAGCCCATGAATCGTGAGAGCTACATGCAGACACTCCCCAAAATGCCCGTGCACTCTCATCCCCAGCCCTCTGCCTGCAGAGATGAGAGCAGTGCCCTGGCTGGTGAGGAGGGCTTAGCTACCCAAACATCCAGCTGGGGCCGGTACACCAACAGCCTGCTGGAATCTGTCTCTGTTCCTGGGACATTGAATGAAGCAGTGGTAATGACTCCGTTCTCATCTGAACTTCAAGGGATTTCAGAACAAACGCTGCTGGAGCTCTCTAAAGGAAAACCATCTCCGCATCCTCGAGCGTGGTTTGTGTCCCTGGATGGAAAGCCAATTGCTCAAGTGAGGCATTCTTTCATAGATCTGAAAAAGGGCAAAAAAACTGAGAGTAATGATACCAGTCTGGATTCTGGTGTGGACATGAATGAGCATCATCCTAACAGGAAATTGGAGAGAGAGAAAACTTTCATTAAAAGTATGCCACATTCTAAGATTCTTTACTTGGAAGATCTGGATCTGAGTAGCAGTGAAAGTGGGACCACTGTTTGCACTCCAGAGGACCAGGCTGTGAGACACATTCTGGAAGGAGGGAATGGACCAGTCCTAGAACAGCGTGATGAGGAAGGTCTAAGGAAAAAATCTCTACCAGGAAGTCACGAATCTGGTATCCCTTCTGCTAAAAAAAGGGATAGACCACCTCTCATGAAAAGAGATAGCAAAACCAATATCTGGAAGAAAAGGGAGGAGAGGCCACTTATTCCTATAAATTGAAACGCAATGTGCTTTGTGCTGTTGCTCTCCCTGCTGGTTGTTGACCTCTTGCCTGCTTCTGTAATTCTGCAGTGTTGGGTTTACAAGGGAAATGTTGTTTTCTAGTATCAAGAAAAGTTTCATTTTTTTAATGTACAGATTGAGTTACCAAATTTCAGCTGGGCAATTGATATTCCTTGTGAATTGAAACCAGGGAAATGCTACTATTAAACTTTTCCAGTTCCTAATTTTACTGGCAGTATGAGGAAGTCCCACATTTTACTTAGCCTGTCATTCTTGGACACACCTTTGGGAATGCACAGTGAGAAATGTAGGCACATGATTTAATTTTTTTGTACTTGTTGCTAATGCAATGGTAGCCTAGTTAAAGCCATTCCTTAGCCTTGTTCCTAATCAGTGTGACCATCTGTACAGTATTTTATATGTGAACTTTTCTAGGGATCTGTTACTACTTCTTTGTACAATGTGAAATGTTTCCTCCGTTGGTCCCACGACACCAGCAGATGAGCTCTGCTGGATTTATCAGTGGAGCTCTGTGGCATCAGTGCCCTCCCTGTGTGCCCATCCGTGTGCAATTCCATACACCAGTGGGGAAAGGGGAAGTGTACACGTGTGGCTGCTGCAGTTCACAGTCCTTGCTACCTTAAGATGTTTCCCATCTGTGTTGTTTAAATCTGTGTTGTTATGGCCCGTGGATGTTGAAGACTGACGTTGGCTGTGAATGGTCCACATCCAGCAGAGAAGGACTTGTTCTGGTAGCATTTGTAGCTGCAGCTACTCCTGATCCCAGTGTCTTGTTTTGGATTCTTTGTCAGTGAACATCTTCTCTTCTGCATGCTGTTGGGCCAGCTGTGCTCCAGAATATAGCCTGGAATGTCAGCATATCTGTAAGCAGGAGCTTGGCCCACGATGAAGAAGTGTGCAAGATTAGACAAAATATGCCTTGGAAATAGTTTCTTGAGCAGGAAAGCTTGCCAATGTTGCTTTTTATTTTATGTTTTAAATAATGGGAGATCATTTGAGGTTTATGTGCCTACATTTTGCCAGCCTGAGCTGCTTTTGTCTTGGTTTGCAGAGGAGTTAAACAGGCTTTAAAAGTTGGGAGGGAGAGTTATGAGCATGAGAGAGCAGATTGCAAAATTTGGTCTATAATGCAATATAAATACTATTTATGACTCATCTTAGAGTTAAATTTACCAAAAGTCATGAATGCATGAATTGTAACTAAGATATGTATAGAGGAAGGAAAGGCCATCAGAATATTCTTTAATTTTAATGCTCATCTTGTCAAAGTGATCATTTTAACTTTGGCTAACAGAAAAATCTCTTAATGTGCTTAATATAGTAAACAGAATGTATTTCTGTGGCTTTGAGGCTGTTTCCTTGGTGAAATAAGTTCCAGCATTTTGGCTTTGGCAGTTTGATTATAAATCATCCTAAAAAGGCTTTATAAATATTTCCCTTAGAGCTTGGTTAAGGTTCTGTACCAAGACCCAAACAAACAATGTCTATATTTGAATTGTGATGTGAGTGGTCCTTGGTTGTATGCCCTGTAGTACACTCAAGAGTTGGGAAGTATCCTATGCAGCTGGGCTTCTGGGAATATTTACTCAGGAAATATTACTGTGAAATATGTCTGTTGTGTTGGGATTGTCAGTTGTCTGGTGCTGTTTCTAGAAGAATATGGAAGGTAACCAGGATGATACAGCATTTGCTTCATGAACAAAATGTTCCTACTGAGTTCACAAGTATGAAAGTGCAAATTAAGTTTGAGATAGGTGTATGTGTGGTGGGTTGACCTTGGCTGGATGCTGGGTTCCCATCAAGCTGCTCTATCACTCCCCTTGCCCAGCTGGACAGGGGAGAGAAAATAAGATGAAAAATTACTCCTAGATTGAGATAAAGCAGTTTTCTAAGGCAAAAGTAAAAGTTCATGTGTGCACAAAGAGGAAAAAAAATAGGTTTGTTCTCTACTACTCATCAGCAAGCAATGTGTGGCTGCTTCCTGGGAAAGCAGGGCTTCAACACGTGGTGGTTGCTCCAGAAGGCAAACCTTGTAAATAACAAATGCCCCCACTTCCTCCTCCTTTCCTTAGCTTTTGTATCTGAGCTGATGTCACATGGTGTGGAATATCCCTTTGGTTAATTTGGGTCAGCTGGATTAGTTGTGTCCCCTGCCAGGATTCTGCTGATTGGCAGGGAATGTTGAGAGTCAGCACTGATGCTGTGCCAGCCCTGCCCAGCAGTAGCCAAAACACGGGTGTGTAATAAACACCTTTCCATATCCCAGTGCAAAGCACAGTGCTGGGAAGGCTGCTCTAGGAAATGAACCCCAGCTCAGCCACACCCAGAATCCATGGGCATCACCATCACAGATGGGAATCTCTGCTCTGGTGCCTGGAGCACCTCCTCCCCCTCCTTTGGCACTGACCTTGGTGTCTGCAGAGTTGTTCTTCTCACCCTGCTCTTCTCTGGCCGCAATTACATCTGCACAATAGTTTTTTTTTTTTCCTTCTCAAATCTGTTACCACAGAGGTGTTACCATCATTGCTGATTGGCCCAGCTCTGTCCTGGAGCTGCTGACATTGGCTCTGCTGGACATGGGGGAAGCTTCTGGCAGCTTCTCACAGAAGCCACCCCTGTAGAATCCCCACTATCAAAACCCAATACACATGGTGAGGCAACTGTCCCCCTGCAACCCACGGAGTGCAGATATCCACCTGCAGCCTGTGGAGGATGCCTGAAAGGGGCTGGGAGCCCACGGAAGCAGCTGTGCTGCAGCAGGCTCCTGGCAGGAGCTGTGCAGAGAAGGGCCCGTGCCTGCAGCAGGTTCCTGGTGGGCTGTGGGGGACTCACACTGCAGGCAGGCTGTGCCTCAAGGACTGCACCCTGTGGAAGAGTGAGCCACGGTGGAGCAGTTTGTGGAGAACTGCTGCCCCTGAGAAGGACTCAAGTTGGAGAAGTTCATGGAGAGCAGCTCCCTGTGGGAGGGACCCTGCTCTGGAGCAGGGGAAGGGCTTCTGTCCCTGAGCAGCAGCAGCAGCTGTGGTGAACGTGTGATGAACTGACCCATTCCTACCTCCCTGTGTCACTGAGGGGAGGGAGGAGAGCTGGGAAAGAGGGAGGGGTGGGGGAAGGTGTTTCTAAGATTTCTTTTATTTGTCATTAGCCTGCTCTGGTTTTGTCAGTAATAAATTCAGTTAATGTCCCCAAGGTGAGTGAGTGTTCTGCCTGTGACACTATTCAGCGAGTGATCTCTCCCAGTCCTTATCTTAATTCATGAACCTTTCATTGTATTTTCTCTCCTCCGTCCACTTTGTGCAAGGGATTGGTAAGAGTGGCTTTGGTGGGTGCCTGGCATCTAGCCAGGGCCAAACCAGTGTGCAAAAAAGTCTGTAATCAAATTGGCCTAAAGAACCTGAAACAGGTTTAATTATGATTAATCTATTTCAGATGTGAAGATGGCTTGTCATATTAGCATGCCTTTGGTTCTCTTTCTAGCTAACAGGAATTTTGTTTTCCAATACCAAATACATTTTCACAAAACTTTTTTTTTTAATGTGCAGTTCTACTGGATTTTTTATATGACTTTTTAGGCCTAGATATTGATAATTTCATCCTTTGTTGTATACATTAGTAGGAATCAATTTATATATGCACATTTCTTTTGAAAGCTGCTCTTGAGGTTCAATATTGCCCTGTTTGCAGAGTGGAATTGGTTCTGATGGCTCCCTTTGCAAAAAGAGATTATTATATATTCTGTTGAACAAAATAGAAAATCCCTGACAAACAAATAGTTTTGAGGAATACACATCAAGTTTGTATGTCTTGAAATTTGGTCCACCTACAGTAATATTTTTTAAACGCATTTTTTAAATACATTTTTAAATGCATTTTTCATTCTATGTACCAAAAAGACCTAATTTCTCAAATTTACTTGTACCAACAAAAAATACAGACTACTGTAAATGGCTTTTTTTACGTGAGTTCAAAGGAAACAAGCTTGGCACTCCATTGTTCTCATTCTCTGATATAGTAGGTATCTGGTCATCAAAGAAAAAGAAATAGAAATCCAAGTCTGAAATTATTGTGATTGTGATTTATATTCAGACTATTTCTGACTATATTATTGCAGTCTTCACATTCCAGCTGTATGTTGGAATTCATGCACTGGAAAAATCCGTGTTGCCTGCTAGAGATTAAAATTCTTTTTTGGTTTTAGATCGTTAAAAAAAAGGAGTTTGAGTATGCTGAGCTCTAAAAATTTTAATTCTACAAAAATTTCTACATGATGTGTAACGTGGAGAAGACAGAAAGTCACAGTGAAGTTTGTTTTGGTAATCAATCTAAGGTTTTCTATATTTCTCTATATGATTTCAACATACAAATTTATAAGAATCACTGAATTTATTTTTTAAGATTTTTTTTTTCTGTTGGCTCTTTATGGCATTAACAGACTGTTAAAATGCTGGTGCCAGAATTAGGCCTATACAAAAATTACCAAGGATTTGTGGCACACAGCTCTTGAAAAGGCTGGGGAAACATTCAGAGGTTTTGACTTCTTTGAATCTGGAGGTTGCTGACCTTGAGAATAAGAAATGGGCCATGTCTGAGAGCCCCTTCTGAGGAGAGGGGAACAAGTGGGGAAAACTGGAAAGGATACAGCTTCTGTCTCATGCTAGTTTGCAAACTATGTGTTTGTGCTTTGGTGGAATCAATTCTTTCTGAAGAACACAAATGTTTGCAAGACTTGTGTCTCACTTCTTCACAAGGCACTTCTTGAGCTGTCAGCTTTTGCAAGAAAAGCCCTTATTTATGTACATATAGTTTTAAGTGCAAGCTCATTGACAGTAATTTTTAGATTGTTACCAAATGCTAGATATTGTAGGTGAAAAAAAAAGGTGAGGGAATCACTTAAAAATCACATTTGATTAAGAAAAAGTCTTTATAGTACGGTTAGAAAATAGAATTCTGAC
>JAWWMU010000002.1:35403-51454 GCA_035048155.1 Cinnycerthia olivascens | reverse complement strand
TTTCACAACCCTACTGATCAAACACTGCAAACAAAAAGGCAGAGCACTACATCTGTTGTCTAGTACTTTACATTAGGAAAACCTGGAGATAAATTAGCCTGCTGAAGTGCCTTTCTCTTTCATCAGACTTATTTTATCAGTGGGACATCTGAATATCTGAAAAGCACATTTTTTTTTTTTTCTGTTAGCCAAAACCCCCTTGAATTCATACAATTATGTAGCTTTTATAATATTTCAAAAGGCAGAACTAGTGTTTTTTATGTTGGAATACTGACTTCTGCATGTTGATGATGGTGGTAATTGTTGTAAAACCTGGCTTTTGTATTTTATGTTTGAAAAGAAATTTTAAAAATATATCTTTAGCAATCTGAACAGTAGTGTCTTTTAAAAATGCACATATGGGATCTGATTCAACTTTGTACATCAAGTGCAAGCATCTTGAAGTCACTGGATTTGCAGGTACGAAACTGGGATATTAACTTCAAAAATTAAACAAATGTATGTTTATATATAAACACCATTATAATGATAAAAGTCCTTTTTTCAGCTGCTAACTTTGCTTGCCAGTAGCTGCAGAAAGTGTATGGAGATGGGTACATAATTCTTATTTTCTAGAACCAGTTTTTATCTCGATTTGGAGCCTAACCTGCACTGTTTTTTAATTGCTGTTTAGATTTTTTTTAATTCAGTGGTATTATGAAAACACAGTACTATGCCTACAGAGTTAAAGATGAGCATTCTTTCATAGAAATTTGTACTAATTTGTGCCCTTCTAACAGTAGGCAGCTACATTTGCATCAAAGAATTTATATGAAAGGTGGTTTAAATAACTTAAATCTGACCTTTGTTTTCTTTTAAAAGCAGTATTCATTGTGTTCTGAAATAAAAAAAAAAAAAAATTCAGGTTTTTTTAAGACTGGCAGGGCAAAACTCTTATTTCTTCTTGTGCTAGCACTCTCAGCCTGAAAACTGTTTTACCAAATGAATTTTTTCAGTCAGTTTTAGGACTTACTGAACACTCCTATATTCCCCTTCCCCAAAACATGCTGGTACTTTATTCCCCAGGTAATTGATGGAGTTCCTTTGAAGCACTTGTTGCACTTCGGTCCATGTTAGAGCAGTACTATTTTTACAAGTCACTGTGTAGGAGGGCAGTTCTTAGTGCTCATTAGAGCAGGCTGTTCATACAAAGCCTGGCTCTGGATGTTACAAGGCAGGTGAATTCATGGCACTGGCTGTGCTCACCACCTTGAATTCTGGAGCCTTACATTCAACAAACGCTTCATGACCTTGGCAATTATTTTCAAAAACTCTCTAGTATAGGTATTGTTTATGTAAAACATTCTTGATATTCGGCATCCTGGTTTTAAGTATTTCTACCTTTTTATATTTTGTCAGAGGTGTCTTTTCATCTCTATTTACTACAGTATCAGTGTATCTGTTGCTGAAAATGTAACTAAGATTTGTAAAATGTTACAGCTTATGCAATATAATAAAAATTTGAAAGAGTTACTGGTGCCTGAAATTTTATTTGAGTAGTTTTGAAGCCATACGTTGTTTAGGGACATCTCTCAACACTTTCTAAATATCATTAAATGTATTTTTGTCATTCCCATGACAAAAGAATATCATCCTACTTCAGGTTACCAATTCTAATATAGTCACATTCTCTATTCAGTTTCTGGTGAAGAAAAACTTCTTGTAGTCTTCAGCTGGACCTTGGAGACAATTTCCTTGCAAACAAACAAAAGCACATTGACAGAATAAGGAGCTAGGTAAAAAAGTTTTTACCCCTTTATGATAAAGTCATAGCTAAATTATTTATTTGGAAAAGGACAATCTAAATGCATACTATAGAATCATTTGGAGAGGAACTGTGCTAAAAGCAAGTTTAAAAACATCTATTTTGTTTGCTGTGGATGTTTGTTTACAAAGCATATGTTGTCTACTTTCTAGGTGAAGCTGATGCTAAAAAGATTTTTGGTTTTTATACATTTTTCAAAAATTTGTAGCACTGTAGACTCCTATTGCATAGTTATATAGCTCCTTAACTAACTCAAGTACTTTTGCTACCCTTTCTCTTAGATTTCAGAACAGCAAGCTAACCTTCCTGGGATCTTACTTAGTCTTTCCTTTAGAGTGAACCAAGGATGGGGTTTTTATTCCAGATATTGTAGACAGCATAAATGTGGGGCTAGAAGCTGGAGGGGGCTTCTGTGGCAGGCAGAACAAAAAGGGGGAATTAATTAACTGTTCCTCTAATTGGATGATTTCTGTTAAGTATGCTAATTTGTTCAGCCTTTAAAATTGTTGGAGTCCTGTATTGTGTGCATTTTGCCACCTGAAGGATCTTCACTGAAGGTAACCACTTTTTATGACTTAATATTGTTTGGCTTGTGATTTTAGGCATCAGTCAATTACTTACAGTAAGGCAGAGAAGTGACAAGCTGTACGATATACTCAAAGACTGTCAAAATACTGGTTTAAAAAAAAATATTGTAGAATTTTCCTATGCTGGGAATGCTCTGCAATTATTACAAGGGTTTCCAAGGTGGCTGTTCAGTCTTGTTTTCTCTGTTGCATTCACAAGTTGTTTAGTTTCTAAATTCTATTAGAAGGAAAAGAGCACGTTTTTCTCTGTAACGTGGACACTTCACTGCAGAGCCATTCTCCAGTTCATCTTGGTGATCTGCCCAAAGTTTTATGTATTTAATGTGAACATCACCACAGATCTATCTACAGAAAATGAATTCCAATTTCTGCTTTCTCTCCAAAAATAAGAAAAATCACATTGTAGTACTAAATAGTCTCCCCTTTTCTTTTCCTCCTTCTTCTCCACCCACATTTTATCTCTTAAGATTTAAAGGGCAAATTGCAAAAGGGCTGTAACAACTGTCAGGTATTTTCCCTTGAGTATTTATTCTATCATTAGAAGTGTAGCAAGTCAGAAAAAAATTTTTATGCCTAACCTGTATTAAGGGAACTGAAACGTTTTCCTTAATAACACCTCCTGACATATGGGACAAACATCCTCTTCATCAATTTCTCCCTGATCGTTGCAGACTCTTGTAAGTTACAGAGAAAGTATAAATTGTGTGATTATATGACAGAAGCTGAGAAATCTTAATAATCTTAGTAATCTTACTGTAGCAAATTCAGTTTAATAAGTTTAAATCAGTTTTTAAGACTAAATTTAAATCAAGCGCTAAATCCCCCTCCCAGTTTATGTTCCAGTCACTGATTTCTTCAGTGACCTGATCCTGCTCTCTGCACTGCCAGAAGAACTAACCTAGCCAAACCCACTAATTTGCTGTTGATGTGGTGGGTTTTAATTCAGCCTGTTGAATTTTGAGGTCAGTAATACATCCTGATTACTTTAACAGAGATGGTGCAGGAGCACCAGTGTGATGACGAGCACCTGAGGGAGTTGGGGCTGTTTACAACTCCCTGAAAGGAGCGCGGATGGATGTCGGGCTCTTCTCCCTGGTAACAAGTGACAGGACGAGAGGACACAGCCTCAAGCTGTGCTGGGGGAGGTTTAGGTGGGACATTATTAAGAACTTCTTCACAGAAAGGGTGATTCGACACTGGAACGAGCCGCCCAGGGAGGCGTTTAAGAGAAGACGGGCCGCGACGCCGGCGCTGGGGCGCTGCTGCTGGGTCACAGCTTGGACTCGCCGGTGTTTCGCTGCCCGGTGGGTGCTGTGGTTCGGTGGCGGGGGCACACAGCCTCCGTTCCCGGTGGGAATCAGCCTCCGTTTGTTGCCGGTGTGGAACAAACAGCCTCCGTCGGTTCCCGGGCCCGCGGCCCCTCAGCGGCCATGGCGCGGCCGGGCCTCAGCTGTGCCCAGGCACTGAGGGGGCGCCGCCTCACGCCGCCTTCCGCCCTCGCCGCTCCTCTCTCCGCTTCGAATGCGCTCGAAACACCCTTGAAATACGCTCGAAACACGTTTGAAATACTCGTGTTTTATTACGCGCTTTTAAAAGGCTGGGCAGCCCTGAGAACCTTCGCCAGCGGCGTTTCTGCTCTGCGCGGCAGTCGCTAGGGGGAGCTGCTGCACTCCCGCCAGCCGGCAAAAATGCCTTTATTTATTTAGCTTCTGCTTTAAATATTTCTAGCAGTTCTTCAAACAGGTGATGGTTGCGAGCCTTTTGGTAACAGAAGAGTAATTGATGCACTTTTTACTGGCTATAGTGTGTGTGTCTATATAAATATGAAAAAAAATATAAAATATATTACGGTATATATAATATATATTGTAGTATGCATTATAACATATAATATCTATGATGCTGTGGAAATTATATATTATATATATAATATTAGGAAAAAGTTCTTCCCTGCGAGCATGCTGAGGCCGTGGCACAGGTTTCCCAGAGCAGCTGTGGCTGCCCCATCCCTGGAAGTCCAAAGCCAGGCTGGACAAGACTTGGACCAGCCTGGGATATGGAAGGGTTGGAACTGTATGGCCTTTAAGGTCCCTTCCAAAACAAACCATTCTATGATAATATGGTAATAGAGGTTTCAGTCCCATGTGTTTTTTAAGGTGTAAGAGATTCTTCCTGCCCTGTGCTCAGCTTCTCTGAAATGCCTTTTTGTTTCAGAATTGATGTAGTCCAGCTGGAACGTGACAGAGATGGTGCTGAGCTCCCAGACAGGCAGGAAGGGTCAGTGGAGGGCCTTGGGGATGCCAGAGGAGGTGGGATGAGGTTCTGGGACCTGTCACTGTGCAACACTAAAATGGATAAACCCTCCCCGTACCAGATGGTGAAGGAAAAGTGTTGATGAAGAAAAGCTGATCAAGCTGCAGAATCCAGATCAGTGCAGAGGTGAAAACAAGGTTAGACAGAAAGGTGGTTTTTGAATGCTTGACTCATGAAAGAAACAGGGGCTTGAGTGAGAGAGAACTGTCATGTGAAAGGCACTGACTGCTCAGAGATTTGATATAGCCACAACAGAGAACAGCTCAGGTGAGCTGGTCACAGCTGTGACTTGAGTCAGCTCAAGTGGGCACATCAAACTGAAGCAATTCTAGTGGCTATAGTAGTCCTCAGAGTTAAGTCTTTCATCTGATTTTAAGTAATCTTTAAACTGATCCTGCCAGCAGAATGAGGATGAAGGGAAAAGAGCTGGAAGAGGATCAGTAGACAACATCTCTAGGTGCAATGTTCTTAAACAAAGTCCTCAAGACACCATTTTAAGCTACTTCTTGTAAAATCTTCTGGATCAGCTTGTTCATGTTCTCTTCCTTGTCTTCACCATGGTTTCATCTCTCCTGAATCATGTTTTAATAAATAAAAAGTTATTTTTTACTTTTCTTTCCCTGCTAGGCATGAGATGTTATAGAGTTAATAGCCATGAAGAAATATTTTGCACCTGCTGTGTGGGAAGAGGAATCCTCGTAGTGAAAAATACCAATCCATAATCTTGTGATTTATACAAATCTTAATCCTATGTTTGAGAATGGTACCTAAAAATGCTTGTACCTTGCAAAACTTTGTAAGCATAGAAATACAAATACATTTAAAAGATTAAGTTACAGATTTATTTTAAACTTCTCCATAGAAAGATCTCCAGAGCTTCAGAAAAGAAGCTGTTGCAGTAAATTTTACAGATTAACTGCTGCATTGTGCATATTTTGGACATGTTTTTCCCAGGTCATTGTACAGGGAACCCTTTTAGTGAGAACCCAGGGAACGTTGTTCTATTTGTTTATTTTATGTAACACATGACAAACAGTTCACTTTTGCAGTTACAAAATTACATGCCATGACACAAAATGCATCAATCTGCTCTTACAAGCTGTTTGACCCTTGAACTATTCCTGTTCCAGAGCTGGTCTGGTATTTATTCACTTTTTGTTCTGTCTGGCTTTACTGGCCTCAGAGTACAAGTGTTCTTAACTCTTATAACATTACAGAATTTGAAATGACTCTGGTTTATTTCCCATTAGAACAGATCATCCTGTGCTGATTTTTGCCAGCAGAGCTTGAATAGCATATTCTGAGTATGGGCTTTGTCTCAGGAACCACTTGCATTAATGGTCTTTAGAAATAACTCTGTGTAAAAGTAATAATTGTGGTAGGTTTTATCCTAATGTTTTTTGAGATGGTACATGTCCCTTGATTTGTTTTAAGGCAATGACAGCTTCTTCTTAGTGTCACTGCAAAAAAATCTTCCTGAACCCCTAGGATTTGTTGGCTGTGTAAAAGGTACAGCTGGGTGGCGTCAGCTCTCTGTGTTCTTCTCTAAATTGTTGCCAGGAACTGAACAGGTAACTGTGGATTATATTGCCCTCATGGGATGCAATTTTGAGTACTGTGGGATCCCAGTTCTGAATTTCATTTTGAAATAGAAAAAAAAAGTTCAGTTCTCACCTCTGTGGAAGGTCAAATCCGTATGTTCTGTATTCTTGGGAACTCTCTGATTTCCAGAATTTAAGATATGTGAAATAATACAGGAAAGGGAACTAACTTTGCCCCTCTCTTGTCACCTTATCAAGATTTATTGGGTCAGAGAGCAGAAAGAGGACTGTTTTACCTTGCTACTTAATATATTGGTCTGTGAACACTTGGACTTTTATTTGAGAAAGTCTCTATAGTAAATAAAATTAAACAAAATACGAGCAAGTAAAAAACAGATATATAATCCTAATATATCTGAAGTCTCCTGCAAATAATGAAAACAGAAGCTGTAACTCCTGTCAGAGGTAGTAACTTAGTGGTGAAAAAATTTAAGTATTGTGAGACTTAAAAAGTAAGATGAGCTTGTGGTAGACCAGGACTAGGGAGAAGTTCATCCTGGTTCTTTTATAGGCTTCCTCGAGTGAAACAGTTCAGTGCCTCAGTTTTTTCTCAGGAGTGTTTCCTTTCTCCTCTTCCCTGCTGGTCTGATTGTCCAATCCCACCTTCAAGAAGGGAGAGTTCAGGGCTCTCAGTATATATTGGCAGTGACACAGTGGAGCTCTGGTCAGCTACTTTTTGCTTTACTAACAATCACTAAGCAGTGGTCCTAAGTTTGGGATTTGGATTTGTCCAGTAGAACACTGAGCTCCTGAATCTGGGCAGTAGTTTCTGAGCAGTCACACGGGTACAGGTCTCTGGCTGACATTAGCCAGCTGCATTCTTTCCACATAATTTCAAAAGCTATAAATATAAGAAAACAAATAACAAAGACCCCATATCAGAAAAAACAACTTCTCCTTTTCCTCTCTACCAGAAATATGAAGCTTGCATTGTGACAGAGACCTGGAACAGAGTACAGCATTGATTAATTGGGGCAGATTTGCAGTGGAACGTAGTGTGTTCAGTCCTGCCAATAAACTTGCCTGGATGCTATTTTAAAATAGATTTTTAAATAATATGGAAAATAATATTTACTCTTGCTTGCATTCTTATATAGACACCATCAGAATGGTCTCCAGTGGGATTTCATGACTCCTAAATTATTTAATCATTGTTTAAGAGAACAAGTCCTGAGTGTGAAACACAAGGTTTTCCTATATACTGCGTGTTAATGCTCCTATAGGGGCAGCAAAAGCCCACAGCAAATGAAAATCTTTTCTATGAAAAGATTGTGAAGCACTTCTGTTGCTGATACTTCACCTGACATCTGCAGATTTGGGTTTTTTTTTCCTTTCAGTTACCTAAATTGAGCAATAGCGATTATACTTTTTTTCTTTTTTCCCTCCTGGTATTCATCTCCAGTTGAATAAACTAGAAATGTTCCACAGTTATGTCAGTGAAGATATTGAAAAATTGCTTTTCAACTGAACTTTTTTTAATTGCTTTCTTCATAACCACAAAATGAGCACATCAAAAGGAAGAATTGAGTTTCTTGGATCTCTGCTCATAATCTTTTCAACCTTGTGTTTGTTATTAGTATTTTGTTTGGAGTTTTTTTTCAACTATCATATAAAAATGTCCAAGTGATTTTTTATTCTCCTAAAAATTCTGTGTTTGTGCTGTTTAGCTGTCTTTGTGACTATATAGTACAAGGTAAATCACATAGGTTTTTATCATTATAAAATGGCAAGATTCATATTAGAAGTTTTATATACTAATGCTGCTTACAGTATCTGACAGGGCAATAAGGACATATAACCTAACACTAGCCTGGAAATATATTTTTTATTATGTGTGGGGTTTTTGTGGGGGTCATTCCATGATCTTACTTTGCTGCAGTTCATCTAGAAGGCTTTGCAGATAAACAAAACCCCCAACTGAACTGTTTAGTGGGAAAAGTTGTGTATAATGTTTTATACAGCACGTGACCTTTAAAGCTCGACTTCAGAAAGGGACCAGAGAAATAATCACTAGCAGCAGTTTATTTTGGCACTGTAAAATGAAGCAGTCTTGATACTACTGACTACTGAGTGATGTGTACTTAAGTTTAATGTGTGCTGTGCAGTTCTTCCTCTCCACTTTTACTTCAGTTCACTTTGTACAAATGACATTGTCTAGCAGGGACTCAGGTTTGCCAAAGTGTTTTTAATGACATTTTAGAAAGCTTAGTACTGACAGGTTTTTATATATATTTCCTATGTGGGGCCAACTCTTCCAGCCCATTTCCTTCAGTGATATCTGGAGAGGATCTGATAAGCTTTATACTGCTTTTCACAGTTCAAAGGGCATTGTCTTCCCCTTCACTCCAGCTGACAACAACAAAGTCAGACATATGTTATCACCATCACACAGGAAGCTGTGAGCCTGCTTGTGTTCAGCAAAGTACAAATGCAGGAAGAGCGTCAGGTTGGGTAAAAGCTGAGGGAGCTGTGCTAAGGTAGTGTAGAGCTTATAGTGCTCTAACACAGCAATCTCATGCTGTGTGCTGGGGATGTTTCAGTTCAAGGGAGGGTGATTATCTATTGCTGATTGGTTTAGGATTATTATAACATAACTAGAGGTATCTATTTGAAACCTTTTGCAGGTGGGATCATCTCCAGTGGTGACACTGCATTACATTAGAAAAAGAATTGGTTGCTAATAAAGAGCAAAGCTGCAGTGGGATTAAGTGGTAAAGAATTGAACATGAGATTCATTTGTTTAGACACAATCTCACTCTGTCAATTAACAAACAGGATGTAAGGTGCCTTACATTTGTTCTGGATTTCCTCATTTTAACATACAGTGTGTTGTGTATTAAGATTAAAATGATGTATGATATTATTAGCAAGCCCATCTAGTGAAATGCTGTGGGTCATGACAGCACAGTTCTGGGAAAAGTGCCTTTTCCACCTCTCTGTAATTTTGGAATATGAAAGGTGGCTTAAAAGAACTTTCATATTTCAACACTGATATCCAGTATTTTGGGACAACAGTCACTAGTGCTAAATTTGGGTCTATTTGCAGCTTCTCTTCTGCTTCCGGTACATTGTTTGCTGCTTCAGGAAAGTCTTCCCAATACATGATATTAGTTCCTATCCTCTGGCTTTTGCTCAGCACAGAACAAATCAGGTCAGCACACTGAGTTCCAGCTTCTGTCTCTAAGGACCACTTCAAGCTCTGCTATGATGTACTACCTCTACCTGGAATTTCTGGGCCACACCATAAATAACATACACAGCTATCTGTGGGAACAGAGTAGTGCAGAAGTAGGGTTATGTTGACTGCTTGTCCATGCCTTCAGGGGAGTCAGGAACAGGGTCTGTGCTCTGATGACAGTGCCTTAATGCAATTTGTCCCATCTCTCTACTTGTATCTCTGTTTTCACACCGCCAGTATCTATGCCAAGAGCTTAATATACTTTCAGAAGGACCTTAAAATGGTTTGCTTCCTCTGTTGGGATCACTGGATTACTTTAGATGAGAAACCAGCACTTGAGCTTTTTCCATTCAGAAGTACAGATCCCGTTTCCAGTGCCCGTGTGCTGCCACTTTGGAGTGCTGTGTGGGTGGAAACAGCCAGCACCTGTGGAAGTCTGGTGAAGAGGTGCTATAGATGGGTAAATAGGATCATGCTATGACTGAAACACAACTTTCTGCATTCCTGAGCTGCCTGTACATCTGGCAGGAGGCTCCAAGAGCAAGAAATGGTGTATTCACAGCAAGAGAAGCTGAGACACTGCTGGTAAAGCTCTTCATCTCACACATGGGATGGCAGCAGCTGGGCTCAGGGGTTGTCCCTAAGGACATTAAGCACTACTTTAGGTCCCTGCTCTGAGGTGGAGAATGAGGGTAACAATAATACTTGAACTTTCAATCCTGAAATAGACCATTGTGGCAAGTAACTCTTGCTGTTCCACTGTAGAGTTACTGCTGGGAATATAAACTAGCCTTTGTCACATCCTGCCATAATCCTGTCAATCTCTTCGGTTTTACTTGAAAGTGAAATTGCTTGAATGATTCACATTATTTTATATCAAGGTCTGTATCAGTACTGCAGACTTTGTGTATATGTAAATGTCTGGGTTTACATCACATCAGAAAGGTTTATCAGGATTTTGCTGGGGGAAAAGAAGCAGGAGAGAAAGTGGATTGTTTATAGATAAAATATTTTCGACCAGCTGGAAAAGAAATGTGTGAGCACATGACAATACAGAGCTCAAGGCTGTGTAGACAGAATGACTAGATATGCATTTATATCAGTGACAAGCATGGCTAGAGGTAGGAGCAAGACAGGCTACAGAACTGAAGGCAGGGTATTGAATGAAAAATTAAATGGCACTTACAGCTTTATCCAAGTGTATTGCCGTGTCATTTAAATGACTTTTAAATCTTGACTTAAAACCATACGTTTTCCCATGACTTCAAACTGAATTATCCATTGCTACAGCACTCTGTGAGTTGTACTTGGCATCCCTTTGTGTAATCCAAGCACTGTAAAACCTGTGCTCACTGTTATAGTAAAAGATGTCAGTGAGGGAATGACCAGAAATAAACAGATGGTGAAACCAGAGAAACAAGAGATGAGGCTGAGGGAAAACTTTTAGTGAAATGGCATTTGAACTGCCTATTCAGAGCAGATGGCTCACTCAGAGAAGAGGTACTTGGAGGACTATGCTTGTTGTTCTACAAGAAACATGAATAATATTATTTTTCTTCTGCCATCTTTGATTTTTTTTGTGTGCTCGGTCTTTGAGCAAAGCCAATCAATGGAGCGATGTGAGTTAACTGCTGAGATCTGATACTTTAGTTTCAATATGAAGCTAAAGAGCAGGTCTGAGGTAAGCAGGTAGTCTATTTGTATGTACAACTGATTATCTTAATTAATCTGACACTTTTGATCTTTGTCTATCTGCAGTTCACAGAAATGGCATTAAATCCAAATCTGATATTCTGGAAGACTGATTCTTAGCAATTCTCTTCAAAGCTTTGTGCAGCTTTATACAGATCTCTGTAGCCTCCAGTGAAACTCTGCACTGTATGTGCATGCAAGGTGGAGCTACTGAGATGCTCTGAACTGCAAAAGGTTTTCAAACACGTCTGATGACTGCACATTCCTGACTGCACATTTTGGAAACACCTAAGAGGGGCTTTTCTGTCTTAATGGATGTGTCTTTGTTATGAAGGGTTATATTGATAACTTTGGAATACCATCTGTGTTTGAGGAGGTGGTTCAGAGCATTTATTTGGAAAATTTTAACAAGTGGTTTGTACTTTAAGCATTGCTGTGGATTTGGATGCAATGGATTCTTGCCCAGTTATGCTCAGTAGAAGGTTTGTTAGCTTGGGTCAGTATGTCTGTACAGAGTTGTCAGCTCATCACAGCTCTGAACATTGGTCATGTTCAGGACCCCAAATGCTTCTTCAAGTCTGCATAGCAGAGACAAACCCCTTCTCTACATCTGCAGAACATCTGCAATATAATTTGCCTACCTGTGGATAAAATCCTGGCCTATAAACTATGCAGGAAGGGTCAATCCACTCCTTTTGAACCATGATAATTAACCCTATGTTTGGGATCCTGCCTGGGTCCTCAAAGTTACTAGTTTTTTCATACCCTAAATAGGTCTCTCACAAATTTCCTTTACAGCAGTGAAAATGGCTATTAGTTTCCCAATACTCCAGTGCTGAATTCCTCCAGTGTAGTGCAGACTCATATTCTCTTCACTGCTGAACTGTAATTTCTGAGATACAAAGACTATGAGTAGTTTTATGTATATGTATCTAGAGATATACAGAGATATGTCAGACCAGGTCAAAAATTAATGGGCATTTTGCCACGTGTTCTTCTTTTCTTAGTCTTTTGCCAACCATGTTCACGAGGAGTTTATGTGAAAAGTGCTCTGATTAAAGAGAATTTGCTAATGTTGTGGTCCCAAAAGCTGTGTTTGTTATGCACCATTGGAACAAGATGTTATACCAAAACTACGTTTTATATCCGGTAGACTTAACAGCCCTTAAGTGACAGAGGTGGAAAGAATTCATGCTGATTAGTGAAAAAAATAAAACCCTTCTTGTTCCTGGTGCAATTTTATCTGAATTTTACCTAAGTTAGAACAGAGAGGATTGCAACTACAGAAAGCCAAGTTATGTCCTTCCAGCCTCACAGTCTTTTGAAAGGAATTTTATTGGGATGGAAACAGCTTCAAACCATGCAGTGTCACGCTGTGAAAGTGTGCTTGTCTTCTGATGGTTTGTCACGAGAGGGGGCTGGAGCTCTTTGCAATCTCTGAAAGCTGATCTGTTTTAACTGAGTGTTCTAGTTGGTTGGTTGATCTTTTTTTTTTTTTTTGTGGGGATAAAGGAAGTCCTTCTCATATGGACTTTTTGTTGGATTGTACTGTTTGTCAAGAATAGACTCAAAAGTTTTTGAAAAGCTTCAATATAAAAAGGCACTTGCAAAGAAACCAGTTGTTCTATTCTGGTTTTTGTTTTGTCCCTTGGTGCCAAATGCATAATTGCAAAAGTAATGATGTAGAAAAGGATTCTTGGGCATGATCATACTGTCTGGCAGTGAAATTCGTAGAATAGGAGCTATGAGAAAAAAAGATCTCTGTGAGAAACTGTATTTCTTTAGGGAATCATCATGAGGTAAACCCAAGCCATGAGCTATCCCAACAAAAATAAATTAAATAATGATGCTTTGTCCACTTGAGACACTATCCGTGTTTTTACTGGTATTTTTAGCATGCCAGCATCCTTTTTAAAGGCTCTGTCCTTGCTTTGTAATGGAGCGACAAATATCATTGACCTATTTTGGAATGCTAACTTTAAGGAGGTTTTGGAAAAAGTAATAGTAGAACTCTAGATCGAGTTTCCTTTGGTGAATAATCTCTGAAGGATATGACAGTTTGGAGGATTCTAGAAATCCTTGCCTAATGGATATCCTAATGAATAAAAGGTCTGGAAGGGTCTAATCTCCAGCTTTACAGGAGAAAAAAAACTCATCTAAAATGGTAAATGATTGCAAAGTCCTTGTTTGATGAATAGTGAATTATTATGATGCAGGAAAGGCAACGTAGAAGTCCCGTTTCTGTCTGTGGGGAAATCTAAGCCTTCTTGTTCTTTCCAATTCTGGGAAGAACTTAGTAATTTCTCTTTGAATAATTGGTTCATATGCCTTAATTCCTAGAAAACCTTTCTCATTCATGTCTACTTTAGCCACATTCTGAGTTTCTATTGTATTGTATCAAATACCTGTAAACATCACAAGGGTTGGACCTTTCTCTAGAAAATCTCACCCTGCAGCAATAAGCAATTCAAGTGTTTTAAAACACCAACAATGCTCCTGGAAGATCTATGTACACAGCTGAGTGGCTTTTCAGAGGGCAATGGCATGAGTTTTCTTAGAAATAAAATAATAGAACGCAAAAAATGCACTATTTTTAGAAGAGAAATGGTTTTTAAGGTAGCAGCACATATACTTTGAAAAACACTACTTTAATGATTGCAAAATGACAAAGAATGATTTTTAAACACTGTTAACATATGTGAAAGCATATAGGCAGGAGACTGTATGCATCTCTTGTGAGGAACAGCATATTGGAGGCCCATTTTTTGTTCCTGAAAAAAAACCACATCTTCCTTTTCAACTTTGCTTAGTTCATTTTGCTATTCTGTTGAGAAGTGCAACCAAAGAATGAAAAAAAACGAATAAAGGAAAAAAAATTCAAGAGAAAAAAAAATAATAGAAAAAAACTCTTTGGCATTGCACTGGTAAATAAAATAGCTCAGACTTAAGTGGGTTTTGTCTTAGAATTACTGAAGAGTTGAAGAGGGACTATATCCTCACTCTTTTCTGCTGTTGCTGAGTACAGCAGAGTTCACAAATCAAACGTAGGGCGCCATAAACGGTTGCCACAATGCAAGCTATGGTTTGCTTTGTATTTACTCTTGGGAACTTTGAACAAAGGTCAGCACTAGCTTCATTACTCCTCCCATTTGTATTTTCCCACACTTTTCTTTTTCCCACAGCTGAAGGAATCTATCTGGTGCTCGCTTATGTCCATCATGTTGTTTCATGTTTGAAATGTGGCACATAATATTCATCAATTGGAGTTTTATGAGGTACTGTCATTAATTCTGTCATTTTTCTGTCAGTAAAATGAGGACTCTTTCCTCTTCTTGTTTTCAAGTCAGAAATGCTTTTTCTTTCATTTGCAATCAATTCTCCTCTGTAAAATTTTTTAACCGTTTTCTTTTTTTTTCTTTTCCTTTCTTTTTTTTTTTTTTCCAACAGTGTTTTTTTTTTTATTTAGAACACAGAATGGACATAAAGATTTTTTTCAGCTCTACTTCATTGTGACCAAGAATTCAAAATATAAGGGTAAGCACTGGCTGTCCACCATGAATTGTAGAGTACACCCCATTTACCTCCTCCTAGTTTATTGTTTGTGCTGACCATGATCCATAGTTGAAAGATGTGAATAAGACTAAAAACCCTTTTTATTTTGGTGGGGATTATTGCTGCTAAGAATAAGATCCATGGGGATGAAAAGAAAAAAATATTTTGTAAATTTTTGTTTTTAATTTCTCTCCAATGCATCAGGTGGAGACTTTGTGTCTTTCACTTCACTTCTCTAAGTAAGAAATTCCTTGTTCTTTTTTTATGTGCGAGTTTCAAATTGATACAGGTTTTAAAAACAGCTGGCAATAGAGGAGATTCTTGTAGGTCATGGTCTTCCCATCATAAAGACTTTGCACTGCTCTTCAGCTGTTCAAATAAACACACCTCTGTTTCTTGCCTTCCTGCTGAGAAATTAGTAAATAAGCCCAAAGAAACAGGTGTCATACTACATTACCAAGCAGAATAGCATTTTGTTTGGAAAACCTTTCTGCTGATGCTGTTAGTTCACTTATTGTCTTCAGTAAAGATATCAAGTTTTAAAGAGCCTCGAAGGGTAAAAGTTAACAGGGAGACTTGCTAGGTTTGTGTATCTTTTAAGACAAATATATATTTTGCTGACACAGTTATTTCTGTTGACCTTGCTTTGAGCGGGAGGTTTGCCTACAAAACTTCCAGTTCCTTCCAGTTTAGTGACTTTATTTTTTCTAGGCTGGTGACAGTTACTCCATGGTGT
The DNA here is from genome assembly GCA_035048155.1 of Cinnycerthia olivascens. Lineage (NCBI taxonomy): Eukaryota > Metazoa > Chordata > Aves > Passeriformes > Certhiidae > Cinnycerthia > Cinnycerthia olivascens. The sequence goes on along the minus strand of JAWWMU010000002.1, from coordinate 35,991 downwards.
GAGTAATCCATTTATCCTGGACAGGTAAACCTGATAAACATGAAATGGGCCTGTTGTGTAGTTATGGTTTTCACCTTGCCTTTTTGTGGTCTGCAGACAGGAAAGCTCTTTCATTGTGAAATCCTGTTTTTCTCAGGTGAAATTCATCTACCATCTGAGCAATGAACCAGCTAGAGTGATAGTGGCACAATTAAGAATTCAGCTGTGAAATACCAGAATCTCATGAATTTACATTGACACCAAAGCAATTTTACCCTGTGGTCTTGAATATCCTGTGGAAAAAGCAATCTAAGCTGCTTTGGATTATGATACAAATAGCACTTAAAATATGAACTGTGCAGTCAAGAGTGTATATTTGAGAAAGCCCTTTCAAAGAGTGCACAAAAAAGGCTGGGCTTTCTGAGATGTGCGGAGTTAGCTGCTAACTCAGTTTGTAGCCGAACTCATTGTTGGCTCTTGGTCAATGATAGATATCCTCTCATATGCAAGAGATCAGACAAAACAAAGCACGTTTTATTGTATCCTGTTCTGCTAAATAAACTCTTTGCTCATTCTCAGCACAGCTGAGGTGCCATTATAATAGCTCTA
>JAWWMU010000002.1:0-27266 GCA_035048155.1 Cinnycerthia olivascens | reverse complement strand
GTCAGTGTATTTCGTTGTGTAAAATATTCAATATCCCTGTATATAATTATTTGAAATGTGAAGCCCTGTGCAGATTCCTTACATGGCATATCAGCCTTTTCAAAAATGGAAAAGAATACAGTTTTTTTTAAGACAGGCTTTGTCCTGAGGACCTCTATTGTGAAGTTAGCATATATGGTAATTAAAGACAGGCAATTAGATTGCTCAGCAAAGCCTCAGCATTTTCAAGCCACTTTTATCTTAATACATACCACAAAAATGGGTTGTACTCTTTGTTGCTCAACTAGCTATTAAGCCATACAATCTCTTTCTGATTAAATTTCCTAATTAAATAATGCAGCTTTGCAGAATACTTGTGACCACAGCCAAAGCTGGCTGAGTTCTGCTTTGGTTTGTCTTGTGTGGGTTTTTTTGTTTGTTTGTTTTTTGTTTGTTTGGTTAGTTTTTTTGTGGTTTTGATTTTTTTTAGAAAGGCACAAAATTCAAAAGCAGATTCCTTGGAATATGAGAAATCTTTTGAGTAATTGTTGAGTAATTAAAGATTCTGCATCACACTCCAGTAGTAAAAAAATCTTTAATTACAATCACATACTGGTATTTTGAATTTCACTAACTATTCAAAGAATCTTTAGTAAAGTCATCCAAAAAATCCATCTTGCAGTGCATATTAAATTTCTGTTTGACCCATTTCTCTAGCTGTCTTTCAAATTAGTCACTTAAATTCAGGAAAGTCTAAACTAGTGAATTAATAGAATCTAACTTCAACAAATGTTAGGTTATTTTAAAGGAAATCTATTAATTTTGTATAGGAAAAAGACAGTTATGAATGTGGAATGCAGATTTAATCTTAAATATTAAAGGCAAAGATTGAGCAAGCACATAAAAAGATATCTCTATTATCTATAGGGGAGTTATTAGATTTACAGTTCCATTTTTTTATGTTTATTGAGATACAGATTTTGAAGTGTAAGCTATGAGTTCCTCCTGTCAAAGTTTATGACTTACAGTAGGCGTTTATATGAGTATCAGCAAAATAAAACTTTCACAATCTGGTAGTTTAGTAATCACATGCCTACACAAGCTGCAATAGTTTGAAATGCATTCCTTTAAAGTGCCATAGTGCTGTTCTGGAGGAGAAATGCTCTTAAAAATCAGCCATATCTGATCAAACCCCACCCAGTGTGAAGATTCTGTGGAGCTTTCTCCTGAAAGGATATCTTTAATTAAAGAGATGCCTGGCTCTGCAAAATGATCTCCTAACCCCACAGGGCCAGAACAATGAGTGAGAGGAAAGAAGCAACTCTATTTTGATATGGGGGACTCCTATGCAGAGGAAGGAAAAGTCTCATCAGGAGAGCTTCCATCTGCTTCAGGATGTACTGAAATTGAAAGGACTGCATGTGCCAAGGACACACTTCACATTCTTTTGGCTGTGCTGTGGGAAGGGATTTCTCTGTGTTACCGGGCTTTACAGTAGATTTCTATAAATCTGATGGACTAAGAGATTACTAGAAATTCTGATTTAATATCCTAACCATATCCTGTACGGAATTCTGGTCTAAGCCTCCTAGATTTTCTCTGCTGCTGATGTTTCATGTTGTACAGCATCAGTAACTAATCACTAAGTGTGAATGACAATGATTTAGGATTACCATGGTGGCACAAATGCTCCTTTGGAAATAGTTAACTGTGGCCTATTCTTTTCCTTACCAGTGTAATTTGAGGGATTAGCATTGCTGACAATTGATTCAAAGGATGAACATTTTTCTCTTAGTTTGTGCGAATGTTTTATTCCAGCCCTGGGTAAGATATTCAGTACACAAGTGGATAGATTTATTGATGTAATTTTCTTTGCAGTTTGCCTACAAAACTAAGAGCTAAAATTCGTATAGAATCAGTAGACCCAGAGCAATTATAATTTAGGACAGGGAGAAAAATATTTTTAAAAAAAGACTATTTCTTCAATCTACTCAACACAAACCTTCTCTATTTTCAAAGTTGATTTCCTTTACTCTTGCACAATGCAGCCTGGAGATACTGTAACAACCTTCTAATTAAAAACAACCTGAATTGTCATGGAGACCAAAAAATAGAAGTGCTTGCCATAGACCAAGTAAGGAAGAAGCCAGGCTGGGAATGCCAGGATACCATGTCTGGAATTTTTATATATGTAAACATAGTGATATGTAGTTAAGTCTCTGGTGTACACATCCACACATCCATGGCCTGGGCTGTGTCAGCAGAAAGTGTAACCAAGGTATTAAGGGATGTGAATATTATGCTCTACTCAACTTGTTAGGCCACACATGGAACACTGTCCAGTTTTGGTCTCTCTGTTTCAAGAGACATTATAAAGCTGGAAAGGATTCAGCAGGGAATTACCAGGATGATTAGAGGGCTCTAGAACTTGAAGAAGAAATGAAGGAAATTGGTTTGTTGAATGTAGAGAAAATGATGCTCAGGGGAGGGAATCTTATCACAGTGTTGCAATACTGGAGGGTATTTATAACCAAGATGGAGGTTCTTTTGTCACTCTTCTTCATGAGAACAATTAGACACTGGAGCAGGTTACCCAGAGAACTGGTGGAGTGTCTCTCATAGGAAATATTTAAGACCTGACTGCATAGAGCCCAGGATGGCATAACCTAAAGCCATTTTTGCAGCAGAAGATTGAACCAGATGGTTTCCAGACTCTCTCCCACCCTAAGCTTTTCTATGGTTCTATGCTCAGGAGAGTAGCTTAATCACTGGCAAAACAGAGGGGATGGTCAAGCCCACTATGGGCTAAAGTGACTGAGTCTCTGAGATGGTGCTTCTCATCCTTTCCCTTCATTTATGTGTTTGCCTTTGCTGTCTGCAGTCACTGATGTTACCCACAGCACCCATTCCAGGCCTGACCCTACAGCTCCCACATTGCTGTCATACAGCTTTAATGGACTACTTATGTGGTTTTATGGAAACTTTGTCAGACTTCACCAAAAACCACCAAACGATGCCTTTTATTTTTTTCCTTCTTCTCAATAAGTCCAATGGTCTCAATGGGAAGACAGAAACCTTCTTTCTAAGATACACCAGGGTTGTTTGTAAAGTTTAGATGTAAATACTTTGTATGGGAGGCATCACACCCATTCCACTGGGAAGATGTATTTTACAAACTGAAACCCCTAAACTTGTGAATGTTTATGATGATGATGATTATTATTTTATTTATGGCCTTGCTGAGACTGTTGAGCTGCTTTACAGCATACAAGTCTCAGAGCCAGGGCAAATGATGAGGACAATATTAAATTTTACCCCTTTTTGAAAACATCAATTATCTCTTCTTAAATTATTCTGGTAACAGTCATGCAGTGTGGCCAGGTATTTCTCATCCGGAGGGTATTTCATAGGCAGCTGCAGTCAAACACCTCTGCAAGAGATGTTTTCAAACAGAAGTATAGATTATTGCTGCAATTGCTGCAAGTGGAAGTTTTATTTAAAATTTTGCATGTTTAAAATTTAATGTGACACTTTTGCAACTGAAATTTGTATGATAAATTTCAAAAATAGAAGAGAATGCTGAAAAAAAAGTCCTCATTTCATTTATCCTAAGGATATTGTTATGGGGGCCAATACTCTAAGTAAACATTCTGAGGCTCCTATTCTTGTCCATCAGATTGGGCCTTGTCTTACCTAGGGAAGGATTTTTGAGCCTTATATTATCTTAAGGAAAATGTTAGGCCTACATCTGAGTATCACTGGAATCTCTTGGTGTTGCTTTCCAGCATGCATTCTGGGGGAACTCTTTTATTAACAAATGATTTGCCTGTTGGGGTTGTGACCAGAGCCTGGGCAGTAAAGTGAGACAGACACCCCTGCTTGGTTCACATCTCCCAAATCTATTCTTGCTCAGGTACAGCAGATAGACAATGAGAAAACCTTGTGACTTGCAGATACAAAAATTGTCTTTCCTCCTTTTCTAAATTTAGTGGCCAGCTGTCACATGGAAAAACTCAAACCTGAATATTTATAAATTTTTCATCTTTCACTGATGCCTCAATATTTGATTAAGAAAACTTTTTTGGTATACAGTAATCAACAGTATACAATGCAAGAGAAGAATAACAGGTAAAGGCATGAAAATGCTATAGTATTAGCTCATTTATTGATTCTATTTTTCCAAGTGAAAGCAAATGAAGGGCATTATGAATTATGGAGTCTGCCTACATTCAGAAGGTTGTCTTTATATTATTTTAAAATATTGCATTAATAATCTTACAGTTCAAACTTACCTAGAAAGAGCAGACAGCTGAATTCCTTATGAATTTGGAATACAGAAGACCTACACATCAGAGACAGGTTTCATGTCACTGTCATTTATTAGGACATACTGTTTAATGAAGAATGTATTTATTATACAGCTGCACAAGAGTCTAATTTTCTTGATTTTTTTGTGATGCATGGGAGGATTGAAGAAATGGAGAATGCAAGGATGCATTCTGTTTATCAGGCATTAGCTACATCTCAAGAAAAATTTAGACTATTTTGAAACACAGCAAGTAGGAAGATAGAAATAGATACTATGGTTTGTAGAGAAATGTCTAATAAATCATCAGGCTGGGCATCAGCAAAATTTATGGCTGAAATGAAAAAAGTAAAAATGATTTTTCACTCTCATACTAATGAACTGTCAATTTAATATACACACCATAGAATATCTTTGGGATGTAGTGCAATTGTAGGAGAGGAACAAGGAGCAGGTATGAATTGATAGGTAGGTAAGGAAATACCACAAAATTGAGGAAGAGTATAATCCTCTATATTATTTTATTTTCTTGAAGGGAGAAAATATTATATTCAAGCTGAATTCCTTGCCAACAGGTTGGGCAAAATCTCATCCTCACCATCTCATCTGACTTGTTTTGCATTTGAAACAGATCACTTTCAAATATCTTACAAAAAAATAGGAATAAACATTTCTTGGTTTGTAAAGTGTTGCTTGTTAACTCTGGTGAAATTGTTAATTCAGAGCTAGTTTAACTTAAAATGGTGTAATTTACAAAAGACTTAATGTGATTCCTCATTAAAAAGGAATTTAATTTCACAAGTATCCTGGAAGCCAAGCTGTACCTCTTGTGTGGTGAGGCAGACCCACATAAAGTAAGCAGAAGCAGATTTGTTTCAGAAAACCGAGGGCTTTGTTACACAACTGTCTTACTAAAAACTTAGCTTAGGGTCATATTGTTACTGACAACCATCTCACATTTTTGGGATCTCCCATGGAGGTGTTGTCAGTTCCAATTATTAGTTCCTTGTCTCCTTTCTAGCCCTCTCTTCCCCATTTTGGTTCTGCATCTGTCTTCTTCTATATGTTTTATCTGGGCAACTGCTGACCTTTCTTTAAAGTTTATCTTTTCCTTCTCACTATTTTTGTAAAACGACTGATGGATCATTGCTTATATGAACTTTTGTAATCATTTCTGAGTCTACTGTAAGATTATGTGATCTGTAACAAACTAGTTCTTTGACTCATTTTTCCAATTTCAGCCCTTTCAAGGTAAGCCTTAATCTTGTTCTTTTTTATAACAATAAAGCTATTCTTAACCTCTTGACTTTTAAAGAGAAATTAATTCCTTTCTTTTTGATACTAACATTAAAAATATAAACAAAAAACCCACTTGAAATCTGAAGATATAGCCATAAGACATAGATAGATTCTCATTTGAGAAGCAGTAAAAATAAGGAAGTGTGCTGGCTTCCCACTGGAAGGAGAAGGAATTTTAATGCTTACTGACACAATCCTTCTTACACCTAACAGCTTGGACACTTTTGTGAAATCTTTCAAAACAACAATTGCCACAGAAGGAAAAAGACAGTTTGCAGACAATAACCTCTGTGACCTCAACACCCAAATCCTAGCCCAGAAAACAAATGTTTCTTTACCACTCAGATGTTCTCAGCAGAATCATAGAAATTAGTCAGGAACTTATGCTGAGGCTCAATGTCCTTTGGGGAACAAAGCTTGTATTTCAGAAATCTGAGACATCTTCTGCTGACAAAATTAATGATGTTACACAACTTTATTATAATTACTCATGCAGAACTTGATTGATGCAGTATGTTCTGAAAGTTCCCATCATATTATTCATAATTGTCTTCTTTCGAAGAGCAATGAGACGTTCTGCCTATACAGTTTCCCTTTTGGGAAGGAGTATTTTATGTTTCGCAAGTTTTTTTAAAAATTCTTGATGTACATGCAAATAACACAAAAGGATGATTGTGGTTTAGAATTGCTGAAATATGTCAGCTGGGATGGGCTGCTTTACTTATTAGGGCTGTCTATGCTGCAGAGAAACATATTTTGAAGTGCAGAGATTCTGATGTATTTCAGTGTATTTACACTCTGTAAGCAATCCCAGCAGAGCTTTATCAACCTGTTCACAACACTACAGGTTTAATATTGCATTATGAACTCTCAGAAATCAGAGGTTGGTGTTCTATCTCATCATAGAGGTGTATGCATTCATATAAAGCCCCATCCACTTCTTGCATCCCTCTTTTTTTCTTAGTTTTTTTTTAAACATTCTTGTGGCTTTAGCTATGGTTAGAGGGAACCTAGTTTGATTAAAATGTTTCATTTTCTAGATTTTTTTCTAGCTTTGCTCAGCTTTAGAAACTTTTCTACATTGTTTTGTTGCCTTGAGGTAAAACATAAGCCTGGCATGAAAACATCACCTTTTTTTTTCCAGAGTCAGAGGTACACTAGAGACAGCTTTAGATGTGAACATTCTTTATGGTGCACTAAATCAGCAATAACTGGCTAACCAGTCTCCCCTCTGAGATAATTTGACCTTCTGTTGTTAAAGGCATTCTTAATACTCTCTTGGAGAACCTGTCTCTCACTTATCTAGAGCTGTGCAGTTGTTATGGTTTTGCTTTGTTTTGTGGACACATATCTATTCCATTCAAAATCATGGTAATATTTTAATGACTATATCCCAGTTGTCTCATTCTAGGATATTTTTTTCTCTCCCAATAATTTAGTACCTGGATGTCACCATATTTTTTGTGAATGTTTCTTGCAGTTACATTTTTATGAAGAAGGGAATAGTAGTCCTGTGTTAGATGGAGAACTAGACTATAAAAAGTCTGATTATATTACATGGTGCAGAGCAGTCCTGAGATCCCCTGATAGCTCTACTAAATTGTCTTATGGAAAAATGCAGCATAATGCTATTAGAAATACCAGCTGGGGTCTTGGAAATGATACAGGTGTCTTGTTTTAGCCCTACTGCAGGACTCATTAGCACTATTTCTCAAATGAAGGTATCTATCATAGCTTCAGGTTTGGAGTTTGAATGTCTCATCCCAGTGCTGTCCTGAAAGAAGGAGCAGTGAGGATACTCTTGGTGCTCTGGTTCCATGGAAGATCAAGGTAGAGAGGGTGTGGACTCTCCTTTGAGATAGAACAGGGAGAAGGAAAGCAAATTGACTGAGCACAGAACCACTCCAAAATAACAAATTAGCATTCTAGACTCAGCTGGAGTAATTTGCCCAGAATTACCCAGGAGTTTCAGGAGTTCAGTTCCCTCTCCTCTATCCAAGTCCTAAGCACACACATACTAGAACATTGCTTTTACTACATTCTGTGCTCCTTACTCTCTGTGTAGTGTACAAAGTATATTACTAATCATATTGCTGTGTGGTTCTTTGGACTTTTGTGATTTCCTAGTGTTAACAGGATTGTCTGAAAAAAGAAACAATGCCAGGATTTTCAAGAATTCCATCAAGGACACAGGGGAGTTGGATGGAACATTTCCTCAGTTGTATGTAATGGAATTTAATGCTCAGCTTTGATGGTCTGGTGTTCAGGCTCCACATTTGCTATTCAGGGTAGTGAAGCAATACTCTGGTTCATATTCCAGCTACAATATGAAAATTTTAGCATCTTTCTAAAATTACAGGAATGTAGAAAAATAGGGCTGGAAGAAGCCTCAAGAAACCATTTAGCCTATCCCCCTGACAAAATCTGTTTGTTCCATAATCTTTCTGACAGCATTAGAAATTATTAGGTAATAGCGTGAAACAAAATTAATCATATAAAAAATCTGATTTACATTCTGGGTGAAATTTGCCCTTATGCAGAAGCTAGCAGAAAATATCCAATTTTCTCTCTTAATGTTTCATTAAGATTTAGGCTGACACAATCCTTTATAATCAATGTGGGTGGGCAGTTGCTGGCAAAGAAGGGTTAGATCCAGAAAGGAATGAATCTCTAGTGGGAACGAGCCTTTTACCTCTTAGTCCACAATGTGGTAAGCTTGACTTGGTGGTTTTCTGCTAATGGATTAAACTTGCTTTGCATCATAAATCCCATAAATCACATATTTCCACATTGCTGTCAGTATAACAAATCAAACAGAGGTTAATGTATGAATGATTATAGCTGGCCATAGGATGGAGAACTGTGATTCAGAGCTGCTCAGGCTCCTGGACTTTAAAGTAAAATACCAATACTCTAAAGTTTCTCAGCTTCATCTAATCAGAATTCTCTAGAAGAGCTAAGAACGTATAATTTCACAAAGTGTATGCTGCAAAATGAGCTTGAGCTGATTTGAGAAAGATGAAGCACTGTTCATTTTAACGCCTGTTTGGCTCTGTGCTTTCTTATTTTAAGGACTGTGTCTGGAGGTTGAAGGTATGATATATTTATGATAATTATAACTATTCATTGAACATACTTAAACTTTAAAGAGTACTGATAACTTCATAATAAAAAAGCTGTATTAAGGATTTTAAAGGGACAGGAATAGATGCTGATATGAATAATTATAATAGTCCCTCTTATACCTTTGAAAATTCTATTCATACTAGCTGAGGATCTGCACATTTCCCTTTCTCCAAGGAGCATGAGGATAAACTGGCAATAAAATTTTAATCTCTCTGGTAGTCCTTGTGTGCCAAGAACATGCATAGATGTTCTTTACCATGAATGTGCGTTTACATTTATATCAGAAATAAGGTATAATATTTGGATGGGGAAGTACAGCAACTGTATTGTTTATTTAAAGCCATACCAGGCTTGAAGTATACAAAATACCAAATTTTATAGTAGTATAAACAAATCCTAAAAGGATTTTAAATAATTACATTTCATTCTTTGGAGGCAGAAAAAGCATTCTGCCTAAAGATTTGGAAGTCCAAGAAAGGATATAATTTTTTTTACTCAACCCCTTAGAGATCTCTCTAAACTGGATTTCTAATATAAAAATCTCTTTTTAAAGTAGTACACACAAATGATGAAATGCAGTTTTCACAATGAAGTCATTTAGACATAGAACCACCTGTTTGTCTTGAAATAATTATGTTATACCTTCCCCCAAAATTATTTGTTACTTTAATGCTATAGGTATGGTGAGTTAGGGAGGTTTCCCTAAAGGGATGTCAGAGGCATAATTATGTTTCAGTGTGAAGTGGATGGAAGACAGCTGTGGTAAATGGTAGTAAATGAGTATTATTATTTCTAACAAATATTTTGACAGTAAAGCCTTCTTTTATATGCTTGGAGAAATGCAGGCAAGAGCTTCTCGATTTCTTTGTGGCACAGAGTTACCTCAAGGGGAAAGGAACAAGTCCAGTTACTGTAACACCTGTTCCCTTTTATAAGCTCAGGAAGGGCTGGAAAGAAAAGTTGTCTAGTGTTTCAAGCAGTCATTTCAGCCTAGATTTCTATTCAGAATTACATATAAATTATGACCCTGCCTGGAAGCTGATGAGAAAAAAGAATCACCAATGTGAAATCATTACCTCTTGGTTAAATAATTCTTCTGAAATAGATTAAGATGTTCCACATACTAGATGCTTTGCCTTTTTAAGGCTTGTGTTTTATTATTTGTTGAAGCTATAGCAAAGTGACCTATAGAGTTTCCTGACACTGTGATCTCTGCTTGCCAGAGTATAAGACCCTGCATACTTTTCCTGTGATATAAAGACTGGAGCTATAAATACACAAAAGCTGACATTATGGTGAGGCTTGTAAGGTATCACTGTGGTGTGAATTTAGGCCATTGTAGAACTGGTTTGAAAAAAAAAACAAACAACAGTCTGGTGAGTTTTTGTTGGTTTTTTTTTTGGAAAACAATATAGCCCATTAAAAGCTGACATTTGTTTCTTTTTTCTTGCTCACTTCACTGAATTGTAAGATTAGACACATATCCCCAGGTCATTCATGTCTGGAACATCAAAGTCACCCTCCAACTCCCATATTAGGTAACCTCTGTATTTTTCCAATCAACAACCTCCTGAAGAAAAATCTTTCCTGAGAATCCTCAGAGGAGTCAAAATAGGACGTTTGGTGGTTTGGTTTTGTTTTAATGTAAAAGGCTGTATTTTCTGGCCTGTAAGTAAAGGAGGCTTCTGCTAAAACATTAAAGTCTGGGCAACAATGTAGGGTAAGGTGCACTTTGGCACTAAAAGTGCTGAGAAGTGATTGGCAGCAGGGATATTGCTTCTCTGTCATGAAAAGAGCATGCATGCAAGGATTCATTTGCAGATATATTTGCCAAATCTCTTCTGATTAAATATTTCCTCACTAAACCTTTTATCCATCTGTTTCTCTGGAAGTTTTTTAATATTGCCAGTTTCACTTTAAAATAGCCAGTGAGCTGGTTTCTTATGCAAGTTTCTAGAAGGAAGAGAATATACTGATCATTTACAAGTGCTAAATCTGATCTGTTTCTCCAAGTCTCCTTACCTTGTGTAGTTTAAAAACACAGAAATCAAAGATTATTTTATATGTAAATCATTAGTGAAAAGACATAAAGAGTAGTAAGAGATTAAACAGTCAATTTGAATGTCTGATTTCCTTTCTTTCATAAGGAAGATAAAAGTACTTGTGGCACTTTAATGTAGAATAGATATAAAATATGATAGAATTCCTTTAATTCTTTTTACTGAAGCTGGGTAGTGATGCAGGTTTCTTAGATTCATATTTAGCTTCAGGAAGTAAAAATTCTAACCACTCTAGGTGGAATAAATGCAATATTAAGAAATGAAATGCTTTCTGGCATGCTAAAATTATATTTAGAATTGGATTGACAGTTAGTTTTGGCTTCTAGTCATATTGTTTTTTTATCCTCATCTTTGCAGGTAATTTAAATTTATAAAGCATGGTACTGATGTGACAAAAGAATGCAGAAAAATACCTATAATGTGATATTTATTAATACATTAAAATAAAATATAGACAACTGTGCACTATAAAGTAATTTAATTAGACATTTTTGCATTGTATTTAAATTGCTTTCTAGTTATAATTTGTGAGGGGACAGAAATAGATTAACAGAATTTTTTAATCAACATCATTAGCCAGTACCAGTTCCTTCATCATCAGGACTATTTAAATTTTCCAGGTTACCTGTAATGCCTGTGTTGAAGTAATGCACATTTTGTCCAAGCCACGTGCAAGAGAACTGAATGTCATTTTTGTTGTGAACTTTCCAAAATAAACTGGATAAACTTGAAAGTGCAGAGACACAAGTATTGACTGTGCTATTACACTGCTGGGGTCAGGAGAGGTTGACTGTGCATTTTACCAAAATGGAGACAAATTTTTCCTTTTTTATTTTCAACCCGGTTCTTATAATTGAGATTTCAAGTTTCCTGTTTTCTCCTGAACACATTGAAATAATTTTCCTCAGTCCTTCAATACTCTTTTTTCACCCAAGAGATAAATCATGGTGGGAAAGTGTAAAGTGGGTAGAAAAGTGGCAGGGGGCTCATGACTGTGCTGGCCCAGACCCTCTGTGCTTTTCTCTCCCTCCTTCAGCAGAGAGGAGGTGCAGTCCTCAGTTCAGAGGCTGCCTGCTAACAAGGAGAGAGAGCACCATGAGACATTTAGTCCTGCCTCGCATCAGAATTTCAAATTCCAAGGCAGTGCAGAGCCCCTGGGATTTGTTGTTTAAACCCTGACTGTGTGGAGTGAGAGCACAAATGTGTCTGTTCTGCCATCAGCCCCACAGCTGTTCCTCCCACTCAGGTGTTTTCAATCTCTCTCTAAATGACCCCTCACAGCCAATTAATTACCTGCTGGGGAGACACGGTCCTTTCCACTCACACAGGGAGCAGTCGTGGTTGGACAGGGAGCTGGGAAATGGCTGGGCACGGCTGAAAAAGAAAGAAAGTGAATGCATTTTTCAACAGATATTACTGGTAAGCAGATTAAAAAATTAATGCTAATTAATCCTAAATGCTTGGGATGGGATGCTAAAGCATTTTTTCAAGCATTCGTGTCTCACCAAAATAAGATATTTCTTTGTTTTATGAGTGTGCACTGGTATACATAGAATTGTTTTAAAATAACATTGTTTGAAAAGTTGATGTAATTATTTTACTGATTTTTCAGAATTTAGGCTGGAGGATTTTAGTCAGTTCTCCACATGTTATCAAAACTTGAAAAACTCTTTCCTATATGTTCCATTTCCCTTCAAATTTGAAAAAAATTAGCAAAAATGACTAAGATGTATCTTTGGAAATATTTAGATGTATAATTTTGCCCACCTTCTCTTAGAAAGAAAGCCATTCTTTTTAAGAAAGAAACAAGAAGTGTCTAAAGGTAAATTCTTAAAGCTCAGACCCACAATTTTAGATCAAGAAGCAGCTGTGTTTGCTTTTCTGTTTAAATGACTATGTATGTGTCCATAAGTGTGCTAATGTGGTTAGTATGTCATAAAATTCTTGAGACACAGTGGTGAAGAGCTCAGAATCAGTAAATTGATCTAATTTCTTAGGCAGATGAACCTCTGAGTTTTGAAACTACATATTCAAGTCATACTGTTTGTATGAAGGTACACTGATCCTGAGATGTGATTAAAAACATACTGTCCCTTTTTATTTTTTTGAAGAACAGTATCAGAATTCCTTGTGTTGTCTGCCACAATGGTTTACTTTTCCAGCCAAATTAAATGTGTTTAAGCTTTGAAGTTTCCTTGTAACCTCTATTTCTTCATAATTTTTTTTTTGTTTGCTGTTATATGTGGGAATTATGTTTTTTGGTAGTCTTTTTGTGAACACCAACATTCCACATGGACTAACTTTCCTCCTAACTTATCTCAAACCAAGACAACTAGAAAGCAGTAAAGATAAAACAAATGGTCATAAGAGCACACCTCTAGCTCTGCTATTCCTGTGCATTCTGTTGACCCTGCATTTTTCAGAGTGGGTACTAAGGCAAGGGTGTAATTGTGAGAAGTGTGCAGGTGCTCATTTCTCTACCCTCTGCACGTAGGTGATGAAGCTGCCTCATTAAGGACTTATTAAGAAGCCCTGTGCCAGGCCAGCAGTCTCTAGCAGTGCCAAATAGATGCTGCCAGAGCTGGTCCACCTGGCCCCAAATTGCAAATCATTCCCTTTGTGCTGCTAAATCCTTTGGATTAAAAGGTAACTATTTATTCTCTTTTTTGTCTTTGTAACAGTTTCCCAGTTTAGCTTTCATGTAAGACTTCATATGCTGTTTTTCCTAAGTGGAACCAAAGGTAAATCCTGTTTGTTATGGCAGAAATTGGATCCACTGTATGTTTTATGTGTTTAAGAAGTTACCTGCTGGACTACATCTTTCTGTGTGCAGCCTGACATGATTTCTATTGTGGGTTTTGAGAACTACAAATAGTAGTTCTACATGGAAAACAAATTGCCAACACACATGTGTTTTCTGAATCATTTGCAAGTTTTATGTAAAGCTGCGTGTTTCACTTGTCAAGATGGAAATATTTTCATATCTGCTTGTGTTAATCAATCTAAATGAATAATGATAGTCAGGCTGGTTGTGAATCACCCCTAAATGTCAAGCTAGTTATTCTTGCCAGTGTTTAGCCATGAAAGTTTCCAGGGCTGAATTGATTACCAGCTTTATACGCTCAACCCAGTTCAGTCATAGGAAGGAGTTTGTTAGTTTTATCTGAGTTTGAGTTGTTAATTAATTTTTAATATCTGTAACTGAATCAGTCAGTGTTATTGCTAAGAAAAATCTGGAGCTGAAGGAATCTGACTTCTCCATAATTAATGTTTATGTACACTCAATTTGTTCCATTTCTTACTTTTTGCTTCTTGAACTTTTTATCTCTCTTATAGTTTATTTCTTTTGCATTCTGTTTCCTAATCACTTTAATATTCCCACACTTCTATTTTTCACTTTCTTTTTATCTGTACTTGGTTATTTATCCTCTTTTCTGTCTTACTGCAGAACTGAGCATCCATAGGAGAGTTGCATTTCTTTGCCATTTTTTACTCCCTGCTCTTATTCTCCTGCTGTATCTTGGTGTGGATGCTTATATACATCAGAACCCTGCTAATTTGATGACATGTGCTGCCTCACTGCAAAAGCTCAGGATTAGCTTTCCATAGTCCCAGTTGGTTTTAATGGAAGAACTAGTTAAGGCTGTGGCATAGCTTTCCTGTGATTCCTGCTGGTGTATGGATCCAGCACCTTTAGCTGCCAGTGTAATTTAAAAGGAAAGTGCCTTTTGGCAGAAAACTGGCACAACAGAAGTCGTGTAGCACAGTTCTCTTCTAATCCCACGTCTCTGGTTACCCAGTAATTATTAGATCCAGCAGATAGCCTGGCCTGGGGGATATGTGATTCTGTGGTGAGGAGAGATCAGACTTTTCTCGGATTAGGGATATGCATGAAATGATACTCATGATTACTTCATTAATTAATGAAAATTAATTTCTCATGTTTTAATGAAAATTAATTTCTCTAATTTCTTTCCTTCTCCCTGACTCCAGCAACAGTGGTTGTTTTTGGAAGGATTATGTCAGACCAACTACTAGGCTGTTACATTGCTTTGCATTTTGTCTGGTCTTTGAGCTCCTCTTGGTTAAAGAGGTCAATTCTTTCTAGCACAAGTCACTATTGATGGAAAAGATGGTGTTGCAGTTTGGAGAACTGTGTGAAATGGACCATGTCCTTGGTGACAGGCAACTTTTAAGAAGTCATCCGTTAAAAATAACGTGATAGCAGAACAAAGATTCTCTGGAATATAATTCCATGGAATATCTTGATTTTTCGTTTCTAGCAGATGAAACTGCGTCTGGTAGTGTAATGTAAGTGGTCCCATGTGGGAAATTGAGATAGTGAGTGCAGCCCTGTCACTTGACAGAATATCTTGGGGAACAGCTATGTGACTTGAATTAAGTTTAAACAGTTTATGATTAGAACTACCAAAACATCACCTTTCCTTTGAAGGCTGTCTGGGTTAGTCTATTACTGATCCTAGAGTTTTAAATCTTAACAATTTTCAAGTTATATTTATAAAGTTTATTAAAAAATTTGCTCCCTTTAAGCTTCAGTGTTTTGGTTGATATTCTTTTGTTTCATCACAGCTAAGTTTAACCATATACAAACATTGCCAGCCAGTTATTTCAATTTCTAATCAAAGCTCAAGTTTTCCTGTTGTGTTCGATGTCATATCAATGGTGACAGACACCATCTTTTCCATATTCATTTTGAAGTCGTGTGACCACAGAGTCTAATTTTCATAAGGAATACTTGCCTGCATCAAATGACAGAGAGACATAATAATGTTGTTATTCTATATTTTCCTCTTGGCTTCATTCTGTCAGGCTAGCTGGATATGAGTTATTTCAGTTGTAATTAGACCAGTATGAAGCATGTCCAGTCGTTTATATTCCCTCTTGAATACTAGAGGAAAAGAACGTTAGACAGACATGGAGCAGTGAGGGCTGCCTGCTCCCCGAGAGGGGGTGAGCCAGGAGATGAGGGTGATTAGGCAGACAGCAGCACACAGGTGAGGGGACAGAGGGCAAGCACAGCCTTAGGGTGGCCAGGCAGGGCCACTGGGAGCAGGCCAGGCTGCTGGCCACAGTGGGCTGGATGATGAACAGGACCCAGGATGAGGCAGGGGCTGGGCTGCAGTGCAGCAGGAGGTGCCGCTCAGGTCGGGGGCTGCTGGCAGAGGCTCAGCTGAAAAGCAGCTCCCATGGGAAGGGGCTTTGGGCCAGGCTGTGCTGGGAAGGGAGGGGGGCAGGCTGGACAGGCTGCAGCTGCACTCCCTGCCTTGGCCCCCAGCCCAGGCACACAAGCCTCCAGGACCGACCCTCTTAGGGCCCTTGCATGTGCTTTGCAGTCTTTAAACTTGTAAGAGCTGTTGAATGCTGATATATTTGCTTATTCCATTCTCTGATAAGGTTTCTAAATCCATATTTAGAATCTTGATTTTTTTTTTTTTCCTTTGGGCTACTGGAGACTGAAAAGCCTTGACAAAATCTTGTAGATTGTTATATGTGTTCATGGTACTTGGACTTCTCTGTTTTATCTCTTCCAAGTTCATTGCTATTATTTTCCTGTTGCACTGATACTTGAAGCATTGTCACCTGAGGTATGACCCATGCCAAATGACATGTAGTTTATCTTTTATTTATTCTGTGCTGTTCCATTTTATTGGTGTTTAGTAGGGACATCTGTGGGAAATGTCACCAGCTGTGCAGAGTAACAAAGCTGTAATGCAGGACTTGTTTTCTCCCTCTTGTTCTGTTTAATTCCATGAGATGCCTTTCTTGTAGCAAAGCTGTCTTAAAAATGTTGTGATCACAATTCCCCTTACTTCAGGACTGACAGAGGAAGTGTTTTTGCAGAACTTTGTAAATTCAATATCTGAATTAATTCAGGGTGAAAGCAGCACATCAAGAAAGAAGACTTTGCATTTTTTAACCCTGAACATTTTAGGCTTTTAATTATACTCATTATTCTGGCATAAATAAGTGGGAGTAAGAAAATGGGGTGCATGTGGGAAGGCTGTGAGCACCAAGGAAGGCTGCTAAAGCCAGCATTTCATGGGTGCCTGGGTCATTTATTTTGAAGCATTTAGTGCTAGTACCAGTTTGGAGTACTCTCTCCATGTACCAACTCTGCCCTCGCTGTTTCCTCTGTGACATGGTGTGCCAATGCTTCTGTCAAAATCAACCGGCTTAAGAGGATCAAGGACTGTATGAAGAGCAGGAATAACTTGTGACAATTTCCCTGCTGTTTCCTTTTGTGAAACCATGTGTCTGGAATGCACCAAATCAACCATGGAAGCACTAATTGTGTGCTCTGCATGGGAAGAGCATATCAGAAGCCAGTTATAGATCATTAATAATATTTCTGATGTGAAAAAAAGACTGTTTAGGAGAAATGCGAAGAATCAATCAGAAATTCTTCTAACTTAGCTTTCTAAACTCTTTTGCTTTTACTTAGTCTGCTGTTTTAAATGTGAGTACTGTGATTTTGCTTACAGAAGTAAATAGTGCAGCAATTAAAACATATTTCTATTCCTTGCTTGTTTTAGCCTTCTTCACAGCAATTGGTATTTGCTGTAACTACAGAACTTGTGTTAAAACAATCATGAGTTTGCCACCTGTCATTTTTAATTTTTCCTTCCACATTGCATACATAATTTTTTTATTTTCTTGATACAAACACTGTAAATCTTCTGGATTATACTTCTCCTTGTGTAATATAAGGCTGGTAACTCTGAGATTGTATTTCTCAAGCAAAGTAAGATAGAATCATACTCTGCCACAGAACAACAAATTCACCATATTTTACTCATATTTTACTTGTTGCATAAATTCTCATGCTGTCTGTTAAGAAGCTGATTTATTAAAGCTCTAAGTTTCTTTAAAAATGGGTGTTTGGAGACTTTCAGTAATTCAGTGCACAGCACTTGATACAATTGTCAGTCCTTTTATCTGCATAAACAGTTTTATGACTACAAGGGTGAGACAAATGGGGATTTAGTCCTGCAGTTCCAAGTTCCTTTGCTGTTGTTGGCTCCCTGCCAGAGCAGCATGGAGTAAACATGCAGGATTTCTCTCCTTATTTCTGGCATTTGATAAAAGCGGCTCCAAACTGATTTTTGCAGCTAGTAAGCATTAGATGACCCACTGGAATTCCCAAATTTGTATGCAGTGGCCTCTGGAATTTTTAATGGAGAAGCAGTATGGATTTACTTAGACTTACTTTGTTGGAGAGGGTGATTACTGCCTGTTAATTTTACTCTGACCTTATCTAAACATTTTAAAAGGTCAAAATAAAACAACAAAGACTATTACAAGTAAAGCAAATCTATGTTGTGTTTCTACCACATCCATATAACTTTTTTTCTTAGGATATGACAAAAATAATTTGTTGTGCCATAGAGATTAGCTAGCTTTATGTTTTTCAGTTTTTGTGGAGTATTTTAAGAGCCTGAGCATTATACAAAAACATTAGAGAAAATGAATCAAGGAATGAGTTGTGCAGCTCTGCCATGAGTTGATGCCAGTAAAGTTTTGAAGAGGTTTGCTTCACAAATGAGTCCTGATCCCAAGGCTGTGAGCATGAAAAGGGCATATGGAAGTTTCTGTGCCTAGCTGGAGCCCTGATTATTTTGGAAAGCAATGAACTGTTTCTCTATGTCTCTGCATGGATAGTACTTTAATTATAGCATTTCCAAACTACATGACCTTAAAAAAATGCCTTGAGGTATCATTGCTGATCCATTAGATTGTTTTATCCTAAACTTTAAAAGAATGTGTGGTCGATGTAGATTTTCCATAAAGTGTGTGCTCCTCTTCTCTAATCATTGCTTACTGGAATTAAGTGAAATTAATATTAAAATTAATATTTATATAGGTAGTTAAAATGCTTTTCCTAGACCAATATTTTGGATGGTGACAGAGACATTTGAAAATGAGTAATTGTATGTTTAAAAAAGCAGAAAGCACTTTAACTGAAACAGGACTGTAAATGTTATACTGTAGTATTTTTTTCTGGCTACATTTGTATGACTGAATCTAGCAGAATGCCCCTGCATGGCCTCCTGTCACACTGTTCTTAGAAGAGCTAAATCCTACATCCCAGGTGGTTTTAGTCTCTAGGGTTATATTAGTCCTGATTTCCTAATTATATTTATTCCCAGAAGATAAGATGTTTCTGTACCAACTTCTAAGATATGTGGTACAAGCTATCATTGAGAAGTTCTTCACTTTTCCAAGTATCAATGTGCCTTCTGCAAAACTGGGGCTGCAGAGAGGTGATAAATCTGTTGTTTTGGATTTCATTGGAAGATCAAAGCTTAATAGTGCAGGTGGTTAGAATGACTGTCAGAAAAAAAACAACTGAAGTCTTTACCCTTCTGCCCTTCCCTTAAGTAACATCTGCTACTAGGTTTGTACTGTCACTCTTAAGTTCTATCTTGGGGTAAAAATGACAAGTAAAAAGATAAAACACATCCAAGTGTTAATCCTTGACAAAGTCACTCATTGCAAGATGATTGTGAAGCTATGGTCAGCCCAAAAACAGTATTGATATTTTTCCTTTTTTATAGTACTGATAGTGTTAAAGCACTTGATCTTTTTTTAAGTATTATTTTTAATGATGTGAAAACTTGAGAAATTTTTGCGCCTGTGGAATTTCAGTTCTCGAATTGCCCGTGCATGAATTGGGAACTGGTTTTCTCTCTGTGTGTTCTTGAAATCTAGGCAAGTTAGGTAATAGGCAGATAGGACCTACCCTGGTTCTGTGTTAATTATCCAATCTTTTGTCACTTTGTTATTCATCTATGGGAGTGTATTTCTCTGTGTAAACCCCACCTGCATTCATACAGGAATTCAGAGTCACAGTTTCAAAAAATCAGAGAATGTGAGGATCTATTATATATGCTCAACAATTGAAATTTTGTATTTTTGTTCTCTTGTAAGTTGAGATCACTTCCTAAGTTGGCATTGCCTCATTCATTGAACCTTGGGTAACCTTCCTTCTTAATTAACTTTGAGAAAGCATGTAAGTGTAAGCCTACAGATTAATTTTTATTTCTGTGTGTACTTTACTGTCTGCCAGAAGAAACATTTAATTTCCTGGTGACAGGAAGTCCTTTTAGAGCAAAGAATCCCATTCTTTCTGCTGTTATTATGAGGTCCGATACTTAATTTACTTTCTGAAATGCGAACAAACAAGGCATCTCTGAATTTGAATGTATTAAATACATAGAGGAAATATTGTCAATCACCAGCTTTTATTCTTTGCCCAAATGCAATAATCTAGGTTGAAAGGCAAGTAGCATTGCTAGAATTTGTAAAATACTCTCTTGAAGAGCCATAAATGTCTCTTACGCTTCCAAAAGAGATAAACCATCTGAGAAGCATTTGCAAGTTTAAGTGTATAAAAACTTCCAAAGAGTTGCTGTTTGTCAGTGGGTGTCTGATGTCTTTTGACTTCTGGCAAAGTGTAAAATTGGAGGCTGGCTCTGTGTCAGCTTCTGCTGATGGAATCTACCATAGCTTCCTATAGATAGTAAAGCCTCTGTAATGTGAGCTGCTGCCCAATAAAAAGTGAAATCCCTTCCTGCCGGTGCCAGCCATGACAATCTAGCGATACGAGCCAGCTCTAAGCTTTGCCTTTTGCTCTTAATAAAGGCTCATGTCTCATCCTTCATTTGTTTGGGGCTCTCAGATCTTGTCTTGCTGCTTGTGCCCTGCTTGTCTGTGTTGTTGGCATGTGGATGACATGTGCGGGAATTTTTAGGCCAACAACTTCTAAGAAACACAAGATTTGTAATAATTTGGAGCAGAATGTTAAGTTTCTCAGTATAAGGTTGCAACTTAGCTGTTGACGTGTCCTTCTTCTAGAGAGAAATCCTATTTCTCAGTCAAAAGTGATTTTTTTCATTTTTTTCTAATTGTGCTTTTATATGCAGAACTTATATGAAGTAGCAATGATGAATTAAAGCAAAGCATGAAACAAATTGTATTGTACTCTCAGAACAACTGTAGTCCTACTTAGAGACAAATGCTAATAGAATGAGTGTTACATTTTAAGCCTCAGCTCTTTTACACAGATCTTTTCCTTTGAAAAATTTTCTCTTTTTTATCTCTCTATGCCTAAACATGGGTGACTAAAGACTAAGTTTTTATTCTTTGGCCTGAATATAGAACTATTTTCACATGCTGTTTTTCTGAAAAGCGGTACAAAGCAAATTAAAGGAAACAGTTCCTCAGCCGGAGTAAACTCAAGAAACTGCACTGATGGCTGAGGAACTGACAGAATGGGTTGATCCCTGTAAATACCAGTGGGAACTTCTCCTGAATGCAACCAAGGGGCTGCAGTGCCACGGGGAATAGACATTAACAGCATGCAGAGGAAAAGACTGGTAAGGGCAGAAGG
The DNA here is from genome assembly GCA_035048155.1 of Cinnycerthia olivascens. Lineage (NCBI taxonomy): Eukaryota > Metazoa > Chordata > Aves > Passeriformes > Certhiidae > Cinnycerthia > Cinnycerthia olivascens. The sequence continues at coordinate 6,085 of JAWWMU010000002.1, read as the reverse complement.
TCCATGGAAACATTAAAATGATGTACTGGTAATTAATCAGATCTTGAGATTAAGTGCCTTTTTATTAGTGTCGGGAGTTTGTCTCAAGCTGTTTGGCATCTCTAGATAATGTCTACTCTAGTGCTTCTTTGGCACACAAAAACCAAAGAGGAAAATTGTAGGTTTGGTATTAGCAAATTGTTGCTTTATTCATGTATTGTCATAGACCATCTGCTTCATAACTGCCCACTGTGAATGGGCAGAATTTGAAAAAAATTTAAATTGAAAAAAAAACAAAAAACGAAAAGATGTTCCCATATAGCTTTTGGCTCCTGCTGTTGGGAGTAGATAGGCCAAGTACTCATGGCCATGACACACTGCCCTCTCAGATTCAAGACAACAGGTTTTTATTGTTCATGTGGATCCAAATGAGTTATTGAAATACTAAATATGAGTTATTTATTCATGATGGGTTAATAAGAAGTTGTGGTAAAGGGACTAATTCATTTGAAAGAAATGCTGGATTTTTCATGGGAAGAATTCAAAGGTAGAATTGGAATGATATAAATGTTAAATATTGGTCCAAAAAGTGAATCCTGTGGAACTGTCTGATGAAAAAGGATGTTGCCTAAATTACTTAGTATAGAGAGACAAGTTAGATGTTCTCTAAGAGAGAATTCCTGTGCAAAGCTATAACATGAGTTCTTGAAATTCACTTGAATAGTATAAAGCAAAATGCACGTGATTTCAGTAGATTTTAAATAGTTATTTTAAACATTTCTTCACTTGAAGACGTTTGTAATAGTCATTCCTTTGGATACATTCAGAAAGTGATATTATTCACCCTAGCACTTCTGAAGTACCATGTGACTTTAAATGCTGCATTGAATCAGCAGAGGAACACACATTCTTTGTTTCAACAATGCATAGTGAAAGAAATAAAAAAGTTTGATGTTTATCTTTTTTTTTTTTTGGTGGAGTTTGGTTTGCTTTTTGTTTTGTTTTTTTTTTGTGGAAAGGGAACAATGATGAGGACTCATCTGTGTGCATGTCCAGTCTTGAATGGCCAATGATTTGATAATCATTGTGTTGCAAGTTTCTCATTTTGATGCACAGAATTATTTTTCTGCAGGTCACCGTAGTCAAAGGAATTATTTCTGGAGTGAGGAGTTGAGGCTGATTGCAGTTTGAAATACATAGTATTTATTGTTAATCCTTTCCTATTTAAGTAAATTGTAAAAACTGAGGGATGCCCGGCTTCCAGGTGTGCCATGATAAAGACAAATTAGCCTGAAGTGGCTTTACTGAAAAGAGAAATCAAATCGGTACCATCTCATTTTGATCTCCTACTATGTTTTGCTTTCTGGTCACATTTCCAGTGTTTCACTGAAAAATCAACTTATGTTATTTGCTGTTCAGAAGTAGGCAATAAAATTTTAGAGATATTGTAGAAGTTATGAATATCATAATGATCTAGAAATTCCATTATTGCACAGAAGAGTCTGAATGTCTGCTTCTAGGTTCAACTAAAAATTAATGTTTATATCATAGGTCTCCTTCAGCCAGTAAAGAGAATATAATGAGAAAATGGGTGGATGATAATTAAGATACACTAGATGAGTTAGGTGGAAAAGTAAAATGCTTCATGTAGGAAAAGGCGTCTCTGAAGTACAAAGCATTCTTGGATACCACAGGAGTAATTTTGTTTTACATTTCTGCAATAAATGATTTTTTTTTTTTTTTTTCCTTACTGGAGAATTGTTAGTAGAGAAATAAGAGCCAAGAAGTTGTTCCTGGGATCTGAAGCCTGAACTACTTTAAGGTGGTAGTTAAGCAGTTTGCAAAGTTCAAGGTAAATAGAACTATGTCCTACTTGAAATAAAAACCTCAGTGTTATGTAGATACTGTAGATATGTATATTTTAATTTAACTTCTGAAAGGATTATCTAAACCACTTCTGGCCCTGACCATAACAACATATCAAATATATAGTACAAAATGTGCTCAAAAATCCCAGTGTAGCTCAACACCCAAGCAATAGATTCTTTTCTGACCATCTGAACTTTTCAGATCCGTGTACTTAAATTGGGTGTCCCTTGAGAAACAGGTTTACATTGGTATTTCCTGCTTTTAGAATTACTGGAATTTTGAGCCTTTCTCATAGTACATCACAGTTCTGATTCAAAAAACCCCAAACTGGAGGGGTACGAGGGTACAGAAAAACAAAAGTAATATTTAGGCTTTTTATGCCTTTAGCTCTAGTCAGCCATGCCTTTATTAAGCAAGCAATACCTGTTGTAGCTCATGAAATAACCAACTCTGAAGGGTGAGAAGAAAGGTGGAGTACAGTGACAGGTCTTGGTACACGTGGCAGAATAAGCACAGGGTCAGTGGCTTGGCTCAGATGTGTCAGGGCCATGTTGGGGGAGGGCAGCAGGTGGAACAAGCCAGGCTGAGAAAGGTTTGCCTTGGCTGGTTTAGCAGCACAAGGCCAGAGCAGTCATGCTTGATTCTAGTCCTCCCAAAAATCCAGTTTACTTGGGATGTCAGTTTGCTGCTTTAAAAATAGCGATGGTGTATTCTGACCTTGCTGGGCTGCTGTGAGGATAAACTGTAATGAATTTCAGAAAGCCACTCTGATGCATGGTGTTAGATATAAAGGGCAGCACTGCTCTCAACTGAGTTTAAAAATCATAGATAATGAGATTCACCTAGGCAGCATAGGAAAACCATAAAAATTGAGTTGTGTTTACTGAATCCAATTAACAAAAATGATGCAAAAGCATGAAGAACCTTAGAAAACGTCATGATGTTTATACATCCTCATTTGTGTGTTAAATATTTTGTAAAATTTGGCGGTATCTTACATTTGAATGAGGATGATTTCAGGGTGAATAACAGGGAAATTAGAGATATCTCTTTCAAGCCAGTTCCCCTGCCCTAATTACATTCACAAAGTTAATCTTGTGTTTAATCTGGATGGGTATTAGATTCATTTGTTGAATTACATGTGGGACTTAGATCAGAAAAAGTGGAAGATCATCATATGGCTATCAGCTATGTATTAACTTTATTAAGATGTATTTCCTCATAAAATTTTGTGGTTCACTGTAGGACAAGACCTGTAACCAATTCTCTTTTGTCATTATTAATGTATTTTTGGCTTCTTATGATGAGCTTTAACCTGATAACAAAACCAGACTATTTAAAAAAAAGTTTTACATGAGAGAAGACCATACAAATGCTTATAAGGTTGCCTTATGATTTCAAAATAAGATCCATTTTTAAATAAAATTGCTCATCACAATATTTGCCTGTCCATTTCTAGAAATGGACACTGCACCTTTTACAAGCTCTAGTTCATGTTATTTGCTCAGACTGGAAGCATTTGGCATCATAAACACAAGAGATTGATTTGCAATAACTTATACTTATTTGGCCTAACCTTATAATTCTTACATGATATTTGGACTTGTCCTGCAGATGTCCAGCTTAGACTTGGCTAATAATTGTTTTTGTTGCTTTTATGAGTATGAAACAACTTCTTCCCCTCAAAGAATTTAATTAACAATCATAATACCTATTTCAGGTTATTTTGTTCCCACTGAAATCAGTGACAAAAGCCACCAAAATTTTTACTTATGTGTCAAAATATATAGTTATTTTAAAATATCAGGTTGCTCCTTTAGGCTTACCTGAATCATTGTATATTTGGGCTAAAATTCTAGAGGCAATCAGTGAATTCTTTCTGGTTTCCCAATTTGAGTATTTTTATTGGGCATTTTGGTTTGTTTGGGAGATTTTTTTAAACAAGAGAAGTCTGGTATGTGTTTAGAGATATAGGGAACATGGATGAAATTAACTGCATAGAGAGATTAAGTGTTTAGTGATTTTCATTATTTTAAGAAGTTTGTTGATTCTCCTTGTGGATTTAACATCTGTCACTTTAGTCAAAAAGCTGAGATTGTTCTTCTTGACATTTCTCCTATGTGGGACCTGATTTTTCATGCATTTCCAAGCAATGCTGTCTGGAGTAATTTAGTGCATTGCACACGTAATTGTCATGAGCAGAACTTTCCTCATGACCAAAAGGCTGCTTGCTCTAAGAAAATTGGAACAAGGTGTTGGGCATCATAGGAACACCTGCAAAGAGAAAACCCATCATAACAAATTAGTCTCTCATCAAAGAAACCATAATCTAGGGGGACAGGATGAAGAGCTGGGGAAAACTAAATGTTAACAGATGTTATTATTCTGATACGTAACAGATTTGTGATAATTATATATTTTTATTTTTTTTTATATTTGGGAGGGGATTCAAGTTTAAAGAAAACCAGGTGAAAGATGTGGGGGTAAAAATTTCTTTTAGGGTTTGGGGTTGTTCCCCCCATGTTTCAGAAGAGATGTCCATCAATGAAGTGACTAAGGTCACTAAGATTTCAACTCGCACAGCATAGAGCTGGCTTTGTCAAACATCTCTCCTCAAAATTATGTCTTCTTTTCGTTTTTATTCTACGTTTTCAGAGAACCACAGAAGTGTGATGGGCAGCAGACAGCTGAAAATTCCATGTTTTTTATGGCAGCCAAGAGCAGATCTTTGCTGTGTTTTAAATGCAGCACTGTGTTCAAGTCCAATGCTGTTCAGTGATGCCCTTAGGAACAGCGTTCTCTTCTGTCACTGCAGCTCAATCCTAACAGGCTGCATTATCACATCTAGGCTTTCATCTAGGCTTCATCATTGCTTCTGCCATGGAAAGAGAGAAGAAAATTAAACTTTCTGAGCTGTTCTATCGGAAAAAAAAAAAAAGCTTTTCTGTTTTTATATAACAGAACATTGATTTCCTTTCAAAGACTTCCTGGTGCTTAAAGCTGCTCGCCTGTGCCCTTTTCTTCCCCAAGTCAATGGCAATTGTCCCACAGGGGGCTGGAAGTTAAAAATATTTGCTTATGCTGAGATATCTGGGGGGGTTAATTACTGTATGTAATAAGGGATCAGAACACTCTGAAGTGGTTTAAATGTTTGAGAAATTTAGACATTGTTCTCTCTGTATTACAATAAGAACTAAGAACAAATTCCTGCTACTACAGTTCTGGGTTTCTTATGGCATCAGAAAAATAGGGGGAAAAAGGGTGGAATACACTGAAAGCTAGTGGTATTCTTAACTGTGAAGTCTCAAAGTGCTACTTAGCATCAAGAAAAATGAAAAGGTAAAAGAATAAGATGCAAAAGGCAGAAACTTTAAATACTTCATTTTTCTTTGTGTTATTTTAATTTTAAAAAGATTTGAATATTCTGGGGTTTTAGAATTTTGTGTTAGTTTCCTAATGCTCTGTTTTCTAGAAAAGATTTTATTTTTAAGAATGTCTTGAAGTAACAATTTTCAACAAATAGTTCCTAATGCTGACTGAATAGTCAAGTTTCATGCATTCCATCCTTCCCAGCAACACTACTGGAGCAAATAACCCTCATGGGACAATTTGAGGAAGAATATAAAGTCACGTTGAGGGCTGCACTTCGATTTCTTATAGTTCTTGTAGCAGGCACAATAAGACAGAATTTGGAAATGACTGAAATGAGTGATTTTAGTCCATAGGTTACTGGAAAATAGAGTGGAATTAAACTTGAAGGAATTGCAATGTAGCAAATAAAGTTAGTAGGGCAGTGTGCAGCATTTTATATTTTCTTTATCAGGTCTCTGTGTCTGAAATCTTAAAGTAGAATGGCATGAACAGCATCAATTGCATTTGTTTAGGAAATTAATAAAGAAATATATTTCTCTATGCAAAATTTTAATGATCATGGTTGCTAACGGTAATATCATTCACAGCTAAAATGTTTTACAATAGAATGCTAATGATTTTTGTTTTTTTTTTCTTCCCTCTTACCACAGCAGTTAATATTTCTTCTGTAGTTCAGGTACAAGAGATAAGCAGTTGGTAGCTTCTTTCTGTGTCTGCAGGCAGAATGGTTTCTCTTGCACCTGGCCAGGAAAAAAAATCTGTTATCATTTCAGTGGGTTGTATCAGGACTGTTACCGTGCCAGTCAGAGTTTAATCAAAATATTGTTTTAATAAAATAAAAATTTTCAACTTGCCCTTTCAGCAG
>JAWWMU010000001.1:114499978-114511188 GCA_035048155.1 Cinnycerthia olivascens | reverse complement strand
GCGGTCGGCGCCCCCCCCACGAGCTCTCCCCCCGAGCTGAAATCACTCTAATAAAGGCCATTTAAAAGGGAGCTGGTTTCCTGGCCCATTTATTTCATCACGACATCGCTTTTTCACTAGACTGACTTTTCACTTTCAGCACAAAGGTAGCCCTTGCACCTGCCATTGGTATGGGAACTCACCCCATCTTTTGTCAGGAATATTCTGTGTCACACAGACAGCTTCCCAGCAGCCTGCACGCTTACTCAGCACGTGGAAATTTCTCATGCGGCAATGTTGTCCATCCTCCTCCCCAAAGCCTCCCATGGTAAGAATCACGTTGGGTTTTATAAGAACAGAGTGGTGACCATAACGTTTCAGGCCAGGAATTCCTGAGAGCCTTTCACATACTGCTGCAGGGACACTCCCAGCCATCCCAACAGGACCAGCACGACGAGGAACTGTAAGCCAAAGAGAAACAAAGAATTTATGCACAAATACAAACCAAGGACTATATTTTAAGTAAGACATTAAGCATGTCGCCTTTTCAAGGTGACCATTCATCTTTTCAAGAAGAAAAATTTGAGAAGCAAGCTGACAGTCACACAGATAATCTGACATGCCCTAGAAATCAGGATGTAATGGTTAAAACTACTACTGTACCAACTCTAACTTCTACTCTGCTCACTCAGCTCCTGCAATTCTGAGAATCCTTTCATGGGGTGGATGAAAGACAGGCCAAGCAAGTGCAGTGTCCTGAACTGCTGCAGCAAGATATGAATCACTGCAGTACCTTCAAAAGGAGCATCTGTCTGATCCAGACAATATTTGGCTACATGAACAGCAAAGAACAACAGAAAAAGGACAAACACCTGGAAGGTAATTTCAAAATTTCTTGCCAGATTTTGATCATACCTTCACAGAAGCGCGGAAAAAACATTCTGAAGCACTGAAAAAACATTCTGAAGCATGAAAAATAATCTTTAAATTACAATGGCCCTACTATAGGAGAGTATTTCCAGGTATCTAAGTATCTTCTCTCTAAATATCATATCGCTTAGCACAAAGCAAACTTTCATCACAGGACTCCAGCTCATCTACACATTGTTTTCTTTTAATCAGTTTGGAATCTGTGTCTTCTTTGTTTTAATCAAGGGCTTTACGCTTGTGTTGTAAGAGATAATGAAGTGGAGGAGGATCAGGTCACAGTCCATTTTTTGTATGCCATAATCAGAAAAATTGCCTGTACTGTTTGTTGCTTTGTACAAGACCCTTTATCATTTACTTTACCTTTTGATGAAGTAAGAAATTTCATCTCCTTGGACTTAAATATCTTTTTACAGACTGATCTTTTAAAGACAGAGGAGATTTTTCATGTCACAAAACATACTTATCATGATCTCTTTAGAAGATTTAGTACTTGCACTCTCTTGAACTGGGACCCAAGTTTATCTGAAAGGACACCTGGGGGCATTTTTTGATATTAAAGACATCTTTTGCATTCCCAGTAAAATATATCTAACCATGGACAATTTAGCAGACTTTGAAGGCTTCTGCTATCAGTTTTGAATACAACAGGCACAGCAGCAGAAATACCCTAATGCTTTCTCTAATTAATCTAATGTCTTGACTGTAATGAAGTCCATTAAGCAAATGTTAGATTTTTTTTCTTAATTTGAGGATAGATACCATACCTTTAGAAGCCTTCAAGGATTTAACTTAAGGACCAGTGGCAATCACACAGTACATTAAATCACACCCACGTTCATTTAGCTTCAATTTCACAACATCTTCAAATTTAATTGAGACACAACACATGGATTCAGTGGCCTTGTTGGCCTCAGGAATGCCATCCTTCCTTATTCTTTTTCAGCTGCTTTTCTTGCTGTCTAGAACACAGATTTCAACTTTCTCTTGAAGTTGCAACTACTTGTGGTGCTATGCTGTGAACACGAGTGATATAAAACAGGTTAAATATAACCTGATTTCTACCCTGAAAAGGAAGCAAGCAGTCAAAACCAGGAATTTCTTGGACTGCTACTGCCACCAAATCCTTTTTATCTTAGAAACACTATCTTGGTCTTAGCTTTTCCCCAGCTGTACCACTTTTCTCCCATCTAAAAAAAGTGACGTACAAATTAAAAAGCATTTCAGAAACAGAAATACAACAGGTACAATTGCACCCACAAGGTATAAGAAAACAAAGCACAGCTTCATGTCAGGCTTCTGAGTGGTCTGCTGGACAGGGCAGTACAAAAACAAAACAACCTTTTGGGAGCTGGAAGGAGAGAATGGTTCAGAGAGCTGTATGTGGAGGCAACCAGGGATAAATTTGAAAGGGAGATCCCAAAAACAGGAGGAGAAGCAGGGTAGGCTGGCATTGCAGCCATGTACTGGAGGGGCTCATGTATGAACAAATTACAAGCTGTTTGGACTGAGAGGTTCAATAAACTGAAAGAATGGAAGTGACCAGAACCAGCAGTGTTAGGCCATGACCTTGGCCTTGGTTTGGACAGCAGAACTACTATGGAGGAGTGGAGAAAGCTACCAGACAGCAGCATTCCATCTGCCCTTTCCAGGATTTCAATGTCTCCTAAAGCCTCTCAGAGATGCCTACATGAGATAAAAGAATATTGTGAAAACTACTTGGTGTGTACCTGTCACACTGGGTAACAACGGAGTCCAGGAAGGCTCCATCCCCTTTGATGCAGCCAACACAAAGTAATGAGAACATTTCAGATGCCATTCCTGTAGCAAGCCCAAAGTAAAAAACAAATAAACAAACAAACAAACAAACCAAGAAAAAAAGCACCAAACAAAAAGCAATCCCCTTCAAAATCTTACAGCAAACAGTAGTAAGGACCTCAGAACAGCCAGAGTGACCAAATCAAATATCAATAGCCTAGCTGTTTCTATCAATGGTCAAAATCAGAGGGGTAAAGCTGAATTGGATAAAGAACTGGTGGGTAAATCCCTCTCTCACTCCAACTTTCAAAAATTTACAGCCCAGGGATCTTCTAAGCAAGAAGCTGGGTCTTTGTATTGAATAATCCTTGATGGACTTTTCATCCATGAACCTACACAGTTGGTCTTTAAACTCAGATAAACTTTTAACGTGCCCAACATGCATCCCATAGCTTAACCATATGTTGCATGGGAAAGTTTTCCTTTTAGGAATCAGCTTCCCTTTATGCTTCTCAGTTCTTATCATAAAAAAGTGTGACGTCTATACCAGAGGGATTAAGGTTTCTTAAAGTTCATGAAATATAAGTTATTCCAAAGAAATCGCAAATGTTAAAAGGTGCAACATGGTCTGTGCTGGACAATAATATATCATTTTTAGTCTGGCCTTCAGAAGCACAATCAAATGGAATGTAAAGGAAGCGAGTAGCAATGAGAGTTCACTCTGGCCTTTTTGCACATCAGGGAATTGACTGTGTTCATTCCCATGGGGTGGGATACATTCAGCCAAATATGTGACTAGCAAGCACAAACATGAATTTAAAAGGCACAAAAACTCATGTTATCAGCTTCACTGCCCCAACCCGTACTAGAAGTAAAAAGCATCTTTTGAAAAGTGACATCCAGAAATTAATGTAAATACTGAAAATGGAAGAATCCACTATTAGTCCCTAAGCAAATTATTCTAAAAATAGTCTCTCTCCACACTGAGTGTCTCTTTTACATTTCTGACCTAATTTGACCAAGCTTGTTTACAATAAGACCTGGATCTTAATCTTTCTCTCAAAGGGTAATTGTAGAGCTCTCTGTTATCACATCGTTTACTCCTATGCACGTTTCCAGCTTGGACTCATGCACATGACCCTCCTCTGCAGGGAAAACAATACTAAATCTTGACCTTCCCACTGTAAGAGCAACAGCCTTGACCTACAATTCTAGCAGACATTTCTAAACCACTTAGCAAACCTGCCACCACTTCCAGTCACCACTTTTGCATTCATACAGCAGAGTAAATACTACCATGTTGGCAAAATAAATTCAAGAACATTCAACTGTTTTCATATTTCAATAGTTTTTATATTACTATAATTCTAAAATTATAGACAGAGAACCACAAAATTAAAAGGGACTTCTAGTAAGTAAACCACAGGATATTTAGCTCAAAGTTACTCACTATCTCACACTTCACTTCTAGACTTCAAAGAGTCAGAAACTTTGCCAGCAGTTAACATAAAAATAGCAAAGAACAGAGTCATATCTGAATTTCAATCATTAATACGGGAATGGCTGCACAAAGTCCGATCAAAAAATATCTGATATTAGTGACTTGTATCCAACAATAATAAACAATATAGTCTAATGGAAATGGAAGAGAGCAGGACAAGTGCATCTGCTTTCCCCAGGAATGCTCTCAACCAACTGCAGCCAGGAACAGCACATCAGGTGTATATTTATATATTCTGTAATTATTAATGGATTTCTCTTTCATTAAAGTAATTGTCCCTTGAATCCATGCCAACTTTTAGCATGTACAGTTTCTTTTATACTACCAGGTAGTTTGTTATGACAAGCCTGTCTCCTTCAGAGACTGCTCACAGGAAGGAAGGAACACGCAGTTTTTCTAAGATCAAGGAGAGTCTTCTTCCCATGCTGCTTCACCAGGAGCTCCCCATGGCCTCTGTGTTAACTGAGCTGATCCAAGGTCCCCTCTACCTCCATGAACACCTGTGCCTCAGCAGCTCTGTACAGGACTGCAACCACAAGAAATTGCAAATACCTTGTGATATCAAAGCCAGGTCCCTGATCTTCAGAATAAAGGAGGGTTACCTCATACTCATCAAAAGGCTCCAGAGTCTGCACTCTTTGCTGCTCATCTTCTGGAATACAACAGGTGAAAAACTCATTCATATCCATGACACTGCACTCAGTCCAGCCCTAAAAGACAAATCCCTTCAAGTTATCACCTCTGAAAGGACAGAAACTCACTTCCTGCAGGAAAACCAAGACCCAAAATTAACACCTGCATGAGCCACTAAGACTGTTTAGCTAAAGCAAAAGCATCCCAAAAACTGGTGAAAATAGATCTCTCAACTGCAAAGTTCTTAAAAACTTATTACATCAAAAGTCTCAGAGGAATCCATTGATCCCATGTGAGACAGTAGGCTGCAAGCCAGTTGGAAGCACCTTCTAATGATGAGTCGTGCCACCAGAGAGGGCAGTACCTCAGCCACAGCCCGGTTTGCTTCAACCCATAACTGGCCAAGCACTTGGTGTTCCAATCCTTCCCAGATAAATCATGCTTCGTGCCCTGGAGCTGCAGGTGCCCACCTTCCCCAGAAAGCGCCTCTGCTGTGCCTCACAGTCAGGGTACTGTGCCAGGGAGCGCAGCGCCGTGCTCAGCTGGCGGAAATGCTGCTGCATGACGCGTCCAAAGGGGTCCTCTGGGAGCACCTGCTCATACACCAGGAAGCATGCCTGGGGGAAATGCTCTGCTGCCCACTGAATCAAGGCATCTGACCTGTTGGGAGATGGTGCATAAGAAATTAAATTGAGGGCCTACTCATCATAGAACAGATGCAGTGTATCTTCCTGCAACACCATAAAGCTGCTGTTAAGGAACCCTGACAAGTGGCAATACACCAATGAGAATGCTGTGCTGAACATCTCCTCCCATCTGCACAGACAATTCAGAGGATGAGAAGAATAAAAACCTCAAAAATTCTCATTTGAGAATTTTCTTCTTTTTTTCCTTCCTTTTAGGATACCACGTGGACATCAATTACATCATCATAATTACAATATAGGGAGTTATTTGGGAAGCCACAGAATTCCCAAGGCTTTAGTTTCAAGAGAACAGGTCTCCAAGCCCAAGGTGATGTACTCAGAAAGAAGCTTGCTGTTTTCCCTTTACCACTGGGTAAGAGAGGAGAAGCCAGCTGACCTGGTGTTCTCCATGTAGGTGAGCACCACCTCTGCGATGAAGAGGGTGGGGATTTCATTGTTCAGTCCTGCTTCCTTCAGGGTTCTCTCCAGCTCAGACAGCTCTGTTAAATCCACTCCCAGTAATTTATAATCCTCTCCAGAAAAGGTAATGGCTCCTGGGAGATAAAAATTATACAACCTCACTATGGTGCTGCTGCAATATGGAGACCAAAAGAGACAAACATGAAAATCAAACCCACAGGCAATCACTCACAAGGCTATGTCCATCAACTATATTTCTTTGGAACACGTACAAGAAAATTCCCATTGCTACATGACCCAGGAAGGGATACTGCCACATAATCCAGGTCTAAAACTCCACAATTCCTAATGCAAATTTCACCTACATATTTCTCACAGAATTATTACACTTACTATAACAACAAAACTTTATTATATTTACTTTAAGAGAAATTTTTAGAACCACTGAAATTCAAAATCAAACCTAAAGAGTTCTCAGTTATACACCTTTCACTTCAGGCTAAGAAAGCACCACTGCTTTGATAGAATTTCAGTGGTTTCCCTCACAATCAGAAAACCATTCTCAGGTTTCCTAGGCTTGGTTCATTTGTTTGTTAAAGAGATTTCATTTCTGTCTCATGGCACTGAGTCCTGAAACTGCACATGCTAGCCCTCAGCAAATACCAGGACCTGACTCACAGATCAGCATCCTCAGAAAAAAGTTCCAGTTTATGATCTGCAAGCATTATCATACCTCTGTACCCCATGAGAATATGGTAAGTTATGGCCTGTAGACCTTTTCAGCCAAAACCACATCATTAACAAAGCAAACTGTAAAGTACCTTTAGAAATCACCTACTCTGTCTCTGCAATCCAACTGTACCTGTCCTGAGGACAGTTAACCTACACTGTTCTCAAAGGCATACACTTCTGGAGGCAAAATGGCCTTTTTCAGAAGTCTAACAGAGTGTTCCATTCTAATTTCTTCTAACTTGTCCATTCATCTTTTGCTGACCTGTGGACACAGAGAATAGGGTATTTTCAAGTATCTGACACCTTGCCTTAAGCACCTGAAGATTCTTGGTATGGACAGGACTCTGCCAACATCAAAAATGTGAATGGATTAAGGAAGAAAATGAACAAGCTCATGGAAGAGCTACTCACTAAGACCTGGGAGTCAGGAACTCACACTCTACATCTGTCTTACATCTGTATTTAAATTGATTAATACCATCTAAATGCAGTGGCCTATGTATGTCTCTACTGCATTTCATTCCATTTTCCAGATCATCCATGTACTTTGTCAAAGTCGTAATCTCATTCATCTCATTGCAAGTCCCCATGTTTCCTGCAGGCTTATGACATTACATCTTCTATACAGTATCATCTAGAGCATTACTGGAAATGCTGGAGGAAAACAGACGCAGGAGAAACCTCTAGTGATCCACATACTTTACATTCCTCCTTTTGTCCCATAGCACTCAGCTGGCACAATATTCTGCACTAGTTTCAAAAGGCTCATTTTCTCCTGCCTTGGAAGGCAAAAAAAAAGTCAGAAGACGTAACAACTAATGTTTTATTATTACAGTCAAGACACTTAATAGTAAAATTTTCTCTCTTACCCAAAAAGCCCATAAATCATTGTATAATTTAGGGTGAAAGGGACGTTTAAAAGTCATCTTGTCCAAATACTTCATGGCAATTACCTGTGTCATGTTGCTCAAAGCTTCATCCAGTCAAACTCTATCTCCAAAGCTGGAGATTCCATTACCTTTCCAGGCAGTACGTTCCCCTTTTTAACTACTCATGTGGCGCAAGCTCCCGCACAACATTTTCATTATACATCACTGGAATTTCCTTCTTTTTGCAACTTTCAACCACTGTCCTTTGATTATTTGCTTTATGCCTCCAAGAAAAGAGTGGTTCTGTCTTTTCTAACCTCTCACATTAGCTAAGTTGAAGACTGCTGTAAGACTCACCTCCCTCCCAAACTCCTCCCCACATGGCTGAACAAACCCAGCTCCCTCAGCTTCCCCTCCTACATCACCTGCTCCATCACTTCATCATCCTCATCACCTCCCACTGGGCATGCTACAGTATGCTGTATACAGACCAGTATGCTCCAAGCTGGACACACCCTTTCAGAAATTGCAACAGGAAAAAACTGACCTTGGTTTGATAAAATAAGCTCCTGACAAATCCATCCTGGCTTCCTGTTATCTCCCAATGCTTACAAATGATTTCTTCCAATATGTTTTATAAAATGAACGTTCTTTTCATTTACAATTTCATAGTTCCCCTACTATAATCTCTCACTTTTTGAAGGCTGATGTTAACTTCTAAACATTTTGCACAAAAGAAAAAATCTTCCATGAATGCCATACCTAATCCTTCCCCTCCAGTGTCTCCCACCAGCGCTGACAACTCTTTCATTCCTTTGATCAGAGCAGCTTTTTGGCATGCCACATTTGGGAAATCTACCTCATATACCACAGTGTGATGCAGAAGACCCATATCCTTCAAACGGAAGTATAAGGAATCAAAGCCAGCACCTAAAGACAGGATCTGCAGAGAAAGTATTAAAAAAAGTTATACTCGACTCCAGCAGCATCTTGAGCATCTGGATGTAAAAAGTATTAAATATCATCTGTAGAGTGACAAAATCAGGCAACCTCCTGCAAGAGGCAGAAGAATTCTGTGTGGATATTGCCCCCTCCCAGATACTTCTGCTGAAGTGACACACGGACAGCCACAGTACTGCCAGCCAGATCTCTGTGCCCTGCTGGGAACAAGTTATGGCACAGATGCCAGAAAGACTTTACACACATTTAGTGAGAGATGCCAGAAGCCCCAGAGATAATGTACCTGTGTCCTGGGTAGGCTTTGTGTCTTCAGCAGGAAGTCCTGAACACAGTGATCTACAGCACGGGCACGGATGTAATAACCGCTGTAGGAACAAATTCAATTTTAATCACTGTCCTGGAACCCAATTTCTCCAGCATTAGCAACTTCAATTTTAAAAAAATAAAGTTGTTTTGGTTTTTTTTTGCTCTAAGCTTCTACCCAATAATTCCCTGTTTACAGACCTGCACTGGTACATGATTTTGTCATCTCTAGTGCTTGCTAATAAATATAGATCTGCAATCAGTGTGCACATTAACCATCAAGGCAATGGATAACCCAGAGAAAACAAGCAGATATTTCAGTTGGACCTGTTCTGTTTTGCATAAGTAAATATTTGTTGAAAGAAGATGTATGAATCCAGACAGTGAGGATGCTCCCTGGCAATGCAGATGGCCAATACCTGAGTTCCTGCCCCAAACCATGTGCCGTAACAACAAAATGAACGAGTGTGTGCTAATGTAGTGAAAAGGCAACAAAAATGAGAGGAAAAGCAAAGTCAGGAGAGGAATTATGTTCTCTGGTTTTTGAATAAACAGAACTAAATCAGATTAACTCCTGGAAAGCATTTACCATTTCCCTAGTCTGGCATGGACTGATGCCTCTTGTTTCTTCGCATTCTTTTTATTTAGTTTCATCCTATATCTACCTGGCTATATTCCAGTTCTTATCACCCCTTAACCAAGCATGTTATCATTTTCACATCTCACAGGGACCACACAGTCTAAGATGCACCAAAACTGTTGATAAATGCAATACAGAACCCTTCCTGTGAATTCAGCTTGGCATGCCAATGTTGTGTGACAAGTCAATGCAGGTTTCCTGATAAGCCACACCAATCTTCATAGGCCTGTAAGCTTCTGTTTGAACACCTGTACGAAACTTCTTTGGCAATTCACAGTCATTTGGATTGCATTAAACTATTCACCTCGAATTGTGTAAGTTCCACAACATCATCAGCTCAGAGCCTCTGCAAACACACATTAAAACATTCTTGTGTCTTTCAAAGCTCTGGAGAAGTCCTCCTGGTCAGACACCACTGACTCAAAAAGATTTTGCTTCCCAGAGCCACCAAATACCTTACAGAAATTGTAACATTCTGGGGAAATAATGAGAAAACTATTGATATTATTACATTATTAGTATATTTTCAAATACTATAAAGTTTCAGTAACATTGAACACTGGAGTTAGGAACCAGTCTGATGGCATATTTTACTCAGGACAAAACATTCAGTTTCGGTCCAGAAGCCATGTATCATTATACTAACAGTCTAACAAAGTCACACTACTGCGAGACAGGGCACTGCCTGTTGCCACTCTGTACTTTGCTTAAAATGTGTTTCAGAAGCTGTGCCTTGCCTATCTGACAGCTCCAAGCATGGGGATTAGTGATGGAAGACACCTTAAGCCGCTCTCTTTCCACCCTTCTGCCAGGGGCAGGGATACCTTCCACTAGACCAGTTGCTCCAAGTCCCATCCAACCTGGCCTTGGACACTTCCAGGGATGAAGCAGCCATAAATTCTTTGAGCAACCCTCGAGCAAGGACCTCGCCATCCTCACAGGGAAGATCTCGTTCCTAGTATGCAATCTAAACCTACTCTGTCTCAGCATAAAGCCATTCCTCCCCCTGACCCGTCACTCCTGGCCCTCCTGCTGCCCCAGATCCCTTCGCACGCCCCGCGGGCACCGGGGCTCAGCAGCCGGAGCAGATAAACGTCCCGCCAAGCGCTCGCTCCTCACCGGTGGATAAGCGGCGCTCGCCGCCGCCGCCGCCGCCGCCCCACCAGAAGCCGCAGGAACCGGTCCTGGATATACCCCCGCGCTGCCGCCGAGCACTTGCTGACGACGCTGCTGCCGCCGGTGCCCTGGACCTGCCGGGACAAGGACACGGCGCTGCCGCTTCCGACCAACATCGCGTCCCGAGAAACGCACGGGTCCCCCGGCGCGGGACGGCGGGGCCGGGCAGCCCTAAGAGGGCTCCGAGGGGAGGAGACGGCAGTGCCTGCCGCCGTCGAATCCCTCTCCGTCCCAGCCTCCGCTTCCCCTCGCTCTCCGTATCAGCCGGGCCGAGGCTCCCCGGGCCGTTCCCCGCAGCGGGGTCACTCGCGGCCCGGAGGTGAGTCATGGCCCGGGGGTCACTCACGGCGCCGGGACGCCCACGGCCCATCCTGCGCCCGCCGCACCGACCGGAAGCGGGAGCGCAGCGCCAGACGCAGAGCGCGGGGAGCGCGCGCCCCCTCGCGGCCCGCCCCGGCACTGTCGGTGCCTCCCGTCCGTGCGGGAGCTCGGAAGGCGCCCCTCGTCGGGAGCGGGACGGAAAGCACCGGGCGGTACCGGGCGGCACCGGGTGGCACCGGGCGGCACCGGGCACCGGGCGGTACCGGGTACTGGGCGGCGCCGGGCGGCACCGGGCGGTACCGGGC
>JAWWMU010000001.1:114484188-114498607 GCA_035048155.1 Cinnycerthia olivascens | reverse complement strand
GGCACCGGGCGGCACCGGGCACCGGGCGGCACCGGGCACCGGGCGGCCCCGGCGCGGTGAGCGCGCTGCAGGGGCGCAGGGCTCCTTCTCAGCTCGGCTCTGTGCCCCGGCTGCGCTCCGGGTGCAGATGGCACCGGTGGCTGCGTGGCTTTGCTGGGGACCCAGCTGCGGTTCCCAGGCTGCCGGTGCTGAGGACAAATGGGCAGGGCCGGAGCAGTGTCTCTGGCAGCCGTGGTGAATGATTCCTGCTATTGCTCTTTAGCATTTGTACTGGTAGTTATAGAGCAGCCGTGGTAGTCTGAGCTATGTGAGATGCCATGGGTGTTGCATATGCTGTTCTGTTCAATGTCTCTGCACATCTTGCAATCCACAAATTAGTGTATTTTTGCTTTAAATAAGTTACAGTCTCAAAATGTAACTTTTAAAGAGCCTGGTCAGTACGTATATTTATTACTGGGACCGTAAAGCTCAGTCCTCAGCCCAGTGCTGTATTTAATCAACAACCACATGAAAGTGTTTCTCTGACATGTATTTTATTCGTGTTGCCTTCCAGGTGATTCCTGTTAGATTCTGAGGTAGCCAGCACAGCAGCCACAGTTACAGCATGGGATGCAGAACCTTACAGGAGCTCCTGTATCTCTATTTGTGTTCTAGATGTGTGTTCAGTTCCTGCAGGCATGAAGGCTTCCTTTCCTTCAAGTTGCCTTTTCCTAATTGTTCATCACTTTGTTGATCTTGTTATAGCTCTGGGACCTGGAAATTATATTTTGCTTTAGTTACAGGTTAAAACTTACAGGGAATGCTACCCTGTCCTGCTGGCCCTTCAGAACCTGCGGGATTTCCGGTTACACTACCATCCTGAAAATTGTGGTCGAATAAAATGCATGGCAGCAGGTTGGGGAATGGCCACTGAGGTCACTGCCTCTAGCCATCCCAGGACAACCTTTCAGTCCTATCTTTCTATATCCATAACAATCTTCTGTGCAAACTCTGAGCTGAAACTGAAACATGAACCAGGCATCTTTGGTTTAACACAGACCCAAATTGTTTTGAGGGAGTGGAGGCGGAGCAGGCTGGCAGATTACTTTCCTGTCCTTAGTACAAGGTACCACGTTGGTGCTGCAGGAGGGGAGTGTGGGGCAGATTTCCACGGTAAAGGATGAGAAAGCAGCGTGCAGCCCTTCTTGGATCTGTGAGTGTCTGATCCTTAGCTGTCACAGATACAAAATCCTGTAATCATTCACAACTTTATCAGGCTCTCATTTGGAAGCAGATGAGATTTTTTGTTTCTATGTCCTTTGCAGTCTGGAAGGGTGTTTTGGAGCCTGATTGCTGTCATTGCTAGAAATCTTCTCCAGATTTCTTGTTGTATGTCCCACTCCTCTAAGGACTCCCCCAGGGCTCCGCGTGACACTCAAATCATGTGAGGAATGTGCAGCTCACCCCAAATAACAGAAAACACGTAGCAGAGCAGCACGGGGGCCCCATGCTGCTCCTACCCGCACTGGGTTGAGAGGGGGAGGTACATAATGAAAAGCATTTGCTGCAGCAGCTATCTATAGTCCGTTGTGTTTGGGAGGGGGCCCTGCCTGCCTGACCTCAGAGTTGACATTGGAGAACCCCAAAGGAGGAGCAGGGAGTGCTCCAGAGAGAGTCACAGCCAGGCTCCCAGCCTGGGAGGGACACACTGGCACCGCTGGAGAGGAGAGAATGGGTGGCATTGTTCCCATAGATGGGCACTCTGTAACCACAAGATGAAGACACTTTAATTCCAGGTGAACCAAAGAACTTTGAATCTCTCTGCGGGCTGACTCACCAACACAAGATCTGTGCTTCTGATCCTCTATAAGCATTTTCCCTTACATGTTCTGCTTTCTTAACCACTTGGGGGCAAGCTGAAGGTTATCAATTGATTATCCATTGATTATCAGGTATCTGTATCAGCTTGCACTTGGAAAGCAGTTACAGATCTGTACTCTGCTAAGCAGGAAGGCTGTGGTTTGGAAGCATTGCTACCTAAAATACTTGCTTGTAGCATTATGGATATTGTCCTGTTGCTCCTTGTTACTGCAACAGTAGAGGGCTGGATTCATCTGCCAGTCTAGGACAATGTGGTAAGAATTTGATCTGGGAGAACATATGGTTTGAGCCTCAGAAGTCAATCATTTTATTGTAATATATTATCACAGAGAGGCCTCAGTGATAGGGCGAGACCTTGTCTGGCTAAGGGTGGTGCGGTAACATACAGAGATAAACAACACAACTTGTGAGTTATGCACATGGAAGTTTTGAGTGTACAACATAAATACTGCACAAAACACATATGTGTCATCAAAAAGGCTGTAATTAATAAAAAAAGACACAGTCACAGAATCACAGAGTAGTTTAGGTTGGACAAGACTTTTAAGAATCATCTAGTCCACTTGTCTGCCACAGGCAAGGACATCTTTCACTAGACCCAGTCACTTAAAACCCCATCCACCTGGCCTTCGTTGCTGTGCAATCACAAGAACTTGGTCTCAGGAATCTTGCTTCTTGGTTATTGTTAAAAATGTAAACATCTTCAAAAAACCCCATCGCTATCAAGGAAAATACTGTGATTTTCTCATTCTTTGATGTTCACTGGAATCTTATTTTCATCAAAAAGAGTGATAGAAAGGAATTTTAGAAGATATCCTTAGATATAATGGCTGTGATGTCAGAAGTGGAGAGAAGAAACAATCATCCTCTGTCTTGTCACAAAAGTTAGGAAGTGCAGGAAACAGTTGTGAGGACTTTCAAGAGTCGTTTGTTTTATTGTCTTGTGGAGACTGCAGTCGAAAGCAGGAAGTGAGATATGGATGTGCTGAAATACTAGCCTGGAGGGATAGGTTTTGCACTGGTATTATAATGACGTAGATTTGTAAATCAACAGTTGAGCAGATGTGGCGAACAAGAATGTTGAAGGTGGGGTTTTTGTTTTTCTGTTGTTTTTGTTTTGCAGAGAACTTGGACCAGAGGATCTGGGGGAAGTACCAGTGTGCTGATATTTATAGGATGAAAATTACATGTCTTGTGAAATTGTTCGATACTACAGTATCAGCCCTGGACAGAATAGTGGAAGGGTTTGCCACATATTGTCAGAGGGAATGATGAGTGCCATTAACTCTACAGCCAACGTACATTCCCAAGAAATGTAATTTATGCCTGTTTGGAACACCACCAGTGGAGGTACATTGCTATCCCAGGATATTTTGTTTCCCTGTTTTATTTTCAGACAATATTGTGGTCCTATAAAATCTGTGTGTGAATAATTCAGAACTTCTTAAAGTTGTGTTGTCCATTTCATGTTGAAGGACATGAGCTTGACTTTAGGCACTGTTGGAATCAGCAATTTTGGGAAAATTTCTACAACTTTGAAAATTATGTCTTCTTTCAGGACACTCATAAGCTCTACATCACAGGATGCCAACCTCCACCTGCCTTCCTTTTGCTCAGTGGGAGCACTCTTCATCTCCTCACCTACCACAGAGCTCCCGTGCTATCTGCTGCTCTCCCTAGTTTAAGGGCACATTACCAAATGTATCTGTTGCATTTACATTCAGTGATTCTCTGCATTTTGTGAATAAACATGGATTGTACTCATGGCATGATACTCCTGACACTGCATGTGCTGCTGTGTTACAGATATGTCTGTGCTGTTCAGAGACCTTGAAGCACTGGCACAATTTAATTTTGCTCTCTGAACAGGCTGAACTGCAGTGTGAGTTATTGTACAGTGTGGATTTTTTTTCAAAGAGTTATTGAGCAAGACAGGAGCCTTCCACTGAGGGAAGTTGAAGTTCCAGAAGTAATCTCTATGCCTGTGTTTAGGGCCCTGGTGTTTGGGGTGCTATTCCTGCAGCTGTTTTGATCAGGAGACTCAAGCCTCTCAGAGCTCCATTTGTATTTAAGAGATAAAGACCCTGCCTTGTTCTTCTCTTCGAATGCACAGGTTACACACTGACTGTGTCGCAGTTTCTTTGGTGACTTCAAAGCTTTCAAAAATCTGGCCCTTATATTTTTTCCTGCTCAGTCTCAATTCCCTGTCTGTACAATGGGGATATGACCAATTTCCCTCCAAGAGGAAAAGCATGAATAAAAAAAGAAGGATTTTTTGACACATTGGAGAGAAGTAAGGCATGTCTGTGAGACATTTGTCAGTAGTACATGAAGAGCTGATTAAACACTGAGCAGTAATTAATCAACTTTTGACTAATACTCTGTTACTGATTTTCCAATAGATGATTGTCAGCAGTAGGGGCTGTTTCTAGGAGACTGCCACAGAACAGTTCATGGGTACAGATTGGTGTCTGTGTCCTAGAAAGCAGGAATTAAAGGAATTAGTGATTGCACTAGGTGACCAACAAAGCAGAGGTTCCACTTTAGTGAAACAGCTAGGCCAAAAGGTGTTTTGAAGCGTATATGAAAAAGTAGAATAGAACAGTTGAAAGAGACCAATAATCATCTAGTTCAACTGCAAGAAGGAATGGCATTACTTACATTTATTACATTAAAAATTATTATTGGCACAATATCAGTGTTCTGGGATTAGCATTTCAAACCCCTCTTGGTTACGAGTGAAAGAGTTGTGGTTTGAGGTCTTCCATATATTCAGAGGTTGAGTGCACAGAGTCTTTTCAGTTGTAAAATGGTGTAAAATTGACCAGTATGGATCTACAACAAGACTTTCAGAAAATGAAATCCAATCTGTTTTTGGACTGTGAGAAGATTTTGTCAAGCTCCCAGCTACATGATGCCTCTACTCTGCTGGCAGATGACATTATTCCAACCAACTTCCTGATGTTTCAAGGATCACCAGTATTGTAATGTTTGTCAGCAGATGTAGTGCTGCTTTCTCCAAGTTAGAATTTCCCATCCAGAATCACATATACCAATTTATTCCCAGGAGGCTCAGATGAGCAGGACTAGCAAAGGGAGAGTCCCTCTTCAGTGTTCTGACTCCCAGTTCTGCAACATCTCATTCTCTCTGTGTCATCCTGCTATTATTTCTGCTTATAGGATCTCCTAACCTAACAGTAGATGTCTGACACAGACATCTACCCAGCCTCAGGGAGTCTCTGGTCTATGAATTTGGCCTTATAGCATCTGAGCCACAGTGTCATTGCTTTGGGGCCCCACACATGGATGGCAGGGGAGGAAACAATATAAATTGTGCTGGCCATTGCCGTCTTGTGGTGAGATCTGTAGCTGCCAGAAATTTCCAGCCTTTGTTCTGGGCTGAGAATGAGTTTCATAATGGGGAGGAAGGCACTTTCTATTCTGAGAGGAGAAAGCAGCACCAAGGAAGGTTTTAATTTTCTACTACCAGTGCAGAGCAGTTTGCTGGCAGTTTCAGGGGTTGATAAACAGTGCATTCCTGATCCAGTCTGTCACAGGGAGGAGGACTGCAGGAATGGAGCACATTCTTATCCTATGGGAAAGGGTCCTTGCTGGAGTAATGCCTAAAGATTTTTGCTTTTTATACATTTTTCATAAATTTGTAGTTTTGTGGACTGTTAATACATAATTATAACTCCTAGTACTTTTCCTGCCCTCTTCCATAGCTTAACAAACCCTTAAGAATACATTCTTGAAATTCTGTTCAGTCTTAATTTTTATGCCTTCCCCTGCAATTATGCACTTTTCCTCTGGTACAGTCCTGCACCCTGAAATCCTACTATGACAATTGTCTGCTTAGTATTCTTCAAATGCTTTGAGGGAGGGTTCTTGTTTATGTGCCATTCTTACTTTTTTATTCCTCCCGTCTTGCTGATGCTATTTCTCTATCTTGTTACCCTTATCTGTTAGTGGTTCCCATTGCTTTTGCTAGATCCTTTCCCTGCCTTATTTTTGTTTTCCCATGGTAAGTATAAATTTAAAATCTGCGTCCATTTGCAAGAGATGTTGCTTCATTCTGTCCCCCTTAATTAGATTAATATTTCCTTCCATCTTTTCGGCTTATTCAACAGGTTATGTTGCTGATTTTAGTGTTGCCCTGCTTTGTTCTGCTGTTTCTGAAATGCATTTTGTAAGAAATGGATCTGTCTCTGGCACCCTCATAGTCTCCCTGTCTACATCCTGAGTCCTTTAGCGGCTTCAATGCCTTTATTTGACATTTCTCAGGTCTAAGTTGATAACTTAGGTTGTTTGAACTGAGTCAGGTGCCAGGGGAGTTCTGCACTGTTGCTTTTCCATTGCTACTTTTCCCTCTACCCTGCTTCTTTTCATCTTCTCTTCAGAGCAGTGCTGCGTTCAGCTTTTTGGTGTTGCTGTCACCAGATCCACCCTGCCAGCCTTTCTTTTTTCGGTTTCTGGCTTTGTCTTTTTCTGCTCAGCCATGGCTCAGACTTCTTCACTGGTTAATTCTCTTTGTGCTCTGATGTTCTCTACCCTTGATTAATTTTCTCCTTCTCTTCCATTACAATCTAAACCCTGAAAGTCCTCAGGCTTTAAGGACTTCTAGGATCTTATTCACCTTCTGCACTGGTTCCTCCCACTTTCACTTCCTAATTTAAAATGGGAAGGTTCAAAGTTTGGCTTATTTCCTTGTCCTTCATTTCAGATGAATTTGACCTGTTTTAGCTCATTCCTCAAACTCTTTCTTCTCCCATGTTCAGTTGTTTCTTTCTAAGAGCTTTCTGCTTCCTCCCACAGGAAAGGAACAGGAAATTGCCTCTTCTTTCTCTTTGCCTTGTTTCATTCTTCTCTTTCTTCTCCCCATCACTAATGCAGAAATTTCTTACCTATTTTGTTACTATAATATCAAGTGACACACTCTGAGGATTTCAGGTGCAGAATTTAAAAGAATTTATGTGACTAATAGTTTGCTCTAGAAGGGAAGATGAAGTTTGTAGGTGGTGTTTGTACAAGTAGTGACTTTGCATCATAGTGGGCTCTGTATCACAGTCTCCAAGGCTACATACAGACTACAGCAACAGTGAACTTAAAACCTGTGATGCACAAAATCACTCAGGCACAAAGTAAGTGCTGCAAGATGTGCTAATTTTCTGTAAACAACACTTAACCCTTATGTTTTGCTTCTTTGTTTGAGAAATAATCAGTTGTACAAATAAAACAGAAGATCTGCAGCTGTGTGTAGTATAGGTGAAGGATAATGTTTCTCAGAATCATGGAGTTGTAAAAGCTGCATGTTGCTCATTCTGTCCCGTGGCTGTGACAGAGGCTGCTAAAGCTACAGCAGGTGCCAGGGTGTTTTAGGTGAGGGATGTTGAATATGGAGCCTTTCTAGGTGCTATCTGGAGACAAGATGGAACAGACCTGGGAAAGTGCTGAGAAGAGTCTTTCACCTTTGACAGTAATCAAACCAGAAGATATTATTCTTATTCTATATTAGAATAGAATATTTCCACTTGGAAGAGACCTGCAAGAATCATCCAGTCCAATTTCATGACTACTTCAGGGCTGACCAAAAGTTAAAGCTTTAAGGCATCTTAACCACCAACAGGCCTGGGGCATTGACCATTTTTCTAGAAAGTCTGTTACAGTGTTTGACTAGCCTTTCTGTTAAAGAAATTCTTCCTAATGTCCTCTGAACCACCCTGCTTAGATTAAAAAACAACATAAATTTTTCTGATTCCTCTGCTCTTGTGTTCCCTGCTCACATGATTTTACTTTGAACACTTTTTCAGGTTTGTCAGATCCAGGATGAATGGAGAATGTTCAGTTGCTTAAGATCATATTTTGCCTTCATTAAGGAACCACAGAGCCTGGAGTGGTATAAATGGAGGCTGGGGGTGGAGAGACTGAGAGCAGTCCTGCCAAGACGGGGGATGCCAGCAGATGAAACACGGGATGTGAGCGGGCTGTGTGTGCTGGCAGCCCAGAAAATCAACCAGGTCTGGGTCCAGGTCCAGGGAAGCGATTCTCCCCTTCTCTGTCCAGGTGAGGCCCCACCTGCAGAGCTGCCTGCAGCTCTGGGGACCAACAGCAGAAGGCTGTGCAGTTGCTGGTGGGAGTCCAGAGGAGGCCACAGAGATGGTCCAAAGGATGGACCCCTGTGCAATGGAGACAGGCTGGGAGAGCTGGGAGAGGAGGAGGCTCCAAGGACACCTTGTTACAGCTTTTCAATACTTAAAGGGGGCTTATAAGAAAAACAGAGACTTTTTACCAAGGCCTGCAGGGACAGGACATGGAATAATTATTTTAAACTAAAAGAGGGTAGATTTTGATGGGACATAGCAAAGACTTGTTCACATAATTAAGGTTGGGGTTTTTTTGTTTGCAATGCACGATAATGTAACACTGAATGTTCTTATCCTTGAAAAATTATAATTCTTAAATCTTTCTGACCCTTTTGTTTAATTATGTATTGCAGTTATAAGATCTGCAGTCTAAATGCACACAAACAAAACCCACCAAAACACAAACAAAAAAATTAAAACGAAACAAAAAGAAACCCAAAGCAAAGCCCCTCACAAACATGTTTTCACTGAGGAGTTACCAGTCACCAGAAACTTACAGCATCATTAGTTAAATTTTTCATATTGTTAATTACTTGGGCTGTTAAATTATGTGTCCAGCTTTTGAGCTAAATTGGTCTAAGATTGCATCTGGGACAGTTTTGCATTCTGTAACATTTAAGCTAATAGACCGATAATTGTTCAAAACACTTTTTAAGAAATCTCTCCTAAATATATCTACTGCATTGGATATTTACCAAATATTTCATGTCTAATATGGTAGAATTAATTAAAAATTGTTTCAATTATCAATTGCTGCAGTTATGTATGCCCATTCTGTCCATTCTGGAATGCAGAGAC
Source organism: Cinnycerthia olivascens (assembly GCA_035048155.1). Taxonomy (NCBI): domain Eukaryota; kingdom Metazoa; phylum Chordata; class Aves; order Passeriformes; family Certhiidae; genus Cinnycerthia; species Cinnycerthia olivascens. The sequence goes on along the minus strand of JAWWMU010000001.1, from coordinate 114,489,806 downwards.
AATGTAAGAATCTAATTAAAATCAACTTCCAATAGTTTCCATCACAAAAATGAGCATTTCCACGCCCTACTTTCACCTGTGCTGTAAACACTGCACTTCTCAGGCATAGAAATCAGCCTCTTCATTTCTGTGGATTCTAGGTTTCTCTCTATTACCTTTTTCAAATAGTTATTCATACAGGGAAGTCTGATGCCTTAGCCAAGGATAGCACAGTATTGGGCCTCAGTTCAACAACAGCAACAACTACACCAGAAAAACTGTTTGCAATTTCAGACTGCTAAAATACAGAATGGGAGTCAGAGTGCTGAAGGACCACTGCACTAAGAGAGCTGCTGCTGCAAAGAGAACACCAGGAGGTGCCTTGGGGAGCATGCTGGAACCTTCCAGCTGTGCAATGCAGAGTGTTTGGGGCAAGATTGCTCTAAGGGAGTTGTGGTTGCTGCGGTGGGGGTATCTAAGAGGGGGAGAAAGCTGTGGAGCCAACAGCCTTGTCTGTGGTTTCTGAGAGAGCTCTTCACGCACAAGCAGTAGTTCAAGTTACTGCTGCAGGATGAAATGGAATCCATCCAGATTGTCTATCTTTATACTGGGCCGTCAGTTGAGAAAATAAATTTCTGGCTTGTTTGGACAGTTGTCAGTGTTTGATACTCTCTGACCTAATTCTTTTAGAAAGACCACATGAGGAGGATTTATTGTTTGGAAGCAGATCTACTTATTTGAAGATACTTGGCATTACATAGATTTGATTTATAGACATGCCCCAGTTTTTTACACCTTTCTTATTGTATCAATCACCTCATGGACACTGCCAGTAGAACCCATCAGAGAGGTTTTATAGTATTGCCTGATGAATTTCTGGAATGTGTTTAGATTTTGTAAGGCAGGTAAGTATAAATGCTATAAACTGGAAATTGTACTTTGTCTGCTTTGTGAGCTTGTGACCCAGTAGGAAAAGTAGTGACTGCCAAAGACTTCCATCTTGAGTAATAGATAGGATCCCGTTCTTGGTCATCAAAGAGAATATCATAGAGGAGAAGAGTATCACAACCTTTGAAATGTTAAATATAAAATTACGCTACATCTTGTGAAAAAGGGAAACTAACACCCTGGTTTTAAAATCAGTGACTCTGTGCACTAGTTGTGGGACTAACATTCTCTGCAGCTACCTAAGGTGTCATTCAATTTAAGTGAAAGGAGGAAAAACCATCCCATGCAGGTGTTCATAAAGGTGATGTGAGAAGGATTTAACCCATCTGGTTACTGGAGGAGTTCAAGGCAAGTTTGGATGGGGCTTGGAGCAACCTGGTCTAGTGAAAAGTGTCCCTGTCCATGGCAGGGGGATTGGAACTAGATAATTTTTAAGTCCCTTCCAAACCAAATCACTGTGAAATTGAGACTGTTGTTATCCTTCCTGACTAGAGCCTTACTAAAGCTGAGCCACCATAATCTGCTGATCTCCTCTCCTACACTAAATCATCTCCTTGTACGAGGCTGTTGGGTTACCTGAACATGATTTTCTCTTTATAAATCACAGAATATGCTTAGCTGGAAAGGATCCACAAGGATCACCAAGTCCACCTCTTAAGTGAATGGTCCATACAGGGACTGAACCCACAACCTTGGCATTATTAGCACCATGCTCTCACCAACTGAGCTAAAATCTTTGCTAATTACTCCAAATCACCTTTGTGGCTTCTTGTGTTTGGAAATGCTTTTCACGAAGGTTTGCTCCATCACCTTTCTAGGGACAGAGTTGAGGCTGACTGGCCTGTAGTTCCCTGGATCTTCCTTTTTGCCCTTCTGGAAGATGGGAGTGATATTTGTTTTCTTCCAACCATCAGGAGCCTTCCTTCATCACCTCTCAAAGAAAATCACGAGTGGGCTCAAAGGGATGTTACCCAGATCCCTCCCTACCCATGGGCACATCCTTTCAGATCTCTGTTGAAAGTGGTCCCTATGTCAGCCTCCTCCACTGAAGGTATATATTCCTTGTTCTCAAGCTTCCCTTTGGTCTCAGAGGCCCACAGTCCCTGAAGGCTGATGTTCCATGTCCTTTCTCACTAAGCTGCTGGCCCCATTTGGTCATGGGTCCATGTTTTTCTTAGTTTTCCGGTTGCTGCAGACATATCTGCAGAAGCCTCTCTTATTTCACTTCACATCCCTTGCCATATTTGACTCCACATGGGCTTTGGTTTTTCCTGCCCCTTTTCTGCTTACTTGGATAAGACCTCAATATTCCTCCTGAATTACCTGTCCCTTCTCTCATCTCACAACAGCTCTCAGTGGCCTGAGTTATTTCTGGATATTTAAGAATAATTAAATGGGGATATAATTTAGCATCAACCCAGGACACTCATAAACCAAATTTTCTTCCTTCTTCTGCATCAGTTATGGCCCTTAAGGTTATGTGAACAGGATCAGAAAAGTAGTGGTTTGTAGCCTGATTCTGTTGTTGGAGGAGCAACAGGGCTGGGATTTAACCTGGAGGACTGAGTCACTTTTCAAGTGAATGGTAGGCTCATATGTGCACTTTTAACCTAGGGGGTATTTTGTGATTGTGACTTGGATTAGATCACGTGATGTTACCTAATGGTCACATGTTTGTCAAATTATGTGCATCGTAGCAGCTTAAACTGCAAGGTAACAGTCTATTATTTTGGGTTTTATTAAATAGCTCAAACACAATACATTTAGCAGGCATACTAGTCAGTGCCTGGGACTCAGAAGCAATGCTACACCACAGATAACTAATGTTCATGAGATCAGGATTGTGTCAAACATAAACTCCCACAAGATGGAGCTGCACCACACCGGCTCATTCTGCCTTTCTCTGGGCTGGCCGTCCTTGTCTCTGCTTGTGTGTGTGTATGTGTGTGTCTGTCTGTCTCTATGTGTCTGTGTGTCTGTGTCTGTGTGTCTGTGTGTTCGTGATTCTCTCCACAGACAGTTGCCCCTGCCTATTTGTGGTATCTGATATGTGCATGCAGCCTATTCTGCCCGGACTGCTCAGTATGGCACTGCTCCCATTTGCTGCTGGCATTTGCAGTCCAGAGTATTTGTGGGATGTCACTGCATCCCAGCGCGCAACAGTTGTGGATGATAAACATGGTTTGTCAGAGGGAAAAAGGTCACGCCATCTGCATTTTTTCTTCCTGGAAAAATCAGCAGATCTTACTCCCGACCTGCCACTCCATGGCAGACCAGAGCTTGAACCAAAGCTTAAGCATAGAGAAATTTGGTGCAAGTGGACAATTCCTGGACAGTACCCCCATCTCGGCAGAATTCTCCTGAGTCCCTGCTACTGGGCAGAAGAGTCCAATGGAGTCATCAGCGTGTGGGTGAGATTTGACTCTACTGATCTCAGAGCCTTTCCTTCCTGAACAAACATTTTCCATTCTGAAATAATCACCTCACTATATATAGAAAACTCCTCCAAAGCAAAAGCCATGTTCTTTAGGAAGGGATAATTCTCAAATTGCTTTCTTCCTTTCACCAGAATCAGCAGGTCCTTTGCCATCAGGTTTGTACCTGTTTGTGAACACTGCTGACCAAAGGCAGTGGTCACCTCATGCAAACAGAACCTGGATTTCCCCTGCAGCCCCTGCACCCCTGCCCCCAGCCCGCAGATTCCAAGGCTGTGTCTGTAATCACAATCCACAGCATTTCGGAAACCACCCCCCCATCTTGCTTCCTCCCAGCTGATTTTCAGGGGAACAGAAGGAGACTTGTTTGCTACCAGGGAGGAAGTCCAGGCCTTAGCAAGCAGCTTTCTAAGAGGCACCGGTGAGATCGGTGCGCTTCAGTCGGCGTTCGCTCGCAGAACTGCTGCCAAATGAGGTCACCCTGCTGCAAACGTGGATGGAGAGATCTCAGAGGAGGAGAATGGAAGAAGCCAGTACAGGAAGTAGAGCAGTCAGTAGCACAGGGCTCGGCTCAGTCAACTTACCCTCTGGAAATGTTGATTTCAGTTTTGTCTTGGCTCAGAGATGGACATATATTAGACGGTTTCCTTCTCATCATTATCTCATTCCCTTTTCTCATATAACAATGATTCCCTGGTTTGACACAGTTCAGCCATCTCTGGGGAAGGGTTTCACGGAGCAGACAGCACACAGGTGCAGAGGGCAGTTCAGACATCAGGACTCAATGGCACTGTCCATGTCCTTTGGGAATCACAAAGTTCACAGGAGCTCTGGGACAGGCTCTACCTCTTGAGAAAGGCCATAGAATTGTAGAACTGAGAATACCAGGTTGGAAGTGATCTCAGGGGTCATGTGGTGCAAGTTTTCTGGGCAAAAGCATGGTCCTTATGAGCCGGCCCAGAACCCTTATTAGCCAAGATGTACAACTTTGACTGCTAGCCATCTGTTATGTCTTTTTCATGGTTATTCTAGTGATTAATTCCTCCTTCCACTGAACTACTGCTCTTTCCTTTCAGTTTGCATAACTTCAGTTCCACAGTATTGCTCCTGTTACACCTTTATTTGCTAGATTGAAACATTATTATTATTGAAACAATTACAAATTTTCATTCTTAGAGATCCTTAGAAATCATTACTTTTTAAAATCTTACTAAAGGTCTTCACATGGAACCTCATTCCTTGGATCTCGACTCATTCTTATGACTCTTCTCTGGCCATTTTGAGTTTTCTACAGTCTTTATAAATTTTGAACATTAAGTTTGCATCACTAAAGCTGCAGTAACTGAATTTCCCTGTTGTTGTGTCCTTCTGTTTAGTTAGTTTCTATTTCCTTGAAGATCATTAGTCAAGATAGTAAAAATATTGACAGAAATTTAATAATAATAATAATTATTATTATTATTGTTATTGTTATTGTTATTAGTTGGTAGGAAGTTTATCTGCTTAACAGAAATGATATATTGTACAGATAGACTGAGAAAAAAGTCTGCACGGTTTTGCTTATAGGAACTTTTAGGGTGAATATGAATCAGCTGAGGGCATATAGTAAAAACAAAATAACATCATATGAGATGATATAAACAGGAATATGACTAGTGGGATGCATGAACTAACATTTCTGGTGCTGCTTTGCTGTGATCAGATCCACAGCCACAGACTGTGTCTTGTACTGTGTGCCAGTGCACTCCAGAGAATGTAGAAAAATTTGCAGAATTCTAGAGGAGACAGTTAGAGGTTCAGAAAATGCAATATGGAAAGATCAAATGCTCTGAGCAATTTAGCTTAGACAAGAGTGAAAAGATATGATGGTCACCTTGATTTGTAAAGGACAATTGCAAAGAGAACAATCTACGTCCAGTGTTCATGGCAGGTAGTAAAAGAAATAATGTTTAAATAATAGTAAAGAAAATTTAGCACTGAATAGATTGACTGGCAGATTTATGAAATCTTCATTATGGGTGGATTTTAGAACTACTAGGTGCATGTCAGCGAGGTATGGCAGGTGCTCCTGGGTTCAACTGAAGCCTCTTTGAGGTGAGGGAATAAATCATCTGACAGCCCTAGATCTTTCACCTTCTGTTTAAAACCTACCTCTTCTATGCTGTTTAGAAAATACCTGTGTCCTAGTTTAGGGCAAATTTGGGAGAGGGAAAGAAGGAAAAAAAACAAACCTCTAGATGGACCACCCCTCCCCTT
>JAWWMU010000001.1:114442844-114477454 GCA_035048155.1 Cinnycerthia olivascens | reverse complement strand
GCGGAGCCTCGGCCGGACCGGGCTCGCTTGCGGACCCGGAGCTGGCAGCTGCCGGGCTGCACTGCACGGCACGGCACGGCACGGCACGGCACGGCACGGCACGGGACCGGCCGCTCCCGGTGCCGCTGCAGGGCAGACCCGCCGAGAGGAGGGCGCTCAGCGGAGCCGTGGAGGCGCCGGGCGGGGGCTGAGAGCCCGGGCGGAGTGGGGCTGGCAGAACGCCGGCACCGAGGCCGCCCGGTTCGGGACGTCCGGGAGCGCTAGGGAATGGAACAGGAAGCCGTAGCAGACGCTGGCCCCGGCGGCTGGGGAGTCCCGGGAGCCCGGAGCTCCAGGGCAGAGCGAGCCCCGACAGCCGGGGGCTCCCGTGTAGAGGGAGCAGGAGAGGCCCCGCGGCGCCGTGGCGATGGGCACAGTTCGGCAGGGACCGATGCAGAGCGGGCACGTCTCGAGACTGGGACTGTGGGAATTGGCTCCGGCGCGGAAATATTTAATTAGACTTTCCTTTGTGGAGGATGCGTTCTGAGAGACGGGCGAGCCCGCGGGGAGCCCCGGTGTGGCACGAAAATGGGATTCACAGGGATGCAGTAGGGGCTTAACTGCATCCGCAGGAAAGGACTGCCACCGCCGCTCTGACTGCTCGGGGCCCATATCAGAGGGTCATGAGGCTGTGTGGCCGGGCTGGGAGCCAGCAGAAGGGTGCCGGTCCTGGAGGCCCCGGGTGGGAGATCGTAGGAAAGCCAGGAGACGCAGAGGTGGCTGTAGGTAGTGGTAGGCTGACTAGAGGCTGGAAACGAGTCGTTAGCCCGAGGCTGCACTGCAGCCAAGTTATGGCTGTGCATGGTTCCGAAGGCAGATCATCTGAAAATAGAGGGAGAGAATCTGTATAAACGTACAGGAGGAAAGCATATTCCAGGTCAGTGACCAGTGCTGAGCAGAGATTAAACGGGCTTCTTCTTCTGGACTGGAGTCTCAAAAATATCATTGCATGAGTCGCGGCCTCTCATGTCAGACCTAGGGTATGGCATCAGCAGCATCTGCAGCTTTCATGGAGCCTTTGCACTGCAAGCACTCTGACATCTGTTTGTGGCATGCACCGTGGGTTGCCTTCTTTCCAGCTCCTCTGCTGGGGCTGCTGTGAGCCCACTTCCCTTTCTCGTGGCTGACATAAGGAGCAAGCTGCCACTGGAAGGGTGCACACAGTGGTCCTGATGTTATTTCATATCTTTTTTTCTTTCAAAATGTCATACATCTGCTAAGTGTGGGCTGGGCTCCCCTGGTGCCCCAGCCTGTCAGCCTTTGGCTTAGATGGAAGTTGCAGCTCGCTCCATTTTAGCTGCCCTTCCTGTCAACCCCCTCACCATGGCTCTGGACCTCAAAGACCTATGTGAAGAGATTCTCACTCGGCAGTTTCCTTCAGAGACTCCTGCTGCCCTTCTCCACAAGGGATCTTGGTGCCCGGTGGTGGGAGGGACAGAAAGGGAGCAGGGCAGTGTGGCTCACGTTACATAGACCGGCCAAGCCAGCCCCTGCGCTGAGCTCTCGCTAACTGAAAGCAGCTGTTCAGATTTTGTGACTCTGCATCCACTGAGGTCACTGCTGTTTCCCTCTGACCCAAGCCTGCAGACCTCATTGTAACAGGGGTCTGCTGGTACCAAGGATGGCTTCTGCCCACCTCCACTTGCTGCAGTCTAGTAACTGTTCAGTTGGACCTTTTGCTGAAAGATAGGCTTGCTGTGAAACTACTCAATTGCATCCAGGGAGGATAGAACTGAAGAAGCTTATACAAGCTTTCACCACCCATTTTCCAGCCCAGGAACCCTAATTTTTGCTGAAAAAGCTTATACAAGTTTTCACCACCCATTTTCCAGCCCAGGAACCCTAATTTTTGCTGAAGAAGCTTATACAAGTTTTCACCACCCATTTTCCAGCCCAGGAACCCTAATTTTTGCTCCCTGGTTTTTCTAGTGCTCTCAGCTGCTCTTCACACTCCCCAGATTTGCTTTTCAAGTTTCTCTTCTCCCCTCCAGCAGCCAACAAAACTTCACTGGCTTCTCAAGAGCAACATTACTAATCGAACCAGGCAGGCTTTTCCCCATGTCTATGCCCTGATTTCTTCCAGACACTACCCAAGACCCAAGAATTGTTAGCTCCATCCTGTCCTTAGTCACTGAGGTTGCCCCAGTCAATTGCCCCAGCCAATCTTGGCCCTCTACCTGCATTTTTTAATTTTATTTTTTTTTTTGTCTAAGCTTCTCCCAAGGCTTTAAACCCTCTGCCTGGGTCCTTCCCATGACCTGAACATCTGTAGCACCATAGACCCAGCACTGCATGTTCTTGGGGTAGGCAGTTATCACTTAGTGGAGATTCCCAAATTGCAGTCCACAAAAGTATCTTCTTTAGACTTCAGGTCCTAGAACCTGAAGGTGGGTGGGTTCTCACCTGCTGGGTGCAAGAAGAGCATGTGGATAAGAAAAGCATGTGGATTTACCTCAGAATGTGTGGATAGGCCTCAGACTGGATGCCCACTGAAGTAGACATTTCTTTATGAGTAGAAAATGCTTTTAAATTGTTTTGTTTTTGTCACTAATCCAAGCTGGCCACAGGAAAGAAAAATCTAGGTAGATGATCCAAGGTGGGAAAGGGGACCCAAGAATACCATCATATGTCCCCTGGAAAGGGTTAACACCACCACGGGGCTCTTAGGTCAAGGGTTCTTTGATATTCTTAATCCCCAAACTAGGCATTGCCAGCCACCTCCATCCCCCAGGACAGGGAGGTTCTTGCTCCTGCATCTGACATGAGCGGCTCCTGAGTGTGGTTATGGGACCAGCAGCAAATGCTTTCAAGAGAGTCCAAGTGTGAGCTCATGCTGCCGCCATCCCTGCAGACCACGAAGCCTCGTTCGCTGGGGCTGAGCGAGTGCAGGGGTTGGTGTTCTTCAGCAGTTCCTTGGCCGCTGTTATTCCGGCTCTTATCGGGAGGGGTGGGCAGTGCAGGGGGCTGGCAGCCTGTGGCACAGGGTGAGTGTCCGGCACGGCTGCCGTGTCCGGCTGCAGTGCCGCAGGAGCTGTGGCTGGCTGTGCGTCCCTCCCCCACTGCTGCAATGAAATGCAGTTACGGGGAAAGGGAGGGAAGGAGTCAGAGCCAGCAAGGAGCAGCGAGAATGAGACAAAGGAAGGGAGTGAGCAGCGGAGGGTGTGGGATGGAGCAGCTGGCAGCTCAGAGGGAGTCGCTGCGTTCCTACTGCACTGCAGCCACCCTCCATGGCACCGGCTTGGGGCACCCACAGACCTCCATGCCAGCCCAAACAATGAGCGGGGTCTGATTTTATCCCGGGCATTCCCAGCTGTGGGCACATCCTTTGCAATACATCCTTTTTGATTTATTGTTCACTGGATGGAAGCCCACTCCAGTTCTGTGCTCCTTCCCAGGGACAACAGATTTGCACTTCATGGGTTTTTGGCACCTATGTCCCTGAGGTCCTGAAAGGCATACTGCTGGGGAGAGAGGGGGGTGGGGGCTAGGGTCTCAACCAGTGACTCGCTGAGCTATCATAATTTGAGACCAGCTTTTTTCAGGGTGGAGAGATGCAAGGCTGCTGTTTGCCCAAAAACCTCTGTCCCACTCCAGACAGACTCTGAACCTCACAGGAAGCATTCAGCTGTTAGAGACACAGGGGTGTGCTGCTCTGGGGCAGCTGATGCCAGTGCTGCCAGGCAGACAGTGGTTGGAAAGAGCCCTTGAGGATGTAGGAAGCACCGATGTGACAGGGTCCTAGCTGCTCACCTCGGTGCCCTGTCAGGTGTGACCTGCTGGGCTGACTCCAGGCCTTTGTTCTGGACAGTCTCTGACATACTGTCACATTTGCTTCTTGTGAGGGACAGGTGATACATAGTGATCCGGCAGCAGGTACCTGGCAGGCCTTCCCTCTCCAGGCTGTTTTCTGTCCTTCCGTTGCTCCCTCTTAATCAGCATCCTCTGGTTTGCATTCCAGGCAGGATTAAAGCAAACTCTTCGAAGGAGATCAAGCCACCCTCTGCTCTGCTGGTTGCCAGCCATGGAGCAAATGAAGAGATCAACAATGCTTCTGCTGGAGCTGCTTATTCTTGGGGGCCTGAGAGCAGGGATGGGCTCTGCTGTCCTGGGCACCCTGGATCTACAAATAGATGAGGAGCAGCCGGCTGGCACCATCATTGGGGACATCAGTGCTGGCCTGCCCCCTGAAACTAGTGCCTACATGTATTTCATCTCAGCACAGGAGGGCAGCGGTGTCTCCACAGACCTGGGGATAGATGAGAATACTGGGATCATCAAAACAGCTCGTGTCCTGGACCGGGAGACTCGGGACCGCTACAGCTTCATTGCTGTCACCCCGGAGGGCATCACGGTAGAAGTGAACATCCAAGTGAATGACATTAATGATCATGCCCCAGCGTTTCCCAAACAGCACAGCACCTTTCAGATCCCAGAGCACACACCTATTGGAAGCAGGTTTCCCTTGGACCCAGCCTTTGATGCTGACAGTGGCCTCCTGAACACACAAGGCTATATGATTAAGGGAGGGAATGTGGGGCAGGCCTTCCGCCTGGAAACGCGTCGAGGGCCCAATGGGGTCCTGTATTTGGACCTGGTGGTCAGCAATGTTCTGGATCGGGAGAACCGCTCCTCATACTCGCTGCTGTTGGAAGCCTACGACGGTGGTTCTCCTCCCCGGAGCACCCAGATGACACTGGATGTATCCATTCAGGACATCAATGACAATGCCCCCAGCTTCAACCAAAGCCGCTATCATACACTCATTTCAGAGAATCTGAAACCTGGCAGCAGCATCCTGCAGGTTTTTGCCTCTGACGCAGATGAAGGTGACAATGGGGATGTGATTTATGAGATCAACCGACGGCAAAGCGATCCTGACCAGTACTTCACCATTGACGCCCGGACTGGGGTCATCAAGCTCAACAAGGGTCTGGACTATGAAGTGAGGAAGGTGCATGAGCTGGTGGTGCAGGCAAGGGATAAGGCTGTCCATCCTGAGGTCACCACAGCCTTTGTCACTATCCATGTGCGTGACTACAATGACAACCAGCCCACCATGACTATCATCTTTCTGAGTGAGGACGGCTCCCCACAGATCTCCGAGGGAGCCCAGCCCGGACAGTATGTGGCACGCATTTCTGTTTCCGATCCAGACTATGGGGAGTACTCCAATGTCAATGTCACACTGGAGGGCGGAGATGGCAAGTTTGCCCTCACTACCAAGGACAACATCATCTATCTGATCTGTGTGGACCAACTTCTGGATCGGGAAGAAAGAGACTCCTATGATCTGCGGGTGACAGCTACTGACTCAGGAACACCCCCGCTCCGGGCAGAATCAGCCTTTGTGCTGCAGGTGATGGATGTTAATGACAATCCCCCGCTCTTTGACCAGCAGGAGTACAAGCAGAGCATCCCTGAGGTGGTGTACCCCGGCAGCTTTGTCCTGCAGGTGACAGCTCGTGACAAAGACCAGGGTCCCAATGGGGAGGTGCGGTACAGCATTCTGCATGGCCGTGACACCCACTCCAGCTGGTTTACCATTGACCCTGCCACTGGCATCATCACCACTGCTGCTCCACTGGATTATGAGAAGGACCCTCAGCCTCAGCTCACTGTGCTGGCCACAGACCGGGGAACCCCTGCCCTCTCTTCCTCAGCTGTGGTGCACGTGGCCTTGCAGGATGTCAATGACAATGAGCCAGTGTTCAGAAGTAACTTCTACAATGTGTCCCTGAAGGAGAACACTCCTGTTGGGACCTGCTTCTTGCAGGTAGGTACAGGTATTGAGGCCTGAGCTTGACAGGGGCACAGCCAGGGCTGCGAGCAGCTTGTGCTGGGAGACTGCCACTGCAGGGTGTTTGGTGCAGGTGTCATGGCTTTGACGGGCAGCATTTGCAGCAGGAATGCAGGAGGGGAGATCCTCACCCTTGGTGTGAGTCTGGCACGGGGCTAAGTCGTGTACATCCTTTCTGTGTGCAAGTAGTGGGCAATGCCACTGACATCAGGCACACTGCAAGGCTGCCTATCATGCAGAGCATGGTGTGGGCATCTTCTGAGGTGGGTCCTGCTGTGTCGGGGCTAAGAAACATGATGCTGCCTCTGGGAAACTGCCTGTAGCCAGGCTTCGAACTTCCCTCTCCCCCTGTGAGGGGAAGGTCATTAGCCCAAGTTCATCAGTTTTGGTAAGGCTGGTTGTGAGCATTAGCATTAATTATGCTAATGAGCTAATGAGCTGAGACACATGCAGTAGCTGGAGGTTGCAGCTGGAGCTGGAGAGCTGCTGGCCTCCAAAAGCTCTGTGACCCCATGAGGATCTAGCAATGCCATGTGGATTCTGTGTGTTCTGCGTTCCCTGTGTTGGTGTTTCTGTTGCAGCTCAGGCCCTGGAACCCTGGTTCCTGGGGACAGGTGATGCCACCTGCCTGAGTTGGGATGAGGGACTCCCTCACTGTGGGAGTGCAGTGAGGCACTGCCAAGCATGGCAGCATCCAGGCTGTCCATCGGGACAAGCACCAGTGGCATTGGGGGCACATCTTTGCTGGAGGTATGGGGCACAAGGATGTCTGGCTGGGACCATGAGCAGTTCTGGCACCAGGTTGGTGAGAGGTGCCCAAGGGGACGAGAAGAACAGTGATTCTGGGGTCCACAAGACAAGGCTGGAGGAGATCCTGTGATTTGGCCAGGAAAAATGGTCTCTAGGTCACCCTGGAGGAAAATTTAGAGCTGGCAAGAAAGAATGGTCTATGGGTGCCCTGTGGGTACACTGCAGGGGATTGGGAGGTGTGAGTGTGGGCTGGGGAGGATGGACTGTGGGGCGTGTGTGTGTGTGTGTGCATGCATGCAGGTGACTGATGGCGTGGAGTGGGAGTGCTGGAGAGGGACTTGTTGAGGAGTGAATGCAGGGGATCGGGTAGGAGTGTGGTGGGAAGGAGGAATTGGGTGGGAGCAAGGGCCAGGTGTGGAACAGAGACGGCACGTGGGACAGGGGCAAGTGTAGGACGACATAGATCAGGGGGCTTGGGGACGGGTCAGGTTAGGATTAGGGGGAAGTCTGGGCAGAAGAAGTGAGTGGGAGATGAAGAGGAAGATGTAGGTCACGGGAGATTTGGGGTTGATGTAAGCAGGCAACACCATACACTGTCCCAGTCTGGGGTGGGTGGGGATGGGGCAGGGCTGGGGACAGAGCTGGGGAAGGGGTCAGGGCCAGGGTCAGAGCAGAGATGCTGTATGTCCTTGTGTGAGCATGGCAGCCCCAAGCGTGTGCAGGGGCATCTGGACTGCACAGCCCCCGAAGGGAGGCCCCCCTCTTTTCTTGTCCGTGCCTTCCTGCTCAGTGCTGCTTGCCGTGTGGGAAGGCGTTCTGGAAATGCAATCGGAGATGGCGGCTGGGCTCCTGACTGCGAGTGTGGGGCCAGGCTGGAGGGAGAGCGCGCCCTGCAGAGGAGCTGGGGCGTGCGGGGCTGTGGGGCACACCCTGAAGAGTGTCCAGTGCATGGCTGCCTGGCTCTGCACTGTGCAGGGACAGGGCTGTCCTGGCAGCTGGTAGTTACCAAGGCTTGGCTACTTTTCGATGCTCTTGGCTTAGTCCTTGTGTTTCGTTTGGAAACAGCGCGTCTGGGCTGAGCGCAGGTAACTCCCGCGCAGCCTCGGCACAAAGCAAACAGCTCACACATCTGCTGCTGCTTCCTCTGAGCCAGGAAATGTGAGAGGATGGGAAAGGAGGCTGGCCAGGCTGATGGCTTGATCAAGGATGCAGCAGGAGCCAACCAAGTCTGGGAGCTGGGCAGACCAGGTCAGGGAGCTCTGGGCTTGGAGCACAGCTGCCTGGCATGACCACCCGTGCTGCCTCAAGGCTTCAGAGGTGCTGTCAGGGCTCACGGTGGCCAGTGTCCAGCACTGTTCCCCACAAAGTTGCCCAAGTGTGCTGCCCTCACAGCCCTTTTGTGCCATTGCTCCTACTCCATCTCTCTGTGGCTTCCAGGCATAGGGGCTCACCCTGCCTCAGGACAGTAAAGTATCTCTGTCAAGGGCTGGGTTTTGTCCAGACCCACACAATGGTCATGAGTGCTCAGGCAGGCCCTGCCAGGTACAGGACACAGGGCAATCACCCAGGTCAGCACGGAACTCAGTGGGTTTGCTTCTCTGTCAGTGTGCCACATTTTTAAGCAGAAAACCCTGGGAGGACCAGGTCTGTTTGTAGACAGTGATGTCTGCTCTCCATGGACAGGGCAGGAAGGTGGGGACGGAAGGAGTCCCTGTGAGTGAGCAGGAGAGACCTGAAGAATGGCTACAGGTGATCTGCTCCCTTGCAGACTCCATTCTGTCTGCCGAATCAGTCTTTGTGTCTGGGTATGAACAGGGATGAGCAGAGCAGGTTGCTGGCCTGAGCTTCTGAGAAAGAAAAAGGAACTCATAACATTTTCTCTGTTTATTACTCGTGTTTACTATGGGCCAGGTCCCACAGTAGCAGACTGAGCATGAAGCAAAGGAAATAGCAAACTCGCTGTTCAAATATGAGATGAGAAAGAAACACTGGTGGATGCAGAGCCCAGTGAACATGAGACCAGCAGAAAAAGGAGCAGAAGACAGTCACCAGCTGGCTGCCTTGCTCTTCTCTGCCGCCATGAGCTGATGATGCAGGAGCTTTAGGGCACCGGACCACGTTCCAATGCTATGGTCCATGATGCGAAGCACTGCTCTGGTATAAATTCACCCTGCTGGTTTGAATTTGTTTTAAACATTTGACTGTGTACCAGCACACTGCATGCATGGTCAGATAGTGTTTTTCTGGGACTTTCTGACTTTTCATGCTAAATCAAGTATTGTCTGTGCTCTGGCAGAGAGAACTGTGAGCCCCATGTGGTAAGCGTGGGCTGATTGGCCAGCAACGTGAATGACATGGAACAGTGGATTATTGATTCTTGCATATATCCAATATTGATAATTTTGGAACAAAGTTTACATACTCCCTTTGCACTCATACATAAAAATGTTGGGGAACATCAGAAACAAAAAGCTGACCAGCAATGCACCTAATGTAGAGTGTCAGTGGTTGTGAGGACAAGTCTGATGAGTTATTGGTTCTGATTTTTGATTCCATGGGACATTCATGGGCAGGGCTGCATGCACAGCACTGGGACAACTCCATGGGCTGTACCCCAGGGAGGAAGATTTGGATGAAGAGCTGTAGGCTACACCAGGCCAAATACACTATATTACCAAAAAAGAATCTGAAGGACTAATCCTGACGCCTTGGTTGTGCTGCCAAAGGGGCAGCTGTGCAGGGACACAGCATGTAGCCATGCATGGACACTGGAGCAGCACAAGGACTGATGCTCACCAGCTGCAGTCAAGGAAAGTGGTAGGAGGAAGGGCAGCATTGTTGCCTGCATTTGTGTTCTTAGGGCAAGGGATTTAGCATCAACCTATTTTCAGACCTTTGCATAGCATAGAACAGGCCTCCCCCCCTCCTTAGAAAAAAGAAGGCAAGCTTTCCAGCGTGAGATGGGGAGAGGCCTGGGAGCGTGCTGGGGAGCAGAACAAGGGCAGGGAGAGCATCACAGTCCTGAGGAGCAGGCTGCCATGTAGGAGGATCTGGGGGTACACAGGAGTGTGGGCATGGGTGAGATGCTGGTACATGGGGAGGTTGTGGGGGGAGGTGAGTGCTGTTGTTACCGCCAGAAGAGCTGCGTTTGTTCCAAATTCCTGTGAAAGTTATTTCCTTGCGCTGCCAGCAGCCTCCTCCTGGGCTTGGCACAGCAGCCAGCGCCATGATTAATTCAAGTAGCATTTCCCCTGGAGCTGCAGCAGCTTTTCCACTGCAGCTGAGAGGCCCCAGCCCCTCGCGCTCCTCTCCCCCCATCCTCTGCTCCTCCTCCCAACCCCCTCGAACAGCTCCCTCCTTCCTCCAGCAATCCCCAGCCCCCTCGCAGCTGCCCCTTTTCCCTCACCTCTGCTCCAGCTCTAGGCCCCTCAGAACTCCTCTTTTTACCACTGCCCTTGCTCACACAGCTCCCTTGTCCGTGTCCACCTACAGCCCCACCCATGCATGCTGCCCCACTCCTATGGCCCCAGTCACCAGCATACCCCCTCCAGTTTCTGCTCCTTCTTGTTCTCTCCACAGCCTTTGGTCATTGCCAGCTGCAGTTATCTTCTCCTCCAGGACCCTTACCACTGTGACCCAGGGCAGCTGTCCTCCACCTGCATAGCCCTTGGGACATGCCAGCCTCTCCCTGCTCCCTGTGGAATCCCAGAATGGTTTAGGTGGGAAGGGACCTTAAAGATCATGCAGTTCCAACCCCCTGCCATGGGCAGGGACACCTTCGGCTAGACCAGTCCAATCTGGTCTTGAGCACTTTCAGGGATGGAGCAGCCACAGCTGCTCTGGGCAACCTGTGCCAGGGCCTCACCACCCTCGCAGGGATGAACTTCTTCCCAATGTGCCATCTAACCTGGTCCTCTGGCAGTGGGAAGCCATTCTCCCTTGCTCTGTCACTCCAGGCCCTTGTCCCCAGTTCCTCTTCAGCTCTCCTGGAGCCCCTCTAGGCACTGGAAGGGACTCTAAGGTTTCCCTGGAGCTTTTACGAGGTTGAACGTCCCCATCTTGCCCAGCCTGTCTCCAGAGCAGCTCCATGTCCTCCTGATGTTGGGGCCCCCATCCCTGCCCTGCTCCCTAGGCTCACCCTGCCTGGTATGCTCAATCTTGTGCTGACCCCAGCCCAGTCTCTCCTGCACATCTTGCTGATCTGGGTCCCTTCTTTTTGCATAGACCTTCTCTGAGCACTCTCTGCCTGAGCTCCACGTGGCTGAAACCTAGCCCCATACCCTCGTTTGGGGTCATTCTGGTATCAGTGCCCCCTAGGGCCCTGCCGTTTCTGCCCTGTGCTGTGGCTGCCCCATTCAAGCCCCTCACCTTGAGCAGTCTTCCCCACATAGCCCAGCTTCCCAGCCCTGCTCTGCTTCAGGATTCCCTGCCCCTTTCTGCTCCCCAGCTTCCAAGTCCTGTTCAGCTCCTGCACTTTCCATGGGGCTCTTTAAGTGCTGTAGCTCCTGGCTGCAGATGCCATTTCCCCAGGGAGGACACCTGGGAACTTAGGTGCAGAATCTGACTCCTCGTCCTTCTGTGCCTTGATCTGTCCCTGTGCTTGGAGGCCCCTGGGCTCCCAGAAGAGTGCTGTGCACTGCCAGGCTCCCTCACCTGTTGCCCAGCCCCTCCATTCACATCCTGCCTCCCTGCCTGTGTCTGTGGTTACAATGGGTACTTCCCCTCATCCTCTGAACCGAAGGTTCTGCCCCATCTCAGAGCAGTGCTGGAGGCCATTGACAGCCCCTGCTCCCCATGCCCAGCTGCACGTGTTTCTGGCAGCCCTCCTGTGCACACTCCTGTGTCTGTCACAGAATCAGAGAAGGCTGGGAAGGGACCTTAAAGCCTGTCTCATTCCTAGACCTGCTGTGGGCAGGGACACCTTCCTCTAGACCAGGTTGCTCCAAGCTCCATCCAACCTGGCCTTGAATGCCAGGGATGGGGCAGTCACGGCTTCTCTGGGTAGTGGAGGCCTTTCCTGTGGGACTGCCAGCCAGACTCCTACCTGTGTCTGGGGCCCTGGGGATCCGGCAGTGCGAGCCAGCAGCGCTGGTGGCTGCGCTGGGGCTCCCAGGACAGGGGCCTCTGGTGGCCATGGGGTCTGACACTCGCCTTGGCCACGTGTGCTGGGCCTTCGCTGGGCCAAACCCTGACCCTGCTCCCTCCCCTGAGACCCGAGTGTGCTGGAGGCTGGGACAAAGCCCTGGAGCCAGGAATGGCTCCTGAAATAGCCGTGTGGCCGCTCCCTGGCCGCTTTTAGGTGGTCAGTGGCTGTGCCAGGGCTGGGAGGGCAGGACGCCTGGCACGCACTCAGGCGCAGGGAGCCGTGCGTGGGATCGCTGACCACACTGGCGCCAGCCTCCCCTCCTCTCCCACCAAGAGCCGTCACTCAGAGGGGCGGGAGCCCCAGAGCCAGATGTTTGCCAAAGCCACAGCATAACATGTGCGCAGCAGAGCCCCAGCCATGGCTAGGCTCCAGATGAGTTCCCTGCCTGCTGACTGCGCTGGCTGGAGCGGGGAGGATGGCTGAGGAATGGAGGCCTGAGCTGCTGAGCAGTGCTCCATCACTTTGCAGCACTGTGGGCTGGGCAGGGGTACCCAGGTCAGCAGGGGGGCTGTGAAGGCAGGAGGTGTGTGCGAGGGGCTCTGGTGATGTGCTTGAAATGGGTCTGTGGGAAGGGGCGATGCAGCTGAGGACCTTGGTGTAGAGCTGTACTTCATCCATCCCCATCTCTGGGAAATGTAAGAAGTCTGTTATGCCTTGGCTCCGCTTGTCCCTCCTGTCTTGCTGGGGAACTGGGAGGAGGGTGTGAAATAGCAAGGCCTCAATACCTGTCACTGCCCTCCCAGCTCTCCATGCAGTGGGGAGAGGCACACTTGGCCAGGACCCTGCTTCATTTTGAAAGCCTGGTACTGTGGTTTCTTGCTGCCTAACCCTGAGTCATCTTGCTGTTCTCCTTTATTGTCCTCTTCTGCTCCATGATGGCCATAGCACTCCCACTGCATGCTCTTCTGCCCAGGTGCAAGGCATTGCAGCAAAGCCTTCTCACCACACCTGTGGGGAAGCAGGGGCAGGTAGCAGATGCTGCTGCCCAATGTGGTTAAGGCTACCGTGCAGGCACTGGGAAGCAGATCGGCTCACTTGGAACTGTTTGGGCTCAATGGGGAACTGGGGTGTTCAGAAGGGTCTTTGGTTGGAGATCACAGAATGGTTGAGTTTGGAAAGGATCTCTTGAAATAATCCAGAACAACTCCCCCATGCATAAGCAGCACCATCCCGAGGTGCTTGCCGAGGATATCCCCACTTTCCTGGGCAACCTCATAAAGGAAAAGTACTTCTCGACCTTCAGAGGGACTCTCCTGCATTCTGCTGTGTGCCCGTGCCCTCTGATCCTGACACTGGGCACAACTGGGAAGAGCCTGGATCCATCCTCTTGTTGCCCTCTTTCCTGTATGAATGATACCCCTTCTCCAGGCTGAACCATCCCAGATCCCTCAGTCTTTTGTCAAAGGAGAGGTGCTTCAGTCTCTTCATCATCTTTGTGGCTGCTCACTAGATTTTCTCCAGTGTGGCCATCTCTCTCCTGTATTGGAGTGCCAGCACTCCTGCTGCCTGGTGAGTGGCCACAGTACTACTGAGGAGAGGGGCAGGATCCTCTCCCTGACCTGCTGGCCACACTCATCCTGATGCTGCCCAGGACACCATTCTCCTTCCTTACAGCGAGGGCACATTGCTGTCTCATCTTCAACTTGGCACCCATGAGGCCTTTTCTGCTCAGCTGCTCTCCAGTGGTACAGTCCCCAGCATATCCTGGTGCAGGGGATTGTTTCTTCCCCAGGCAGAACTTTGCACTGTCCCTTGTTGAACTTTAGGAGGCCTCTTGTCCATTCCTGCAGCCTCTCAAGGTCGCTCTAGAGGCAGTATGACCCTCTGGCAAATCAGCTACTCGTCTCAATTTGGGGTCATCAGCAAACATGCTCAGAGTGCACACTGCACCCTCAGCCAGGTCACTAATGAAGGACAGGATTGGATGCAGGACTGACCCCTGGAGTATACTGCTAGCTACTGGCCTCCAAGTAGATGTTGTGCCCCGATCAGCACTCTCTGGACAGGAGCTGTTCAGCTGGCTTTCAGCTGAATGAGGATCTTACAGGGGAGAGTGTCAAAGAATCTAGTGCACTTCAGGTTGACAATATCCACTCCTTTTCTGTCATCCACCAGGCCAGTCATTTATCAAGTGGATCAAACATGATTTGTCCTTAGGGGAAGTCATGCTCACCACTCCTGATGATTTTCTTGTCCTTCCCATGCATAAAAATGGTTTCCAGTTTTATAGCTGCTCCCTCAGTTTTCCAGGGATCCAGGTGACGCTGATTATTTTGTAGTTACCTGGGTCCTCCTGCTCACTCTTGAAGTTTGGAGAGAGATTTACCTTCCCACAATCTTTGGGCACCTCCCAAACACCATGATTGAGAAAAGTGAGGGGCCTGGCAGTGGTGTCTTTCTCCCTGGTCTCCGAGACTTGAGATTCATGAAGACCCATCTTAGTAGTAAAGAGTAAGGGAAAGAGGGCATTAAATACCTCAGTCTTTTACATGTCCTGTGTCACCGGGTCCCCAGACTCCTTCAGCTGTGGGCCTACATTTTGCCTAGCCTTCCTTTTGTCACCAATGTACTTATAGAAGCCCTTCTTGTTGACTTTGACATCCCCTGCCAGATTCAAATCCAGTTGGGAATTGGATGCCAACAGCTGTGTTCCCATATAATGACACTGATCAGTGAGTGATTTCAGCAGAAGGTACCCCAGAAGTGTTCCCCAAACCCTGCCATGGTAGCAGCCTCTTCTACACCTATCAACAAAGTCTTCAAAACACAGCATCAGGGTCATCCCCTGGGTTCCTTGGCATATCCTCTGGTCTCAAGGGCATATGCCTTTTCATTTGCATCCATTATCTGACAGAAAAGATGTATTTCCTCTGTCACTTTCATCCAGATCCTTCTCCTCATTACAGCCCCCAGACAGGGCACTGGAACCTCTCCCCCAGGGCCTGTTTTCCAACCTGTCTTTCACCCACCCGATTGCCCAGCCCTCCAAACTGTAACATCCTGCCTTGAATATGAGGACTGTGGGAAAAGGTGTCAAAACCCTTCCAAAAGTCAAGGCAATTGTCACCCACAGATGTCAACCCTTTGACCCCAGATCCTATCACTCCACCACAGAGAGCAAACAGGATGGTCAATCCATGAAGGCTCTTCCCTTCCAGGATCTTTCATGTGGCCTAAAGCATGCTACAAGAAGACTCATTCCAAGATTCTCCCAGGGGCCCAAAGTGTGGTTGACAAGAACATAGACCCTCCAATGATCCTTTTGGCCTTTGTTGAAGGTGGGATGTGATACTTGCATTACTCCAGTTGTCAGGGTCTCCCCTGATTTGCACCACATGTGAAGAGCAGCCCTACAAATCCATTTCTGTCAGCATCCATTGATGCAGCCTGTTGGATTCAAGTGAATCAATCTTTTTAAAGAAATACTGACTCTTATCTTCACCCCTCTCTGGTAGCTCTCTGAACCCTTTTGAACAATATGGAGGCCTGGGAGGCTGGTGGAGACCGAGGTAGAGGAGGCATTGATACCTGGATGTGCTGCTGCTGAATCACTGACCACACTCAGAAATGGGCCCTTCTTCAGGCTTCATTACCAGCACAGTGGTAGAGGCTCTTCTTGGCCTGCTCAGGCTTGAACTCAGACTTTCCTGACACACTCCTGACATGCCTGGCAATGTTTATAGATTCCTACTATGTATCTTGCCTCCATGCCCATCTCAAAGAATTGTGGAATCGTTTGGGTTGGAAGGGACCTTAAATAGCATCTCATCGCATCCCATCCCTGCCATTGCAGGGACACCTTTCACTGTCCCAGGCTGCTCCAAGCCACAGTGTCCAACTGGCCTTGGACACTGCCAGGGATGGGGCAGCCACAGCTGCTCTGGGCACCCTATACCAGGGCCTCACTACTCATGGGGAAGAATTTTTTCCCAAAATCCAGTCTAAACCTACCCTCTGTCAGTGAGAAGCCATTCTCCTTTGTCCTGCCATTCCAGGCCATTTTAAATAGCCTCTCTCCATCTTTCTCATTGGCTCCCTTCAGCTACTGAAGGGCCACAGTTATGTCACTCCAGAGCCTTCTCTTCTCCAGGCTGAACAATCCCAGTTCTCTTAGCATGCACCACTTTTTGTGTGGCAGCTTAGCCCTGAGGCCCTGCTCAGCCCAGGCCATCTGCTGACGTCTCTGTGTTTTCCTGAGCACTGGGATGGGCTGTTCTGGAGTGTGCTGTCCTGGAGGCTTGCCAGCTTTCCTGAGCTGCCTTAGTCTTCAGTGCTGCCTCCCATGAGATCCCTTCCATTGACCAGTTCCCTGTAAAAGCTGAAGTTTGTCTTGCAGTCCAGGATCTGTACTCTGCTCCTCTTCTTCCTCACTCCCTTTAGGATCCTAAATCTGCTGCTTCATGGCCACTGCAGTCACAGCTACTGCCAGCTGTCACATCCCCAGTTAGTACACCCTTCTACAGAACAGCAGATCCTAGCTGCATGCCACCCCTGCTTGGCAGGGACATTGGAATTCTTTGTGGGACCAGGGGTCTGTGATCCTGGCTTCCTCAGGTACTGCTGCCTCCTTGGCAGCTTCACGTCAGGAATCTCCTTGCAGAGCATTGATGTCCTTGTGCTTAAAGCCTTTTAGCTGTGTGGGCTGTGTTCAGAAGTCGGAGGTGAGAGGGCGGTGGGGCCGCTGTTCAGGCTCAGAGCCCTGGCTCCTGCTCCCACATATTCGAGCAGCAGGACTGGCACAGCCCCAGTGCAGAGTTTCCTGGGCAGTTCCACAGGCAGCTTGACCCCTTTTCCCTCTGTTTTTCAGTCTCATGAGTGAGCTGCAGTAAAACCAGCTGTGGATCCAAGATTTGGGGCAGATGCTAAAAACAGAGCCTGGGGCTGCCCTGCATTAACTTCTAGCAAAGTTCCTGGAAAAATGTCTATGCTTGGTTTAAAAATTTCCAGAAGTGGTGAACTCACCGCAGGCCTTAATGAGCCCTTTTGGTGGCTAATTGCCCTCACAGCTAAAAATGTGTGCTCTGAGACTGCAGGAGCGCATGCCAGCTGAAACAAGGTGGTTGCTATACCTGGTGGCTGGTGGACCCCTGTGATATCTCTCAGGAGTCCCCAGGAAGCATCACCCAGCTACAGCAGGGATCCTGCTGTCCCTGGGTCTTGTGTCAGGCCCTGCTGAGCATGGGCTGCCCACAGGCAGTCAGGCAGCCCCATCCCATAGGATTCACACGTGGGATATCAGTGGTCTGCAGGCAGGAGCTGGAACTGGGGTGCACCAGCTGCAGCCCCCCTCCCTCTGCACACAGTGGAAGAGCACAGAGCAAAGTGTCCAGAGGCCCTAGACTCAGCCAACACGGTTACACAAGCAGGTGTTTGCTGTTCCTGTGGCTTTTTTCTAGGCACCAGTTCAGCATCACCCATCCAAGGGAGACAAGAACCAGGTGCAGGGTTCCACTTGTGGTTGCACCAGTGATGTGACCTCTCTTAGACCCTGTATAGGCTCATATTGGGCAGAGTTTTGTGTTGGGCCAGTGGTCCACAGATGGTCCCACCACAGGACTGGGCAGTGAAGCACATGGGATACCTTGTCCTGGCTGCACAGCCAGGCCTGGTTCTGATACCAGACTGCTGGTTCCACCAGTTATCTTGGTGGAAGATGGCTCTGGGTACCAGGAGGCCGCCAGGGAGATGATGCTGCACTACGCAATAGTGAAAGCTCATCTATTGCTCCCCTGTTCCTGAAATTTGACCCAGGTCTTGTGGCAGGAAGCTGAATATTCCCGCTTTGGGTATTCCTACGTGTGGCACCCATCAGAAGATGGTTATGGTGGGGAAGCAAGGCTTTTCTGGAAGCACCAGAGTCCCTGGCCTGAGGACCCTGAAGCTACTGTCTCACTCTGCAGCAGAGCATGTTGCTGTGCAGTGATTAAAGCAGCTGACGTGCATTTTGGATAACTTTCAGAGTGAGAAGTAAAGTCTTAGTTTACCAAATAGTACCTATTCCAGTTACTGTGGCAGCTGGTCAGTTTGTTTTGCATTCCATCTGCAGTGGTGGAGAAGGCTGGCAGCTGACCTGAGGAATGGCAGAGGCACAGAGGGGTGTGGGTACAGGGCTGTGCCCGGGCATGGCAGAGGCACACAAGGGTGTGGGTACAGGCTGTACCCCAGTAAGGACAGCCAGCATGGAGCTGGTGTACTGGTAACCAGTGTAGGAGCCCCAGCGATGTCAGTGAGGTCAGATTTGTGCTCTCTGCTGAGCCGCTCCCCAGGAAAATGGGCTGGGACAGTAGAGAGGGGGGCGGTGAGCTGTAGGTGGGTCCAGTTTCCCAAAGCTCCTCCTGACCCAGTTCTGTCACAGCACCTGTGTTTCCAAGTGCTCTGCAGCTGGAGTGAGGAGGGGGGATCCTGTTCCATGGCACTTCTTTGAGCAGCTGCTGCAGGGTTGGGGAGGAGATCCTATGCACAGGAGCTTAGTGCTCACTGGAGATGTAGTCTCAGTTTCTCGCTGCAGGCAGCCCCTCAGACTGCAGGCAGCAGGGCTGGTGGGGGTGTCGCAGGTGCTGCCTCCCCTTCCTCGTCAGGACAGGGTGGTCCCACCTCTGCCCAGCTGACCATTCCCTCCAGGCCCGGCCTTTCTGTGTCCCCTTCCCCTTGTTCCTCCATCCCTGATGGCTGGGCTTGCAGCCCCCAGCCGGGCCCTCTCCTTGGCGTGCGTGCGGCGTTCCTGCGCTCCTCGTGCGGGAGCCGAGGCCCCATGGCTGCTGCGGGGAGGAGCTGTGGCTGACGAGGCCTGAACTCCACTTCACCCGGGCCTGGCCCAGCTGCCTTTCCCCAGCTCTGTCCCCCAGCTTTGTTCTCCGTGGAGCTCCCAGCTGGTGGAGGAGCTGTGGGCAGGGATGTGGAGTAAGGAGTTGGTTTCCGCTGACCTGAGCTCTGCAGGAGCCCAGGGAGGAGCTGGGGAGGACAAGCAGGGAGCAGCATTCATTCTCCTGCTATATCTGTCATAGTGGGTACAGTTCTTGTGCTACAGGCAACATGAGACTGGACTGTCACAGGGCAGTCTCCATCCTCATGCCCAGTGTCTGTAGCTGCTAGACACAGACCTCTAAGAGCAGGACAGAACCAGGGCCATGGTGACATGGGGCTGACTTTCTTCCTGTCCCATCCTGAGTGTCTTTGCAGAAAAGAAGGGACAGAGGTGCAGGGGCTGCTGCTGCTGCAGTGCTGCATATCCTGCAGAAGAAGCAGTGGCTGATCTGGGACGAGAGCCACAGTTGCTGTCACGCTGTGATGGCCAGCTCTGAGGACAGTGTGGTGGCTGTGGCCATGGAGCAGAAGGTGGCACTGGGGTGTGGTGGTGGTGCTGGGCTGGGTCTGGCTGGTGGTCAGTTGTGTTCAGGTGGTGCCTTCCCTCACACAGGTGACAGCCACAGATGCAGACAGTGGTGCATTTGGCTCCCTTTCCTACTCCATTGGCTCTGGTATCGGCAGCATTGTCCCCACACAGTTCAGCATTGACAAGCACTCAGGGCAGCTGTGCACGGTGCAGCCCCTGGACCGTGATGAGGGCACATCTGCCTATGACTTCACCATCACTGCTGTGGATGGGGTGAGTGCCAGCGAGGCTGCGTATGCAGTGCTGCTGACCCAGCTTTGTGCAGGGGATGCTGCTGTCCTTGCTCTGTCTGATTCGCTGCCTCCTCAGGGCGGCCTGAACTCCATGGTGTATGTGAAGGTGTTCCTGGAGGACACGAATGATAACCGGCCAGTGTTTTACCCGCTGGAGTACGCTGCCAGCATCAGTACACAGAGCATGCCAGGGACAGCCGTGCTGCGTGTCACTGCCCATGACAAGGACGAGGGGCTGAATGGCAGAGTGACGTACCGCATTGTCCTGGGAAACTCACCCCCGCTCTTCTCCCTCAACAAGGACACAGGTGAGAACTGGCAGGCAGCTGGAGCAGGCAGCAGCTGGAGCACTGTGATGTGGGAGGTGTCAAAACCAGCCTGAGTGTCACTGCTTGGCCACCTGAGCAGTGCAGTCTGTCTCCAGAGTACAGCTGTTCCTCTCCCTGCCACATCTTTCCCTGCTAAACTTCTTTAGCCTCTGGTAACCCCTTCCCAGACTCAGTCCCTGACTTTTTGTTTCTGCTCCCTGTTCTGTTCTTCATTTGTCCTGTCTTCCTTCTCCCTGTTCCCCATCCCCGATTCACTGTGCTCTTCCTCTTGTGTGCTGATGCTTTGCCCCATCAGGCTGTGTCCTGCTTCCTTTCTTGTCCCTGCCAGTCCCCTCTTCCCCAGCTCAGTTAACTCTTCTCTATAACTCTGTCACTCTTGATCCCACTGTTCTCATTGGCTGCATCTGCTCGAAGCCAGAGGGAAGTGGGGGAAGTGGGTGCTTGGGTGTGTGGTGCCAGGGGTGCTCAGCAGGACAGAACTGATTCTCGTGTTCCCAGCAGGTGGCTGGAATAAGACAAGCCCTACCAGCCTCCTAACACAGGGCCACCTTCTTTGTAGGGCCTATTGAAGTACCAATTATGGTACTTCATTTCTACATCCCGTCCCAGAGTCTCCCTGCCAGCCCAGGGCCTACTCGCTGTGTTATGATACCCTCTGCCCTCTCCCCTCCTCCCCTTCCAAGACCTGCCTTCTGGCTCAAGTCCCACAGCCTGTACCATTGCTTAACTCAGAGCTGGGTGTAAGATTAAGGGCAGAGGATTTGGAGAGGCTTTCCTGGAAGAGCTCTACTCATTCATTCCAGCTCCTCCGTGGTGGGCTCCCACTGTGGTGCAGTTTCCTGCCCTTACTGGTCTTTCTTTTCCAGATTATGGTGTGGCCTGTCCCCCGGTGCCAGGTGACAGGGGTGCAGCACAATGCCACATCAATCACTTTCTTCCTCAGGTGTCATCTCTCTGTCATGGTCTCTGAGTGGCAAAGCCAACACCCTGGTGCAGTTGGTGATCTCTGCTCAGGATGGGGGGGGCCTGCAGGCACAGCCAAATGCCCGGGTAAACATCAGCATCGTGGAGGGCACAGTCTCACCCCCGGTATTTGAGCAAGCTCAGTACTTCTTCAGCGTACCCGAGGACGTGCCACAGGGTGCCAGCGTAGGGGCTGTCCAGGCCCAGAACCCACCAGGTATGGACTTGTCCCTTTTGCATGTTGCCACATTCCCCCTCCCCACACCATCCTTGAGGTCCAGCACCTACCACACTTCCTCATGGAGTGGCCCTGCTCTGAGAGCTCCACACTCTTACATCTGAATGTGCACCCAGCTCAGCACCTGTGCTTACACAAGTGTGTGTGCACACCTGTGCATCTGTGCACACGGGCACAGTGCTGCTGTACACCTTGGACCACAGCTCTCTGAGCGTGGGGCTGAGGGAGTGAGCTGGATGGCAATGCATTCCTTCTGTCTCTGTCCTCTTGCCCACAGGTCATGCTGATGACATCTTCTATTCCATCTCCTCGGGGGACCCTCATGGCTACTTTTCCATCGACTCGGCCTCGGGTCAGCTCCGCACCAGCCTGCCTCTGGATCACGAGTCCCAGTCAGTTCTCATCCTGGATGTCCAGGCCCGGAGCGGTTCACCCCCTGCCTACAGCAACACACGTGTGAAGATCTCCGTATCAGATGTGAATGACAATGTGCCAGCATTCCCAACTCCCTCCCACTCCATCTTGCTGCCAGAGACCACAGAACCTGGTACTACAGTCTACATCGTGCAGGCCGAGGACCCTGACAGTGGTGCCAATGGGCAGGTGACCTTTGAGCTGGTGTCGGGGGGTGAGGGCACCTTTGCTGTGGAGCGTGCCTCAGGGGCAGTGCGGCTCCTTGGGGCCCTGCAGTACGAGACCATCTCGGCCTACAGTCTGGCCATTGTGGCCCGAGACAGCGGCATTCCCCAGCTCAGCTCCACCTTCACACTGCTGGTGCATGTGCAAGCCGAGGATGACAACGGACCCATCTTTGACACTCTCACCTACCGTGTGGAGGTGCAGGAGGGTGTTCCTGTCTCCACCCGCTTCCTTCAGGTGAGGGCCCTGGCGCATGACGTGGAATCCACGGCCCTCACCTACCACCTGCGTGCAGATGGGGACGCTGCCAGCTTCGGCATCATGCCCGACAGCGGCTGGCTGTATGTCAAGAGCGCCCTGGACCGGGAGACACGGGACCTGTATGTGCTGACGGTGCTGGCCTCGGTGGGAGGCACCGGGGCTGCGGCCGACGCACGCAAAACTGGCACCAGCACCGTGCGAATCAGCATCACTGACGAGAACGACAACAGCCCTCGGCTGAGTGAGGAGCGGTACTTCTTCACCGTGTCTGAGAACCAGGCTCCTGGCAGCAGTGTGGGAAGGGTGACAGCAAGCGACCGGGATGCCGGACAGAACAGCCGACTCACCTACCGCCTCCTCCAGCACGATCCCAACTTTCTTATCCACACACAGACAGGTGAGAGACTCCTACCTTCCTAGCTGGGGCCAGCTGCTGAGAAAGCCCAGGGCAGGGTAGCAGTGATGGTGGGCAGGCCAATGCAGCAGCAGAATATTCACCTTACTGCCCCCACAGTGCTGGGCTCCAGCAACACACCTGATTAACACAGCTGAGCACAGGCTCTGCTCTAATGCAGCTTGTGGCTGAGCTTATCAGTGTTCTTACTTCTTGTGTCTGCCCCATTCCTGGAAGTATTCAAGGCCATGTTGGATAGAGCTTGGAGCAACCTGGGATAGCAGAAGGTGTCCCTGCCCATGGCAACAGGGTGGAACAAGACAGGCTTGAAGGTCCCTTCCAACCCAAACCCTTCTGGAATTGTCCCTCACAGGAGAGGTCAGCACCAAGCACAGCTTGGATCGGGAGCAGCAGTCCAGCTTCCAGCTCCTGGTGATTGTGCAGGATGGGGGAGCTCCGCCCCGCAGTGCCACCGGAACCATCTATGTCACTGTGCTGGATGAGAACGACAACGCTCCTGCTTTCCTCCACGTGGGCAGTGGTCAGGAGCTAACTGTGCAGGTAGGGCTGGAGGCTCAAGCACCGATGAGGCAGGAGCCTGGTGGCCTCTGGATGTGGGGGCAGGTGGTACTGCTGGGGAAAAGGGGGTGGGTAGGGGGACCCAGGAGAGTTTCAGGGAGATGAGCAGGCACGACTTGGATCCATGCAGCAGCCAGGACAGTTTGGTAAATTTGAGATATGGCAGGAGGGGCATGTCCTTGGGCAATGCAGATATCCTGGTGCACAGAGCAGGCAGGGACTCTGGAGGGCTGTGGCGCAATCAGGATTGGCCAGCAGGCAGAAGCTCTTGGCTTGCAGGTGCCTGTAGGGAGGAACAGCAAAAGGAGGATTTTGGGTACAGCCACTTGTCTTTCTGGAAGGTGAAGAAAGCATTGTCCAGCTGTACTTGGCATGCACAAGAGTTTTCTGTGAATCTTCTGTGTCTGCCAGCCAAGCTTTCCCTCTGCACTCTGGTGGCAGCAGTCACTGGGCACTGCATGTGCTGCAGACCCAGCTACATGGGAACAGATCAGGAGAACTGGGTGAGGACCTGCCCCCCACCCACCTCTGCTCTGGTGTGTCCCTGAGAGTGTCATGAGTGGTGAGGGCTTATGGCAGCCAGCTGAGGGGCACTGGCAGCAGCAGAACTGGATGGGCAGCCAGGGCCCTGCCTCATCTGCTCAGCACAGAGCAGGGACAGCCTGCAGCTGGACAGCCTTGCCTGCTCTGCGCATCCATTGCTGCACCTCAGGCTGTGTGCTCAAAGCCCCTTGGTCTGAGTTGGCTCAGAAACACCACGATGGTGACAGCTGCCCTCTGTCACACGTTCTGCCTGAGCCACGCACTCCAGACAGGTCAGAGCAGACAGGACTGTGTTGGTAGCCACCTGGGTGACACAAGATCTGGGAACACTCTGCAGCTCCAGCCAGGCCTTCCCTGTTCATTGCTGCTTCCCTTCCAATTCTAGGGTGTGGTCATCCCTTGCCCAGCCATCCTCTTGTACACCCTGCTCTGCTGGCAAAGCTGCTGGCAGGGCTTGGCCTGGGTGAGCACATCTCCCAGAGCCTAGAGGAGGCGAAGGAGGTACAGTTAGTCTTGCTCTCTCTCTCTGAGCAAGGCTCTGCGACCAGAGCAGACCAGGGGCCAGCCAGACACGGCATGGCTGAGGGAGCACTGGATGGGCTCTGTGATATGGCATTGCTCACACCTGGCATCTGTCATGAGCTCTGCTCCTGTGCAGGGACACCTGTGACACACTGCATGGCAGGATCTGCAGCTGATCCTAGTGTTTGGGGGCACAAAGTGCCGACAGTGCCCTGCCAGAGCTCGGGAGGGCTCTGCTCTTACAAAGAGACCGTGAAAGCAGATGTGTCCTTCAGGGGGCAGGACAAGGCTGAGATGGGTTCAGAGTTCGGAGGGCAGGAAAATGCTGCAGAAGCTCTGAGCTAACACCTGTTTGGGCACTTTGGTTTGCAGGTACTGGAAACAGAGATACAGAAGGGTGAAACACCATAACAGCCCACTGTTAGCCATGTTTTGGATGTAGAAGACAGGTTTGGAGGAAGCTGTGAAAACTAGCTGATAACACAAAGCTCCATAATTCTTGCAGCATTCATGTCAGCGTTCATCAGGCAAAGCAGAGGAGGGTTCTGTGTCAGCACCTTCCAGCATCAGCTGCAGGGTGCTAAGATGAAACACCTTGGTGATACACTGGCAGTACATGGGGTGTTTGCAAAGGGCCTGCAGTAAAGGATTTCCCCTGGGAATAATTGCCAGGAGAGGGGAGAGAGAGCGAAGGGAAGGAAGAGGGTGCCTGTTTTCACACTGGGAGTGCCCCTGTTGCTGGTGTTTTGCTGTATCCCCTCAAAGATGTGGTGGTTGATGTCACTGGTCTATTTACAGCATTCAAGGTGAGGGCTCCCAGTGAAGAACTGTAGAAGGATCATGTTTCACTGTTGAGTCAGGGAAGATGATGGGACATGAAATCACTGCTGCTAAGTAAGTTGCTAGAAAGCAACATGGCACTTAGTGATGGGCTCTGAACTGGCTGTTTCAGTTTGGGGAGAAGCCTGGAGCTTTGTGAATGTACCACACCAAGCTCAGCACAGGGTAATAAAGCAAATCAGATGATGAGATTAATTAGAAAAGAGACAGAGAATGAAAGAAAATATCATCACCCACTGCTCAGATTCTGCCCACACTCTCTGCCTCTTTTCATTCCCTAAGTAAGCAGAAGTGCTAGAAACTGTCTAGAAAGGGATGTTAATGGGATCTCTGGCAGATAATGGTTCCAAGCAGAAATAAAACATTCTTTGGCATGGACAAAGCTGCAGGAATACCACAAAGGTGTGCACAGAGTCATGGGGAAACAAGAAGTTGCTTTTTTCGTAACACAAGACCAGGCAGCTCCATAAGAACTGACCAGACAACAGGTTTAAAATAAACACAAGCAGCACTTCTTCATGCAGAATGTAATTAAATTGTGAAATCATTGCCCAGAGTTGCATGGGTTCAAAACTAGATGAATTAATGGAAAGAAAAATATCCATCAAAGGCTGATGAACACAAATATGATCTGTGGCTCAGGAAGTGTCTGAGCCACAGTGGGCTGGGAGCTGGAGAAGTTCACAGGAGGATTGTTCCATACATACCATGTTTCTCACATTTCTGTATATCCACTGCCAGCCCCTGCCAGAGCTGTGCTCGTGGCCAGAATGGCTCTGTGAGTTTGGGACCAGGCTGGTGTTTGCAGCAACCTTTGGGGAGGGTGGGGAGACCCAGATATGCCCACGAGACTGCTGTCTTACCAGTTTTCATAGGCAAGCCCACTACTATGGCTGTGCATTCCTGTTCCTGTGACTGGACTGGCGTTTATACATGGGGCTGTGTGGGTGTTGCCCGTGGAGCTCCTCTGACATGTCTGCTTTTCTCAGGGGGATGTGATTCCTCATGGAAGGGGACAGTGTCCCTGCCTGCTGACCAGGAGCCACCCAATCTGGGTGGAGGGCAGTGGGGGCAGATGCTGCCCCAGCCTGTGGTGGGGAGAGGTTGGAAGGGGCCTCTGAAGCATGGCCCCACGTAGAGGTGTCCGTGCAGACCCTCCTTTCATCAAGGGCCAGGCTATATTTAGGTCCGTGCCTCCATCACTGCTGTGAAAGGCTGTTCCAGATTCCTTGATCTGGTACTAGAAAACATCTCTTCATTTCCAGCCTAAACTAATTTCTGACCATTTTATACTCATTTGTTCTTGTGCCAATATTGTGTTTTTGCTTAAAAAGCTGTCCTCTCTCCCTGGAATTTCCCTCCCTCTCCCAGTGTTTACAGAGCACAGTTCCAACACTGCCTAGCCTGGCTGAATGAGTCCAGCTCCTCTAGTCTCCCCTCCCAGGGCTTCAGCACAGTGCCAGCAGCTTGGGCAACAGCTCTGGCCCTCACCTTCACCCAGAAACATGCACCCTCTTCTCCAGAGTCCTGCTTGGATTCCACTCGTCCCTAAATGCTTTAAATGGCACAGATCACTCTGCACAGCTGGGTCTGAGAGGGTGGTCTCTGCCACAGGATGTGCTGATGGGATGGGAATGTAAAGTCTGTCCCCTTGAGGAGGGAATTTGGCATCTGCTGGGGTGGAAGGAAGAGCAGAGCCTGTGCCAAGTGGGAATCCTGTTCCACCAAAGAGTATGTGCTGGAGGGGGGCAGGTCAGCAGCAAGGAGGGGATGTTTGCTGAGGATGATTCCAAAACCTGACAGGTGCTGAGGGACAGTGATGAGTCCATAGCTACACAGAAAAGGTGTGCAATGTTGTAATGTGTGGTCTCTCTGGCAAAGGAGGTAGCTCCCCTCAGGACATGAGATTACCTGAGCATGTGTGATTGATGTCTCAATGGTCTTGTGCTGCACTGGCATAAAATGGGGATCTAAGGTATCTACAGACAGGAACAAAGGCGAGAAGGGAAAAGCCCCAAGCTGAGGTATCTGAGCCCCAGAGGATCTGCCAGCTGCACTTCCAGAGGTGGAAAACCTCCCTGGCTAACTGTGGGAGCTGAGGAGATCCCTGTCTGTGGCCAGGGAGGCTGGCACTGGGCTGTCAGGGCTCATGCAGGGCTCATGCAGGGCTCATTGGCATTTGCAGCTGAAGGGCTCTGTTGGGGCAAGAAGAACCAGGCCTGTTGTGGAGCCCTGCACGTACCTGCCTGCAGAGGCTCTGGGTGTGACACGGGTGGAGCAGGGCCCTCTCACAGCCCTGCAGTGTGCCCCCACCCTGCACACCCTGTTTATTGGGACAGAAGGGGAGGAGGGCTGGTGAGGCAGAACCTGCCCTGGCCACTTGCTGTGGGCTCCTCCATGTTCCCAGCCTCAGGCACAGCTTGTGGGTCCTGTGGGGGGGTCGGTGCTGCGGATAAGGTGTAGGGCTGGTGCAAGACAGTGCAGACCTCCTGCCATGCTTGGGGTGCTATGGGGTGGTCTGAGAGGTTCCCTGTGCCACTCAACTGCTCCCTGGGCTGTGCTGCAGGTGCTGGAAGAGAAGCCATCGGGACTCCTGGTCGCCTCGCTGCAGGCCAAGGACCCTGACGAGGGGGAGAACGGGACCATCATCTACTCACTGATAGGTACGAGCTCCAGAAGTGGCAAATCCGTGCTGTGCCTTGCAGGAATCACCCTGGCAGATGGGTGCCCACTGCCTGGGATCCCCACACCACACTCTCCCTCCTTCGCACGCCCCACCCTGCGTCTGCCAGGCTTCTCCCAGCCGAGTTTCCCTCTCTCTGCAGGAGCCTGGGCAGAGCGTTTCACCCTGCACGTGGCTACCGGGGAGCTGCGGACAGCCACAGTCCTGCGCCGGCCCGACCGCGCCGAGTACGTCTTCACCGTGACGGCCAGCGACCGCGGCGCGGTGCCCCGCAGCACGGCCGCCATCGTCCGTGTCCAGGTACCTCCTGTCCCTGCACGCCAGCTCCTCTTGTCCCCGTACCCCCTGTCCCTCACTTGCCTCTTGGAAGACACCATCCAGCTACTTGGCAGCCTTTTTCCCCACCTCCTCTTCCTCTACTGCCTTCATCCCTGGGCACCCTCTGCCCCTGCTCAGCTGTGGATCCAGCCCTAAAATTCAAGTGGAGAACCTGGGATGGGAAGGGATGCCCCTGTGCCTGTTCTCATTTCCAAAGAACTGCCATTTGCTGTTCTGCCTTCTCCAGGCCTTAGAGAGCAGACCTTGTCCTAGATACAGGTGCAGGAAAGACATCAGAGGTTCCCTGCACAGAGACTTCCACTCTTCCCAGCATCTGCTGAAACCAGTGTTCTGACCTGCAGGGTGTTCACTCTGACCTGCAGGATGTCCCTCACGTCTGTGTCATTTTGGTACTCCCTGGCTCGTACTGCCCAGGCAGCTACATGGTTTTTTGCTGTTAGTAATGAGCTTCCTTTTACAGCAGAGGCTCCGGTTCCCTCCGTCAAGGCACTCCCACCGAACATTGTTTCACAGCTTCTCATCTATATCCTTGCAGTTGCCAAGGCTGTTTGGGTGTCCTTGCTGTGCCATGTCCACCAGCCCTGCCCATTGCTCCCTTGACCCAGCTGATCTCTCAGTCCTTTCTGTCACACAGCTGTCCCCACTCTGTGCCTTTCCCCTGCTAGACAGGGAGCTCCAGAGCTGAGTTCTGGCCCAGGTGGGTGTGATATACCATGTTCACTTGAGGAGTGGAGCCTGGTGTTAGCCTGCGACATCTGCCTTCAGCCACCCAACAACATTTTATATAATTTCCTTTTAACACTATGTCTGTAATTGTTCTTGTCTTCAGAGCTGTTCTGCAGCCTCCAGAGCACTGAGGCCAGGCTGGCCATCCCCATCATGCTGGTTTGCATGCCTGTAATAGGTATTTGCTTGACAGTCACTGGGTTTGATCCCCTCTGGGCGGACAGGTTTGTTGTTACTCCCATTTTCCTCAGCTCCTTGACAGGAATGTGCTTCTTCAGCAGGTTTTCCCTTCAGATCACACTGTGGTGGCCTTTATGGCATCCTCTCTCCCATCTGCGAGTGCACCTCATCCCCAGATTAACTCCAATGTCTTTAATAAAACTAGTGATAGTATTTATTTATCTTGGGGTCATACTGGGTTCTCTTTCTGTGCCTCCCATCAGGATGAGCGTGACTTTTCTTACTCACTCTTGCCTATGTTTGCAGAATTGTTTCTGCTGCCGTCTGTTGACTTTGCAGTATCAGACCCAATCACAGAGCCAAGGAGTGGCTGAGGGAAGGCATCTGTGAAGGTCACCTTCTCCAGCCCCCTGCTCAGATGGGGTTGTCTGGGTGACTTTTGGCTATCTCCAAGGCTGGAGACTTCACCATCTGTGGGCAACTTGTGCCAGGGCTCAGGCACCCTCACAGTGAAAAGTGTACTCTGAGGACCAGAAGAACCCTGCTGTGTTCCAGCGTGTGCCCTGGCACACAGCCCCCTGCATGTGCCCCTCACTCCTTCCTCTCCTCACAGGTGTTGCCATCCTCCCGTATGCTGCCAAGGCCTGATGCCACCGTGTTGACCCTGCACCCTCTTGAGGGGGTCAAGCCGGGGTCTGTGATTGGTTCCGTGGCCCCCCTGGATGCCCCTGCGCGAGGACAGCTGATCTACACGGTGGTAGGAGGTGGTGGGGATGGCACCTTTGTGGTTGATAGTATGACAGGGGAGATTTATGCTGCCCGTGAGCTGGACTATGAAGCTGGGGCACGGCACGTGCTCCAGGTGAGCGCTGAGGACACGCAGCACGGCTATCCCTCCAGCAGGTTGGTGCTGGTCCAGATCCACGTGCAGGACTGCAATGATCAGGCACCCACCTTCCCTGAAGACCCCATTACCATTGTGGTGCCTGAGAATGCCCAGGCTGGCTCCTCCATCTTCACCTTCCAGGCACTGGATGGGGATGGAGTGGGCCCCAACAGTCAGGTGCGCTATGCTCTGCTGCACCTGGAGCCACCTGGAGCCCCCTTCCAGCTCGACAGCCGCTCGGGGCAGCTGACCCTGCGCCAGGGCCTTGACCGGGAGGCTGCTGCCTCCTTCCTGCTGGTGGTGGAGGCCACAGACCAGGCCCGCAATGTCAGCCAGCGCCGCTCTGCTGCCGTCACGGCCCGTGTGTTTGTGACCGATGAGAACGACAACGCGCCCGTCTTCCTCTCCCCGGCCACCGTCAGCATCATGGAGGACCAGCCCACAGGCTTTGTGGCACTGCACGTGGTGGCCCAGGACAGCGACCTGGGAGAGAACGGACGTGTGAGCTACTCCTTGCGAGCAGGCAACGGTGATGGCCGCTTCCACCTCAACCCCAGCACTGGTGAGGGCTGGGAGGGGGCAGGGGTGGTGGCAGGGGTACTGGGAACATGGAGGCTGAGGAGGGTGCAGGGGTACACGAGGGTGTTGTGCGTGGGAGGAGGATGTGGGCTGGGGAGCCTGGAGGAGTGAGTCTGGGGCTGCAGGGAATTCCAAGCACAGCAGCTGGTTGGTGCAGTGCAGCTGTCCCCTGAGCCCCATCTGTCCTCCACAGCCCAGTGCCTGCTGCCACATAGTAGTCCCAAGGCATAAGGCCCAGTGCCAGCTTGCCCCTCTCCTGTGTCCACAGGTGCCCTCTCCATCGTGCGGGCCCTGAACCGGGAGGAGGTGGCGCAGCACAACCTGACTGTGGTGGCCACAGACCATGGCTTCCCACGCCTCTCCGCCACACAGCTGCTGTCCGTGCTGGTGCTGGACGTCAACGATGAGGCTCCTGCCTTTGAGAAACCCGAGTATGAAGCCCACATCATGGAGAACCTGCCAGCTGGCAGCCCAGTGCTGCAGGTGCTGGCCATGGACCGGGATCTGGGTGAGGATGCAGGCGAGGGTGAGCTGCCCAGTTCCAGTCAGAGCCTGCTGGAGATGCAGCCCCAGGTCTGGGCATACCCTGCTCCCTTCTGCCAGTCTGGAGAGCCTGGCTGACCAGAGGGAAGGGTCAGCACCTGGCCTGGAGGTGGGAGATGGGCTGAATCCTGGGGGAGGGTGGGAATGGAGCAAGGACTGTGGTTCCCTCTGGTCCCCTGGCCTGTGGCCTTTGTTCTGTGAGTTCTCCTTGGCCCATCTGGCCTCCCACCAGCTGGGTCAGGCTGGGACCCTCACACACACCTCTGCCACCAGGGAGCGAGCCCAGCTGGTCACCCATCCTGTGAGCCCCGGGGGAGAGCTGGGAGCAGGGAGGTGCAGGACTGGGAGCCAAATGAGGCGCTGGGGCTGCTGCCAGGCTGCCTTCAGACCACCTTTGTCCCTGCAGGTGCCAACGGGCAGGTGTCCTATGGGGGTCTCTCTGGGGGGCCGTTCTCCATCCACCCACAGACAGGGCTCATTGTCACCACACGTCCCCTGGACCGAGAGGAGAAGGAGCAGCATGTGCTGACAGGTAGGCAGGGGGAGGCAGCAGGCAGGGGGTTGGTGGGGGTAGAGAGGGACTTCCTGCTGCTGGGATGGGGAGTGTTGCAGAAAGGGCAAGCCATGGGGAGGGTGGAGGGGCTGTGGGGCACAGCAGGGCTGTGGGGTGGTTTGGGCTGCAGGAATGCCGATGTTCTGGTGCCTGGCTGCCCTTGTGGGTGCCTGGGTGTTGGTACACGGCCGCTGTGGCCATGGCTCCCCATCAAGGCAGCCTGTGGTGCTCTCACTGTGTCCCACAGTCTACGCGCGGGATGCCGGCCTGCCACCCAGCCTCACCAAGGCCACAGTGTGGATCACAGTGGGGGATGAGAATGACCATGCACCCCACCTGGAGAGTGAGTCCTGCTCCGTGGAGGTTCCTGAGAACCAGAGTCGTGTGGCACTCTACACCCTACGGGCCACTGATCCTGATGGTGGGGAGAACGGACGCTTGGAATACCGGGTGGCAGGTGAGATGCACTGGGAGCGTGGGACTTGGCAGGGACTTCTCCCTCGGCTTCCCTGGATCTGGGGACATCAGCTGCAGCAGTCCCATTCCACATCAGTTCTCTCCTGCTCCAAACTGCATGGCATTGCTGCCAGCTCTCAGCTCTCTGCTCCCAGTAAAGAGCACTCTAAGACCTGGACAGACTGCAGTGCTCATTCCCCAGGCTTGTGACTAGTTCCCCAGGCTTAGACCAGTTCCACACCTCTCCTCACTGCTCTGACCTGTTAATTCACAGGTTGCCAAGCCAGATTTTTGCTCTATCCTATCACAGGCTGTCTGGCGACTCCCCATGGCAGCAGCAGTGGCCTGTGAGTGGTTAGAGTCAGTTCTTCATAAGCAGCTGGCACAAGGAGGTTTGCTCCCACTGGGGCTCACTCTACCCACCCTGCCAGACCCCATGGTGGTGGGCTTCATGCCCTCCAGGGCCTTTCTCATTCCAGTTACAGGCATGCTGCATTGTTAGTCCTGCTCTTCTCTTTTAGGTGGAGACCCTGGGCAGGATTTCAGCCTAGACCCCATCTCCGGTGTCCTCTCCACTGCACGTGCCCTTGACCGAGAGCAAATTGCTTCCTACAGCCTCATTGTAGTGGTGCAGGACCATGGCTCCCCTCCACGCAGTGCCACCATGTCAGTGACTGTGCAGGTGTTGGACCTCAATGACAATGCACCCAGTTTTGCTCAGGCCAGCTACACAGTGGAGGTGCCAGAGGACTTGCCAGTCGGTGCCCTGGTGCTGCAGCTGGTGGCTGAAGACCCAGACGAGGGCACCAATGGGCAGATCTCCTACTACCTGGGCAATGAGTCGCTGGGCATGTTCCAGGTGGAGCCTCAGAGCGGGCGCATCCGGAGTGCCCAGGCACTGGACCGGGAGCGCCAGCCCACCTACAGCTTCCTGGCCAAGGCGGTGGACTCGGCACCATGGGAGCCCAAGAGCGCGGCTGTGCGTGTCACTGTCGTGGTGCGAGACGTCAACGACCACGTTCCGGCCTTCCTGCACAGCCCCCTCACTGTCAACCTGTCCCGCCACACACCGCTCAAGCAGGTGGTGGCCACCATGAGGGCCGAGGACAGGGACACGGGTGCCAATGCCTCCATCCTGTACCGCTTTGCCACCCCCAGCTCCGCCTTCGCCATCAACTCCTACACGGGGGACATCCAGCTGCTGCAGCCCCTGGGCTCCCTCAGCCAGCGCCAGCGGACGCTCTTCGTGCTGGCCATGGACCTGGGGCAGCCGGCGCTCTCCTCCACAGGGGTGGTGGTGATCCATGTGCAGGAGGAGCCCTACCGGGGGCTGCGCTTTCCCCGCAGCACCAGTGATGTGGCCCTGGCCGAAAACGCCGCCCCAGGTACCCGCTGGCAGTGACCAGAAAGTGCTGTGATGGAATGGGATAGGGCACGAGGGGAGGTGAGAGCAGTGCTGTGGGGAACTCAGACCAGAGATCACTGTAGGGTCTGGGGAAGTCCTGTTTTGCTTTGGGCAGACCCGAGCAGAGTCTGAGTGGTGCCCAGGCTGGTCAGGGTGGGGTCCCTGTAGGCTGGCCTCACTGTGTTCAGATCACTGTAGGCAGCCACAGGTGTCCAAGTGCTCCCTGAAGGTCTCCATGGTCACAGTGAGACCACTGAGGAGCCATGGATAGGTACCATGACACCAGACTCCCAGCCCAACATTAACCTTAGATCTTCAGTCCCATGTCAGCAGTGTCCTCAGGCAGGGCAGTGTTCCTGTGGTACAGCATGTGCTGCTCTGCATCACCCTGACCCTTTGCCACGTGCTCCAAGGCTCCACTGTCCCTTCATACCCTTTTACTCTCCAGGCACTGAGGTGGCAAGTGTCCAGGCCGTGCACACGGGGGGCTCCTCGGGGCATATCACCTACAGCATCATCAGTGGCAACGAGAGGAACACCTTCCTGATCCAGCCCAGCTCAGGTACAGCTCCAGGAACACTTGGGGAGCTCTGCTCATGCCTGCTCAGGTGCTTGGGGCCCCCAGGGCACAGGAACACCATCCATACTCAGTTAGTTGAGAGGTGTTAGTAGAGAGGTGTTAGTAGGGAGGTGTTAGTACTGGAATGTGGACACTGCCCTGTCACTGACCAGCAGCTGTTAGCACTGTTCCCAGTGCAATTGTGGTCCTCCATAATAAGACCTTCTCCCAAAACCTCAGAGAGCAAGGTTAGATGAGATTTTGGGAAGATTCTTCCCTGTGAGGGTGGTGAGGCTCAGGTTGCCCAGAGAAGCTGTGCCTGCCCCATCCCTGGAAGTGTCCCAGGCCAGGTTGAACAGAGGCTGGCGCAACCTGGGATAATCGAAGGTGTCCCTACGTACCCATAGGAGTGTTGTCAGTTTAGAACATCCTGCTGGCTGCCCTCCTCCTTCTCAGGTGGGACAGCAGCACCTTGTTGCTCCAGCTGCCTAGCTCCCCATGGCTCAGGTTGGTGGCTGTGGGTGTCTGTCCTCAGAGCACTCAAAGCTGCAGGGAGATGTCTCTGGCTTGGAGCTGGATGAGCTTTTGTCATGGTAGGAACAGCTTTTCCTGCTCCATATCTTTGGGGGAGTCTCCAGATGGGGGACTGTCACAAGCTGTAATGTCAGCAGGAACTGCCTCCCCAGCAAGGTGTGGGTGTTACCACTCAGGGCAGCTCATGAGAATGATGAGAAGCTGGCAGTGTGGGAAGGGCTTGGAAGAGCTCAGTGTGTCTGTTCTGTCCACCTGAGAATGGATGGATGGATGGATGGAAGGATGATGGATGGATGGATGGATGGATGAATGGATGGATGGATGGAAGGATGGACAGGGATGGATGGATGGATGGATGGATGGATGGATGGATGGATGGATGGATGGATGGATGGATGGATGGAAGGATGGACAGGGATGGATGGATGGATGGATGATGGATGGATGGATGGATGGATGGAAGGATGATGGATGGATGGATGGATGGATGAATGGATGGAT
>JAWWMU010000001.1:114425729-114442593 GCA_035048155.1 Cinnycerthia olivascens | reverse complement strand
TGGATGGATGATGGATGGATGGATGGATGGATGGATGGATGGATGGATGGATGGATGGATGGATGGATGGATGGAGGTATGGATGATGGATGGAGGGATGGATGGAGGGATGGATGATGGATGGATGGTGGATGGATGGATGGATGGAGGGATGGATGATGGATGGATGATACATGGATGGATGGGTGATGGATGGATGGATGGATGGATGGATGGATGGATGAATGGATGGGGGATGGACGTGCTGGTACATCCCTCCCCCTTCCCGCCTTTCCCCCTCCCAGGTGCCATCTCAGTGCAGGACTCCAGTAGCCTTGACTTCGAGGCCAGTCCCCGGCTGCGCCTGGTGATCCAGGCAGAGACTGCGGCTTCCTTTGGCTTTATGGCCATAAACCTCAACCTCCAGGATGTGAATGACAACCTGCCCCGCTTCCAGCTGCAGAACTACGTGGCATTCATCTGGGAGTCACAGAGCTATGACTCACCTGTCATCCAGGTGTGGGGCACAAACAGGGACACCTGAGCCCTGGCCTGGCTGGAGTTATGGGATGGGAGCTGTGTGGGCCTGGGGTTGGCATTAGCACACGAGTCCTGCCTCAGGGGCTCTACAGCTGAATCTCATGTGGCTTTGCAGGTGCTGGCAGATGACCTGGACCAGGGAGTGAACGGGCAGGTGACTTACGCCATCAACCAGTCCTTGCCAATGCCGGGCTTGTACCACATTGACCCTCAGACTGGCACCATTACCACTGCTGCCATCCTGGACAGAGAGATCTGGTCCCAGACCCGGTGAGTGCAGCCAGGCTAGGGGATGCCAGGACAGGGACAGAGTTGTGGAGCACAGCCCTGGGGCATGGGGAACATGGTTCTTGCTGTCCCCAAAGCTATCCCAGCCTGGCTGTGAAATGGGTCTATCAAGCAGCATAGCTGAGGGTCAGTGGGAGTGAAGGACACAGGATCCAGATGGCCACAATGAGCCCACGCACAGCTCAGTCAGATCTCTACAGAGCTGAGGAGATTGTGAGAGGGCCCTAGGTTCATCCATTCCCCTTCCTGCCTCCTTAATCCACACTGCATCTGCTCAATTTCTTCCACCTCCAAGCACAGGACCCTTGTGTCCTGCCACATGGCTCCAGACCCCTGCACTAGCCTGTGCTGCCCCAGATGTCCCCTTGCATCCAGTCAGGCCCTCTGGGCCCCTCACCATGTGTGCATGCTCTGGATGTGTCCATCCACTCTAGCCACACATATGTGAAATGCTGGCAAACATCCCACCACGAATCTGAGGCTTCTCCTGCCCTTTCCCACACACCTTGCTCAGGTGAGGTCCCCCACTTTGTGTTCTTCCCCTCCACATGAGCCCCCCTGGCTGTGGGTCCCTCTGCCCTTTTCCCTGCTGGGGGGGGGTCTGGAGTATTCCTTCCATCCACACACCCCTCACCATTCCAGAGAGGCTCCAAGTGTTCCTCAGCAGCCAGAGAGCCCCAGACACCTGCCTGCACCCCACAAGGTGCTCTGCCTGCACCCACACACCTTCCAGACTTCAACACTTGCCTTAGGTGTGTAAAAACCTGCTTCCCTGCCTCACCAAGCTCTCCATGTACCACACTCACTGCCCCACACGTGCTCTCCAAATCACAGAATCATTGAGGTTGGAAAAGACATCTGAGATTATTGAGTCCAGCCTGTGTCTGATCACCATCTTGTCAGCTAGACCAGAGCACTGAGTGCCATATCCAGTCTTTTCTTAAACATCTCCAGAGAATGTGCTGCACAGATCCACCACCCCAGACCCTGAGCTGCTGCGCAGCTTCCCCACTACATGCACAAACTCCAGCCCCGTGCACACCTGCAGTTCATGTCCCAGGTGCAATGCAGATGTGCAGTGCATGTCCCAGGAACTGTACATGGGTGAGGTGCTCCCTCACATGTGTGGGCACATATCTGACCCTCATGCCTGCCCACAGCTTGGTGGTGACAGCGATGGACCGAGGAACACCACCGCTCATGGGCTCGGCCACGCTGACCGTGGTGGTGATGGACATCAATGACAATAGCCCTACCATCCCGGTCCCCTGGGAGATCCGTGTCCCTGAGAGTGAGTTCCGTAGCACTGAGGGCCAGAGCTGGGGTATGATGGGCACCGTGGGTTGGGAGGAGCCCTCAGGGAGGCCAGGCCAGTCCCTGTCAGGGGCTAGGTCACACTGACCCACTGAAGCCCCCCAAGCTCTCCAGCATGACCCCTGTGCTACTGCTGTGTCCTGAGGGAACAACCTGAATTACCAGCTCAGCCCTGGCACCTGCCCTGTGTCCAGGACTCTGGCTGCAGACACCTGCCCTGCCTGCTCACAGTCCTCAGCCAGTATGCCCTGTGCCCATGCCAACCTCCACCTGCCCTGCCAAGCCCCTAAGACCATCTTCCACCCGGCATCTCCCTCTCCCATGGCATCTTCCCCTCTTTGTGGTGCTCAGGCTCTGGATTGAACTGGTTTCCCACCAGGTGAACCAGGTATGCTGGGCAGGGATGAGTCTGCTCACTCACATGTCTGCTCCCCACAGACACACTGCTGGGCACCCAGATAGCCCAGCTGACTGGGAACGACGTGGACTCAGGCCCTGCACTCTCCTACACGCTGCTGCTGGAGGGGGACGTGGCAGACACCTTCGGGGTGCTGCGCTATGGTGGCCACATTGCCCTGACAGGGCCACTGGACCACGAACAGCGCAGCAGCTACACCCTCACCCTGCGCGCCTCTGACACGCGCCATGAGACTGAGGCCAACCTCACCATCCTCGTGGAGGATGTGAACGACAACGTGCCCACCTTCACCCAGGTTTTCTATCAGGTACATGCACCAGGTGTGCCAGCCAGCAGAGGCCATCCCACACAAGCCCTCTGCAGCTGCTGCCTGGCTCACCTGCCCTTACAGAGCAGAGGATGGGTCTGAGCCACTTCTGCTCCCACTTTTTGACCCACATCTACATCCTGGCATCGCTCATGCTGTCACTGTGGCATAGAAGGAGCTGAAACCAGGCAGGTGACCCTGGGACCAGCCCCTCCAAGGGGCACAGCTGGATGCAGAGGGTCCAGCAGAAATGGATGAGCACAATGGGGAGGCCAGAGGGGGTAGGAAATGGGCCACAGCCCAGACACGTTTGTGGCGAGACCTGGCAGGTCCCTGTTGAAGGCTGGCTTGGGCAGTGTGTGCCACAGCATTGTAGCCCAGGCAAGAGGTTGGGGAGCCCCAGGAATGCTTGTAGGGTCTAGGAGCACAGAACTCCTTGCCTGTGGTTTCCCTGGCCAGAGAGAGGTTGGCTGACCTTGGCTTTGGCTGCCTGGCCAGCCCCAAACCCCTCTCCCAGTGATGTTGGGGGCTCTGGGCAGGGGGGAATCAGATGCTGACTGGAGTTTCCTCCTCTTCCAGGTGCTGCTGCCAGAGCACACACCTGCTGGCAGTGTCATCCTCACTGTGAGCGCAACTGACCCCGACTCAGGGAGCAATGGGGACATTACCTTCCACCTGGCTGTTCCCAGCCCTGATGTTGCCATCGACCCCAGCAACGGTGCGTAGGCTTGAT
Organism: Cinnycerthia olivascens; assembly: GCA_035048155.1. NCBI lineage: Eukaryota > Metazoa > Chordata > Aves > Passeriformes > Certhiidae > Cinnycerthia > Cinnycerthia olivascens. The sequence goes on along the minus strand of JAWWMU010000001.1, from coordinate 114,439,014 downwards.
GCTCTGTGTGCCTCTGTCATGGGTCAATCTAAGGGTGCCTGTGGAGGGGAGTGCCCCAATGCTGGCCCTGTTCAAACCCTCACAAGGTCACTTTCTGGTGTGGCTGGTGAGGCAGACACAGCAGGGTGACAATCGAATGTTCCTCCCTTCCCAGCTCCTACTGGTTCCTATGGTGACCCTGGCTTTGTGCTCCACAGGGACCCTCTTCACCACTCGGCAGGTGGAGTTCAATGCCAGCCAGCCTACCCTGGACCTGGTGGTGGAGGCCCGTGACCACGGCTCTCCCAGCCTCTCATCCTGGGCCACAGTGCAACTCCAGGTTCTGGACGTTAATGACCACAACCCCCGCTTCCAGGAGCCATGCTACAACGCCAGTGTTCCCGAGGACCTGCGCCCAGGCACCACTGTGCTAACACTGGAGGCGGCTGATGCCGACCTCTCCCGGGAGAATGCTGGCTTTGACTACACCATCGTCAGTGGGAACGGCGGCAACGCCTTCCAGGTGGAAAGCCGGGTGGCCCGGGCCAGGGGACAGCTCCGCACGCAGGGAGCCCTGGTGCTCGTGGAGTCCCTGGACTTTGAGGCCATCCCAGTGTACAACTTGACCGTGGCAGCCTCAGACCGGGGCCTGCCGCAGCGCAGTGCCACCGTGCCCGTGCTCATCACTGTGCAGGACGTCAATGACAACCCGCCCGTGTTCAGCCGGGCCGAGTACCGCGCAGCCGTGAGCGAGGCCGCGCTGCCTGGCACGGAGCTGCTGCGCATGACAGCCCACGATGCCGACTCAGGGCTGCTGGGCCGCGTTCACTACTCCATCAGCTCAGGTGACCAGCACGGGCTGTTCCAGCTTCATGAGAGCACAGGGGCCCTGAGCCTGGCACGGCCACTGGATCGGGAGGCCCAGGCGCTGCACACGCTGGTGGTGCGGGCCACGGACACACCAGGTGGGCACTTTGCGCTGGTCCCCGTGGCCATTGAGGTGAAGGACATCAACGACAACAAGCCGTATTTCCCAGTGGAGGTGCTGAGCGCCAGCATCCGGGAGAACTTGCCCCCTGGCACACTGGTCACCACACTGCGTGCTGTCGATGCCGACACCGGTGCCTTTGGGGAGCTGCGGTATGTGGTGCTGGAGCAGGCTGTGGGGGACCCCACCACGGCAGACGGCCAGGACGCCTTTGCTGTCAACAGGAGCTCTGGGGAGCTGCGCTCCCGCCTCACCTTTGACTATGAGCGAGCCAAAGCCTTCCAGCTCCTGGTTCGGGCCACTGACGCTGGCAACGCCTCAGCCACTGTGACTGTGCGGGTGCTGGTGACAGGGGAAGATGAGTATGATCCCATCTTCCTGAGCCCCTCCTTCAACTTCGAGGTGCCTGAGGGTGCACGCAAAGGGCAGAGCATTGGGCGAGTGCTGGCCACAGATGAAGATGAGGGGGCTGACGGTGTTGTGCTGTACACCCTGGCAAAGCCCTCACCATACTTTGCCATCAACCAGACCACAGGCTCCATCTACCTGCGTGTGGACAGCCAGCCCCAAGCCGGGGCTGGGCGTGCCAAGAGGGAGCCACGGGAGATGAGCCTGGAGGTGCAGGCACGCAGCCCCCTGCCTGCTTCCCGTGTGGCCTCTGCGCAGGTCACCATTGATGTCACACACACCTCCTTTGGCCTGGCACCCGACCTCAACCTTCTGCTGGTGGCTGTGGCCGCCTCGCTGGGCGTCGTGGTGGTGCTGGCCGCCGTGGCCATCGTGCTGGCACTGGTGCGCTCCCGGCAGCGCCGGGGCCACAAGAAGGCAGAGGGGGAGGGGGCACTGGCCCATGCACAGAGCGGGTCCTTGCAGAAGCTGGGCTGTGAGGAGCCAGCACTGCCTGGGGCTGAGCACATCTACCACCAGGCACTGCCAGGGTATGGGACCGAGCCGGCAGGGCCCTACACGCGGGGCGGCTCACTGGACCCCTCGCATTCCAGCGGCCGTGGCTCTGCTGAAGCTGCTGAGGACGACGAGATACGGATGATCAATGAGTACCCACGTGTGGCCAGCATCACAGCCTCCATGCAGGAGCACATCGCTGCTCGAGGCCCTGACTCTGGCATCCAGCAGGATGCCGACCAGCTCTCCGACATCTCCTGTGAGCCAGCTGCATTAGAGGGCGCCCAGTGGTTCAAGAGCAAGAAGGGCTCTGGGCTGCTGCTGCCAGGGCCACCCCTGCAGCTGTACCGTGAGGACGGGGGGGGCAGTGCCTTCCTGGGTGTCCACTGCGGCCTCAGCGTCTCCTCACAGCCCCAGGACTACGCCTTCCCAGAGGACGGCAAGCCCTCCGTGGAGGGCTCGCTCACCGCCATTGTGGCCAGCGATGAGGAGCTCCGCGGCAGCTACAACTGGGATTATCTGCTGAACTGGTGTCCCCAGTTCCAGCCACTGGCCAGTGTCTTCACGGAGATCGCCCGCCTCAAGGATGAGAGCTCCCTGCGCAAGCCCTTCCCAGCCAAGCCCAAGGCAGAGCCCAAGCCCCGCATCGACCCCCCGCCCCTCATCACCTCGGTGGCTCATCCTGGTGCCAAGTCTGTGCCCCCCAAGCCACCACCAGGCAGGACCTTCCCGCACCAATCCTCCCTGCGCCGCTCGCCCATCAGCCACGAGGGTTCCATTTCGTCCTCTGCCATGTCGCCCAGCTTCTCCCCGTCACTGTCCCCGCTGGCCGCCCGCTCCCCTGTGGTCTCGCCCTTCGGCATCTCACAGGGGCCATCCACCTCCACCATCAGCGCTGAGCACTCGCTGGAGCCCCCTGAGGAGGCTGAGCTCAGGATTTAGAGCTGGGCCCCTGGACTCCTCTGCCCCAGCCCACAGCCATGGGGCCGAAGCGGGGCCCAGCCCAGGGCTGCTAAAATGGGTGCTCATCCTGCTTTCGGCGCTGTGCCTGGCCTGGGCCCACAGGGACTGCGGGTGCCCTTGGAGGCTGTGGCCCTGTCCCTCCTCACAGCTTGGCAGATCCTCTGCTGGCTGGTGCCCTATGGACTGCTGACCCCAGTGCTGGCACCCCGGGGTGATGGTTCACATGCTGCTTGCAGTGGCTCACGCTGGCGCTGGGCAGGATGGTGCTTCACGGTACTTGGTGCTCTGGGAGTGGCTGGGGGCTGAGGGGTGCCGGGCCAAGGGCTGCAGGCCCAGACCCTGCCCTACCCAGCTCCAGGGGCCATGCAGCAGCCCAGGTGCAGGAGGACCCTGAGTCTTCCCTAGAGACCCTGGGAGCTCCCAGGGCAGGGGGACAATGCCCCATGGCTCGGGGGATGTCCCAGGGCAGGGTGCAATGCCCTAGGGCACAGATGCTGCCGGCGGGCATGAACCTGCCCCCTGGCCCGGAGGAGGGGACACTCGCCGGGCCGACTGCAGCAGAATGCAGCAGCAGTGCCCACCTCTTGCTGCCTCTCGGTGGCTGGGCAGGGACAGAAGAGCCTTTGAGGTCTCTCCAGCCCTTTCACTACCCACTGCTGCAGGTGACACATCCAGGGAATCTCCTGCCCAGAGCTTCAGGACAGTTCCTGTGGTCCTGGGATGGAGGTGCCTGCCATGCTCAACATGGGAGCCCCACTCCTGGGACCAGGTACCTCTGGGCAAGGGTCCCAGGCAGGGGAAGCACAATGGGGCTGGCAAAGCTGTGTGAGAGCTGACAGGGACAGCCCAGCCTCAGCAGCAGTGGTGATGGCTGCTGTGACCCACACCTGCCTCAGGCCCAGCAGGCAACCTGCAGCTGCAGGGGCACAGGTGGGAGGTGCTACCCCAAAAAGCCACATTGCCCTGCATGTTCTCCTACAGCCACAGTGGGGACACTGGGCATCTGGCCTTCCCTGGGGCCCTGTTGCATACTGCTCCCCAGGACCATCCGGGCCACCTCCAGGACATGGTCAAGGTGCCAGAACCCCCTGGTCCCAGCCCTTGTGCGGGGCTGCACTGCACCCCATTATGCATGCTGTGAGCCCAGCCGGAGCCCCTGCAGTGGGGCCGGTCCCCATCCCCTTCAGCACTGTGCACGGCAGTCACACAGGCAGCGTCGCACTCGCATCACGCTTTGCCCCCAGCGCAGCTCCTCCGGGGCCCGCGGTGCCCTGCGGGAGCAGCCATGGGCCCTGGGACCCCAGTTTGGGTGCGGCCACTGTGGCCCTGGTGCTCTCAGGGTTTATCCCCACGTGGCCACGGGTGCAGAGCGAGGGCTGGAACAGCGTGCGGTGCCCCACAGCAGCTTTGAATGCCCGGTGTGGTCATGAGTGTGTTGAGGGGTCAGGGAGGACACCCGCTGCCTGGGCAGGGCCAGGGGGAAGCTCCATCCCATCACACTTTCCCCAGACCCAGCACCTCTGTGGTGTGGCTGCAGCCCCAGCCCCAAAGGTGTTGTCACAGCAGACAAATGCATCACTTCTGCCCGTCCCCCCCCTTTTCCCATGAAGAACCATCTGTGGCTGCAGCTCCATCTGTCGTAGTCAGTCCCTCATCCCCCTTGTGCCATGGGAGCTGTCCTGGGCACGGGGCAATGACAGGGCACAGGGATCTGCAAAGTGACAGGGCACCAAGGGGACACAGGGCTATACCCACTCCGCCGGGGACCCACAGGGGCCTGAGGTGCCCTGGGAGGGGGAGACAGTTCTGCCTTGGCAAAGGGACAGCCCACAGAGACTCTTGGGGTGGGTACCCCCATCCCCTCTCTCTGCTCACAAGCACTGTGGGGACACATTGTCCTCCCCAGGTCCCATGGGGCACTCTGGGGGTGCCTTGTGAGCCTCCAGCTCTGTGGGGGTACTCTAGGGCTACCCGGTGCCCCCCAGTCCCATGCTGGGGTGCCCCACGCCCCCTGGCCCTGGGCTGCCCACACAGCCCAGCTCCACTGCACATCTGGGATGGGGTCACAGATGGGTCACCCTGCACGCCACGAGAAGGGTCAGACACATGCACCCTGCCTTGGGCTGGGGTCACTGAGCCCCCAGTTATTTATTTTTACACATTGTACTACAATTCCTGTTTTTACTCGTTTGTACCTTTTGTATTGTGTCTTGTGGAGCTGCATGTACCAGCGCTGCCATGGCCGTGCAGGGGCCACCCAGTGCAGCCTGAACCCAAGTGCCAACGTCTCAAAAAATGCCTTAATAAACCACACGTTTGTACAGACACAGCCCCATCCCTGCTGCCGTGGGCTCACGCCAGGCTGGCACCACGTTCCCACGGGGATGGGAGGGCTACTGGGCCTGCACCACGGAGGGCTCAGGTCAGCCTTGCCAGGCTCTGGCACCCACATCTGTGGCTGTGTCCTGCCAAGTCCTTTCCCCTGCGAGGCCAGTGAAGCTGCAGCAGGCCTGGGGCTGTCCTGCGGTGAGGCTGAGTATGTTTCCATACAGGCATGCGTGCAGACACAGCTAAGACGTGTCACAGCTGCACACAGCTGGTCCCACATGCCACAGGCAACCCCATCCCATCCCGCTACCCTCACTCTGGTGAGGGCTGTGGGCAGGGCTGTGCAGGGACCCAGAGCTGCAGCAGCCACACCTGGGCACACCATCTGCCCACCTCACATTCCCAGGATCCCCACTGAGGACACCTGGACATGCAAGTTCCCTGAGCCACGGCCTCATCACTGCCACCAGCACACACAGAGATGCACTGCGGATCCCACCAGTCTGCCCAGTACCTTTGGCTCTGCTAATCCATGTTGGCCAACACAGACATACACACAGGGCTCTTTGCTGATCTCCAAACGCTGTGACCTCATGCCACAAGTGCCCCCTGTGAAAGAGTTACAGAGTTTGGGAAGCAGAAGTGGCTGTGCAGCCGGCAGGTGTTGGATGTGGCCAGACCCACGCAGTGACCCTGCTTTACTGTTTTTTGTTGCTCCCAAGACCAACCTGTTTACTCCCTGTCCTTGGCTCTCAGATTGCAACACCCCATAGCGAGTCCTGCACAGCCCCAGCCTGTTCTGCACAGCCCCCAAGGCATGCCCAGCCCCGCTGGCAGTGCTGTGGCACCCAGGGAGCAGCTCCCGTCCCCTGCTCTGACAGGGCTCCTCACACTGCAGGGGCAAGCACGAGCCAGCCCAGCTGGGGCAGAGAGGGGGAAAGGGCCACCCCCCTCCCTGATGGTGGCCTCGGGGTCCCCTCTGCTCCTTCATCCCCCCAACCCGAGCCCTTCCAGTTTCCTGCAGGGGCATAGTGGGTATGCTGGGACCGGCAGGCTGGCCTCAGTGCTGCTGTCCTCCTCTGGTGTTCCTGGCCTCAGGAAAATCCAACTACCCTCATCGGGGACTCGCTACACCCCGTCTGCAGGAGCAGCACACAAGCGTGCCGGGGCAAGGGGGGCTCCAGCCAGGGCACACCGAGGCTCCCTCACCTCCCAGGCACCGGACCAGCAGCAGATGCTCGTTAACACGATTAGCTGTGTCTGGCCACCTTAATCCTGGCTGTCCAGACAGATCCAGGACATCATCCCCTGTAAATCTCATCCCACTTAGAGAGTCCATCCCCAAACTGGACATGGGGCATTGCAGCCCCGATAGCAGTGCCAGGTTGGCTGGTTCCCCGCTCTGTCTGTGGCCGGGAGCAGGCCAGGGCTGCCAGCCCACGGCAGCTGGTGGGTCTGGAGCAGGGGGAGCAGGAACAGACACTTCTGTCATGGCTCCAGTGCGGGGGATGCGGCAGCCAGGGCCAGGCAGGTGTTTTTCCCATTGCCTCTCTCTTCTTGGCCTGGACCCCACTCTGCAGAAGCAGGAAAACAGCTGGGAACTGCTGGAGCCCTGAAATGTGCCGTGTGACTGGGCTTGTCACTGAAACTGCAGGAAAAACACAAAAACTCTCCAACATTTCCAGTGTTAGAGAATCAAGTCACTATTTTATTCTGGCCAGAATTTTGTTTTGGCCAGAATGTGCAAGAGAAATCGTTTCGTCCACACGTGTCCTGGGTTGTGCAGAGAAAATCATTCCATGACACATGAATTTTACTAGATTTTTCACATATTTTATATAGTCAAAACACATAGAAATTAACTGGTTCAATTTTCGTTGGTTCCAAGCTGTGCAGTTCTTAGTATTTAGTTTCCTATGCGAGGGGTGATGTTTCGAGCTGATGTTCATTTTTGGTCGTTTATGGTTGTTATTTTTGTGTATCTCCCGCGCTACTCCCAGTAGCCCATCCTGCACAGGACCCCTGACCCCCGCCCGGTCCAGAGCCGACCCGGACCCCCCCCAGCCTTACAAGGGCCTCTCCTCCCGCCCCCCAGTCCGGGACCACCAGCCCTGTACGGACTCTCGTCCTGCCTCCAGCCCAGGCCCCCCAGCCCTGCACGGAGCCCGGGCCAGCTCGCAGCCTGGCATCCCGACACGGACGCTCGGCCCAATCTCCCGTCAGAGCCATCCCGGCGGGAACATGCCCGCAAGGCGTCGGGAGACGCCCGAGAGCGACGGGAACAGGGGGCAGGGGCGGCCAGCACCGCGTCCGAGCCGCCTCTCGGGCCGCCGGCAAGCAGGCATTCCCCGCTGGAACCGTGCCCGGGCTCCGCTCGCTGCCAGCGGCCGGGAGGTTCCGGCGGTGCCGAACCCGGGGTTCCGTGCCCGGCCCCGTCCCGAGCCCCGCCCCTGCGCCGGCCCCGCCCACCACGTGGCTGTGGTCACGTGAGCGCTGTTTTGGTGTCCCCACGTGGCGGGAGTCACGCGCCCGCACACGTGACCGGGCGGCGCGGCGGCATGGCGCGAGGGTAACGGGCACGGAGCGGCGGGACCGGGACCGGGACACCGGGACACTCCCCGGTGGGAGGAACGCGGCGGGGGTGCCCCCGGCCCCGGGGGCGATGGGGGCCGCAGGGGTCAGCCGGGGCTACCGATTGACGGGGGCTCAGGGTGTCCGATGAGGCTCCCAGGTGTGGGACCGGGGACCGGAGAGTCCGGTGGGGTTCCCTGGTGATGAGGGCCCGCGGGTCAGGTGGGGTTCTCCTGTGACAGGGTCAGACAGGCTCCCCGGTGGTGGCACTCGGGAACTCCGGCGGGGCTCCCCAGGCCGGGGTGGGCGGTAGTCAGACGGGTTCTGCCGTGGCGGGGCGCGGGGGGTTCCGGCGGGGCTTCCTGGGGACGGGGCTTCGGTCAGTCCCTGGTCAGTCCCGGTTCCGCACGGCTGTGCCGGTGCCTGTGCTCCCCTGAGCCCGTTGCAGGTGTTGGGGGATCCGCGCCGTACTGGCGCTGTGTGCGGCCGCCTGGAGCTGCGCGCCGGGGCAGGCGCTGGAGCTGGAGCGGGACCAGCCGTTCCGGTAGGTACGGGGCGGTGGGCCAGGCCGGGCTGGGGTGCCGGTGCTGGCCCCGCTCACCGTCCCCCTGCAGCGTGCCCCCCGGCTGGGCCCATGCTGGCCGTGTGGACCCTGGGCACCCGGTGCAGCTGACCTTTGCCCTGCGGCAGCGCGGCACTGTCCACCTTGCCCGCCTCGTCCAGGCTGTCTCGGACCCTCAGTCCCCGCAATACGGTAACAGCCACGTCCCTGAGGCCCCACAAGCCCCGGGGCCTGTCGGGGATCTAACCCCTCTGTGCCTCCTAGGGCAGTACCTGTCCCTGGAGCAGGTGAGGGACTTGGTCCAGCCTTCCCCAGCCACACTAATGACAGTTCTGAAGTGGCTGCAAGGCCATGGTGTAGAGGACTGCCAGAGTGTCACCACCCTTGACTTTCTGGAGTGTTACCTGCCTGCAAGGTGAGCCCTGAGGGCTGGAACTGGCTCTGGTGTGCCTGTGGTGGCTGTCCCTGTGTCCTAGTCCAGTCCCACTCCGTAGTGGCTGTCCCTCTCTCCCAGCCCTGTCCTGTGCTTTGATGGCTGTCCCTGTGTCCTAGTCCTGTCCCATCCCACAGTGGCTGTCCCTGTGTTGCAGCACGGCTGAGCGCCTGCTCCCTGGGGCTGAGTTTCACCGGTACGTGCAGGGCCAGCGCAGCCTGGTGCGGTCCCCGCTGCCCTACACTGTCCCTGCAGAGCTCGCGGAGCACCTGGACTTTGGTACGTCCCACCTGGGGAAGGTGAGGCTGCTGTGCTCAGGTGCAGCTGCTTCTGCGGGGACAGACCTCTGCTACATGGGATCCAGTGACCATTCCACAAGAAGTGCAGGAGGTGCCAAGCTGAGGCTAGGGCTCAGCTGTGGGATGGCTGAGGAGGTTCTTCCCTCGAACTGGGGCTGCAGGGCTGGGCTCTCCAAGCCCTGCTGTTGGCCTGCCCATGTAGACATGGGGATGGCGATGAAGAGCCTGAAGGCTCTGTCCTGCCTTCCCAGGGCTCTGTGCCCTGACAGCTTCTCCCATCCCACTGGGCTCTGTTGCAGTGGGTGGGATGCACCGGTTCCCCACCGAGCACAAGGCAGTCAGCAGAGCCCAGAAGAGCCCACAGCTGCCAAGAGCGTGGTTCCACCTGGGTGTGACACCGGCCGTCCTGCGCCAGAGATACAACATGACGGGAGGGGACGTAGGGCTCCTGCCCAACAACAGCCAGGCCTGTGCACAGGTAACTACTGCCCAGGTCAGAGGCCTGTGTGCTGTGGCAGTCCTAGGGATTGGTGCTGTTCTGGGGATCTTGGGACAGCTGGGTGTCCCTCCTTGGCTGCTGGGAGTACCTGGAGTAGCACAGACGTGCTGGGTGATTTTCTAGGTCAGGGTCAAAACGTTACCTTGTTTTTTCAAGAGAGGACAACCTGTCTCTCTGTGTCCCGCAGTTTCTCGAGCAGTACTTCCACCAGGCTGACCTGGCTGAGTTCATGCAGCTCTTTGGCGGTGGCTTTGCCCACCGCACGCAGGTGGACCGGGTGGTGGGGCACCAGGGCCGCGGCAAAGCCGGGCTGGAGGCCAGCCTGGACGTGGAGTACATCATGAGCACAGGCGCCAACATCTCCACCTGGGTCTTCAGCAATGCAGGTACTGGGGAAGAGCCCTGAGGGGCAGGGGGAACACCTGGAGGGAGAAGGGGAGCACCCAGAGGGAGATGGGGAGTGCCCAGGGCAGGGAAAGGAACACTTGGAGGTGTGAGGGGAGAGCTTGCAGGGCTGTGCAGACAGCTGGCTGTGGTACAGCCCCAGCTGCTTTCCCAGCTGCTGTGAGAGTGCATCCTATATGCTCCCCAAGTCAGAGCTGGCACCAAATTCCCAGCTCCTAGGGACACCACTCCTGGTTTGTTTAGTGACTTTGAACCATGTGAACCTTCAGTGTCCAGAGTATCCTGAAGCAGGGATTTCATTGCTGGCACCATGTGGGGCAGCTGCCCCACTCAGCTCCCATGAAGGAGGGCACAGCCCTCCTCCCATGGGGTTTTCCAGCCTTGCTGGAGCTTAGCTCCCACGCACGAGTCTCCCAGTGGTGCAGATGAGAGAGAGTGGGGAAAATTAGGAAAACAAATTGCCAAACAGCCTGCACAAACAGGGCATAGTGCTAGGGGCAGTGTCCCTGTCCCAGATTGGGAACCAGCTGAGCAGGTGAGTGCCATAGGGACAGTGACCCTATTCCTGATGGTGACAGTGACAGCAGCCCAGTGCTGCCCTTCCCTCCGCCCTCACACAGTTGCTGGTGTGGGATGGGTGCAGGGACAGTGACATGGGCAACCGAGAGTGAGTGGGGGTGGCTGGGGCTCTGCTCTGCTCCCAGTGGAGAGGGCTGGAGGGCAGGGAGGGACCTGGGCAGGTGCAGGTGGAATGTGTGGGGGTGGCACGTGGGCCGCTCTGCTGGGACCTGTTGCCAGAGGAGCTGAGGCCCCGCTGGGTCCACAGATGCCCACGTGGCTGCAGCCGTGGGGCAGTCGTGGAGAGGGGTGTGAGTATAGCCCCCTGTCCTGGGGTAAGGATGACCTTGCCAGCCCCATGGGCTTGGTGCCGTCCAATGTGAGGAGACCCAGGATGAGCTCATGGAGCTCCAGGCTGGAAGTGCTGTGACTCCCTGACCCTCAGGAAGGAGCACCTGGGTCTGTACTGCATAGGAAGGTGCTGGTGCTGATGAGGCAGGACTCCTCATGCTGTCCCCCATCCCTGGTGTTGGAGGAGCTATCCCTCGTGTCCCTTCCACGATGTCCTTGCAGGGCGCCACGAGAGCCAGGAGCCCTTCCTGGCATGGCTGCTGCTGCTCAGCAACATGTCGGCACTGCCCTGGGTGCACTCGGTGAGCTACGGGGACGACGAGGACAGCCTGTCCTACGCCTACATGGAGCGCGTCAACACCGAGTTCATGAAGGCGGCGGCCCGCGGCCTCACCATCCTGTTTGCCTCAGGTGTGCCAGGGCGTGGTGTGGTGCAGCCTGAGCACCCAGCGCCGGGCGGGGCTATGGAGGGGGTGGCTGGGCTGCCGTGGTCACCTGTCACCTGTTGGTGTGTCGGCAGGTGATGACGGTGCTGGGTGCCGGCGGGTGCACAGTGGGAACCACACATTCCGGCCCAGCTTCCCGGCCTCCAGGTGGGTGAGGGAGGGAGGCTGGGTGCGAGGGGCCAACATAAACCTGTGACCAGGGGGGCTGCTGCCAGCCCTGGCCCCTCTGGGGTCTGAGCCCCTGGAGGGTCACCTCAGGGTCCTCACCAGCACGCTAACAGACCCCAGAGCTGCAGTCTGTGCAACTCCTGTGGGTTTGTTCCCTTTGTGGGATAAGGTTGTGCTAGCAGAGGAGGCTGTTGGTGGCTGCTGAGGCCCAGGCAGCTGAGTGTCCACTTGCACTGTCCCCCTGTTTCTCCAGCCCCTACGTCACCACTGTGGGTGGCACGTCCTTCAAGAACCCCTTCCTGGTGACAGAGGAGGTGACAGATTACATCAGTGGGGGTGGCTTCAGCAATGTCTTCCCCATGCCTGAGTACCAGGTGAGGGACACCTGCACTGCCAGGCTGGGGGCTGCAGGGTTGGGCTTAGGGGTACCGTGGACTCTGAGGATGACCACGGGCTGTGCTGTGCCCAGGCCGCTGCCGTCGGGCGTTTCCTGCACTCAGCCTCGAAGCTGCCACCCAGCTCCTACTACAACAGCAGCGGCCGTGCGTACCCTGACCTGGCTGCCCTCTCCGACAACTACTGGGTGGTGACAAACCGCATCCCACTGCCCTGGGTGTCAGGGACCTCGGTAAGGAGCTCAGCCCCTTCTGCCATCAGGATGGTGGCAGTCCTGGGCTGAGGGGTTGTGCCCACACAGGCATCCACACCAGTGGTGGCAGGCATGGTGGCACTGATCAATGACCGGCGCCTGCAGCGGGGGCTGGCACCCCTTGGCTTCCTCAACCCTGCGCTCTACCAGCTGCAGAAGCAAGGGCTCGGTGATGCATTCTACGATGTGAGTGGAGCAGGGAATGGGGGCTGGAGGGGCTGTCCTGGGGCTCCTGCTCCCAGAGCTGTGCCTGGGGCAAGGCCAGCAGTGTCCTGCTGGGGGGGGCAGAAGAGAGTTCCTATGGCCTTCCCATGGGAGGGGTATCCTGGGGTTCCCCTTGACCTTTCCATGGGAGTGGTATCCTGGGATTCCTGTGAGCTTTGTGGGGCAGATCCCCTTGTGTGACCAGAGCAGCAGTATGACTGACAGTGACTGTAGAGGTCCCAGGGTCCAGCTGAGCATGCTGTCCCACATTGTCAAGTGTCCTAGAGGGGACCCTGGGCAGGGGCAGCCATGGGCGGCATTGTGGGGGTCCCTGTGTCAGATGTCTGGGGGCCCCTGTGCCCCTGGATTGCCATCTCAGGGATACTGGAGGCAGCTGTCCCTGGTTTGCAGGGGCTGTGGGCAGGACCTGTGCCCCGGGGTCCCTGTCCCAGGGCTGTGTGGGGATCCTGTACCCCGGAGGTTGCTGTCCCGGGATTTGGGGGGCGATCCCCGAGCCCCCGTGCTGAGGCTCGTCCCTGCAGGTGATCCAGGGCTGCCACCTGTCCTGTCTGGACGGCACCGTGCAGGGCCAAGGCTTCTGCGCCACTCCGGCCTGGGACCCGGTCACCGGTTGGGGCACGCCCAACTTCCCTGGCCTGCTGCGGGCGCTAGGGCCGCGCTGACCAGGACAGCGGGGCCGGACAGCGGGAACGGACAGCGGGACACCGCGAGCTGTGGGCGGGGCCAATAAACACGCTAAGCCCCGCCTACCGCCTCTCTTTGTGCCTGCGCCTCCGCCAGGGGGCGCGCGGGGCGATGAGGGATGACCAATGGGGCGGTGAGAAGGGCGGGGCGGAGGGGCCGCGGGGCCAATAGTGTGGCTCGGCGTGCGCAGGCGCAGAGCGGAGGCTGGTGCCGGGGACCATGAGCGCCAGCGCCGATCCCGACCCCGCGCCTGCGGCCCCCGCGGCCCCGCCCG